>OX637557.1:15886060-16060060 GCA_951800025.1 Oligia strigilis | reverse complement strand
AAGGTGACTTGGTTTATCGTTACTGTGACAAACGAAAACACTTTATTTGATGAATCCTTAAAGAAAATTTTAATTAATATCAATCAGGAGAAAAGTTATTGCAAAAATATATGTTGATCCCTAGACACTTTTGATGTGTGTATGTTCTCGCGGACTTTTTTGTAGGTCTTAATGGGCTCTACAAACCCGTAGTACATCATTTTGTTCTATTGTCAATAGTTTTTGCAGCGCACGCAAAAATAGGTTTTCGATTTTACACCTTGTGTTACAAAATAGCAATTTTATTACGGATCCCTAATTTTGAAAAAAAAAATATAGCCTATAGCCTTCCTCGATAAATGGACTACCCAACACTAAAAGAATCATTCAAATCGGACCAGTAGTTCCAGAGATTAGCGCGTTCAAACAAACAAACAAACAAACAAACTCTGCAGCTTTATAATATTAGTATAGACTAGCTGTCCCGGCAAACGTTGTTTTGCCATATATGTACATTATTTCTAGCTGCCAGGCGCTACTTCGTTCGCGTGGTGTCCTACCCTTCGAGTTGATCGAAGGTCTACCCTACCCCTACTCTACTCCTACCCTACACCTACACTACTCCTACCCTACTCCTACACTATTCCTACTCTATTCCTACCCTACTCCTACTACCCCACTTCTACCCTACTCCTAACCTACTCCTAACCTACTCCTACACTACTCCTATAAGAAAGAAAAAACCGGATAAAAAGTATCCTATGTCCGTCTCCTGGTTCTAACCTACCTCCCCACCAATTTTCAGCCAAATCGGTTCAGCTGTTCTTGAGTTATAAATAGTGTAACTAACACGACTTTCTTTTATTTTATTATCTATACTAATATTATAAAACTGCAGAGTTTGTTTGTTTGTTTGTTTGAACGCGCTAATCTCTGGAACTACTGGTCCGATTTGAATGATTCTTTTAGTGTTGGGTAGTCAATTTATCGAGAAAGGCTATAGGCTATATTTTTTTTTTCAAAATTAGTGATCCGTAATAAAATTGCTATTTTGTAACACAAGGTGTAAAATCGAAAACCTATTTTTGCGAGCGCTGCAAAAACTATTGACAATAGAACAAAATGATGTACTACGGGTTTGTAGAGCCCATTAAGACCTACAAAAAAGTCCGCGAGAACATATATCTAGCTATCATGGTTTAATCACAATAACCGATTTTGTGTTCAAAATAATTATTAAATCGTCTGAAGAAAAAAAAACTACGTTAAATATGTATCGTAATATTAATCTTTATCGAAATTAAGCATTATGTTATCAATCAAGAGTATTTATGAAGAAGTAAAATACTTTTTGTTTCATTTCAATCGGATATTTCGTTTAAAAGTTATCACGTGTGTAAGATGCTAAGAGTTGGTAACTATTAAGGAGTTATGGGCCATAGAGTTTTTTATCAACATAAAATCCTGTAATAATCTTTTTCGAAATAAATTTGTTGATGATTGTAAGTATAAGATCTTTGAAGAGTATAATAAATACATTTCTAAAATAACTCTGCTAAGGAAATCCACGCGCGCTTGATGCAAGCAAGACAAGACGCTTTCCTCGCAATAACGTGATCGTTGCAACAGTTTTGACTGGTCCAGCGGTTGGTCAAACAGTAGGTACTTATACCTCGGATCCCAATGATTCCAAATGATTTGCCTTTTCATTTTAAAAGAGTCCAATTCCCAATTAAATTATCTTTTGCCGTAACGATAAATAAATCACAGGGGCAAACATTTAAATATGTAGGATTAGATTTACGGCAAGACTGTTTTTCGCGAAACAATCAATATATTCTTCTGCCACAAGAAAATAAAACGAAAAATATAATTTACTCAGAAGTACTTTAAAATAATCTTTTAACCCGGTTTAAAGTGGACGGACACTCCCGCCTGTAGTCGTAATTCTTATGTGTCTGGCTGAATGTCGAACAGATAGACAGCTATCGCCTGCGACTTATACAATTTGACTTAAATCTATATTTTTCTTAATATTATAAAGCTGAAAAGTTTGTTGTTTGTTATGAACGCGGTAATCTCGGGAAATACTTCTGATATGAAAACTGTTTAAATATTCAATAGTCCATTTATTGAGGGAGGCTATAATATAGGCAATATTTTATCTCGGTATTTCCACGGAAATGAGAAAAACGCGGGTGAAACCCCGGGGCACGGCTAGTTATAGATATAGGTATGTGACTGACGCTCTGTAACTGATGCAGGCAGGTAACTGCGTGATGCAATGCAGCCTATGTTGGTTTAGGATAAGTTTCTAAGAAACCACACACAACTCGTGGACCCGTGGACTCGTGGACTGATAGGTACTTGAGTTTTTCCCCAGTGCACCGGTTATTTGCATTGATCAAGAATATTTGCTCGATCACTTTGGGAGGCATTGACGCATTACCCAATTTTAAATATTTATTGTTACATTACCTACACCCACATAATAATATCAGTACGAATTTACTGTGTCTTTTATAGTGGTATAGATAATTGGTTGCGAGTAGACAGCTTGTTGCCACCCGGCTCGCGCACACGCACTGCACGATGTTTGACGATACAAATAGGGCTGTCACGCCTGCCACGTACGCGGACTCATTGTCATACAAATAAAGGACTCTGATAACTTTTGACAGCTATATAATACACAACACACTGTGAATTATAATGTTATCGGCGCGGTCTATTAAGGATTTTAAGTTACCTATACCTAGTGGTTTTCGGTTAACGTGACTGTATTTTCAATGAGCGATTAGGAAAGTCCGCTTCAATTGTTTCTAGAAATGGGTTGGTTTTTACTAGAAAATTATTCACAGCACCTAACTTAGGTCTGCTACTTTTACTGCATAGTTTTTAACTAACTTTTTTGCATGGATTTGGTTTCTCAATGAAAATTTGCAACCATCCGAGTCTATATTTGACAACGTAATTTCTTTGACCTTATCCCATTATCCATAATTAATATTATAAATTCGAAAGTACCTAACTCTGTCTGTCTGTCTGTATGTTACCTTTTCACGCCTAAACCACTGAACGGATTTTGACAAAATTTGGCAGAGAGATAGATTGCATCCCGGGGAAGGACAAAGGATAGTTTTTAGCGGCATGCCGCGGGCGGAAGCTAGTCTCTTGTAATTTACTACTTACTTAAATACTTTTAAATTAAAAACCATTTAATAAAAACGTGGTGAGAGCCACAACCCTACTTATTATTAGGAGTTATCAGATTCTAAGAACTGCCTTGATGACTATGCAGATCGAATAAAGATTTCCTATCTACTTTTCCAGTTTTTTGTGCAATGTAGGTGTAATTTTTTATTAGTGTTGCATGGTAACAACTGCTTAGATCATTTTGCTGCCCCGACGAAACCTATATTTTGGAGCATTTAGTAGGTACAATTTCAAATATTGTCGTAAATTTAATCTTAGCGTATTAAACTACTAAAACTAGAGATACAGTTTCTCATTCCACAATCGAATCGTATAGCTTTACCCAGTTCTATAGGATGCATGTCTAGGACAGTAACGGGCTCTCCAAACGGAGCATCACTCAGGGTCCGATGTGTTGAAACAACAGGACACTCATAACAACTAATAGGACAAAACTGTTTTTTTTACATAATATTGCTTTGTACTAACGGGTACCATCCAGCGCGCAGCATTTACCTTTTAGGAGTTCGAGACATATCCTCACCGTTTTGGTGGCCACCCAGTCATTCTATTCACAGGCCAAAACTGAAGAGATTCTATCGTTCATAATGACGTCATTTGCCTTTAAACTCACGCGACCTTCTAGTCACCATGTTTCTTATCATGATTATCCGATTACTCGACATTTTGGCAACCCTACCCATTGCAACAGTCGGGTCGCACCTTGTCGATATCGATGTAGGTACAGATAATAAACGCTCGGTGACAGATGATTCATAAGCAATTAGTGATGACCTTGTGAGTAACGAAGTGGAATAATTCATCATCCGCTGTAGGCATTTACAGTTTACAGGCGTAATGATTGTGAAATGACGACAGATGAGACAGCGGCGGGGCAATTGCGTAACACATTATCAATCGGAATCGGTTTCATTTTGACAGTTCAACAACATTCATTGCGTTATTTACGTGTGGAACAGACAAATTTTTCAAACATAAGAAGAAATGGATTAGCAATTTGCTTCAAAATGATTCAGATTCCGATTGATAGTGTGTACCTACTCAATTAGGGTGCAGGTAGAAACTACCGACCCAAACAGATGTACCTACCGTATTCCTATTAATTGCAAAGAACAAAGTGTTCATAGAAAAGATTGAACCTTGAGGAAGTAAGTACTTCAACCTCTAAGCTTACACGTGCTGCATACTCCTTTGTGTGTCCGTTTGCTCACCATGTACCTAGATAGATACCCTAGATACCTACTTTTAAGTGCCGATTGTAGGACGAGTAGCAGGTGAACAATTAAACTTATATCTCTAGGTATAAATACTCGTAATTATTTTTGATTACCGCATTTCAACAGGTGCGGAAATTCAATTGTGTCTAGCAAAAGCTGGACAAATAAAAAAAATATGTATGTCATCATCGAGAATAGTCTGAATCATCGGTAGGTAAGTAATATCAGTCTTTAATCCATAGACAACAAAGGCGTCCCATATAACATCACGTCTAAAACTGAAGCCCTTTGCTAACTTTCGCAAGCACCTTAATTGCACACTTTAAATCACAATCTGAATCATTTTGAAGGATATTGTTAATCTATTGCTTCATATGTTGGCAAAATTTGTCTGCTCAGCAACGTAAATAACGCAATTTACGTCAAAATGGAAGCCATTCCTATTGTTTCATGTCTGTTACGCAATTACCCCGCAGATTGTCTCTGACCTTAAAACTACTTTTTCGAGTTCCTTCTCTATTAATAGGGGGACAATAGGCCAACCTAGTCGAGCTCGAGGCTTGTTTTTGAATCATCGGTAATGTATCAGTCTTTAATCCTTGGTTAGACAACAAATGCGTAGCGTCCCCTATAACATCACGACTAAAACTATTTAATAGTAGTCTATGAACTACAGTCCCACAAACTTATCTGAAGATCTGGCCCGGTGAGGGAGTCGCTGATATCGTATTTGGTTGGCATTTCAGCAGGCAGGCAGATTGACATTTCAAAATGGCGTCGTTAGTTCCTCTTTTTGCCACCGGACCAGATAAGTTTGTAGCACTATAGACCCTTTGCTAACATTTGCTAGATTGTCTCTGGCCTTGATACGGAGGGACACTAGTCCAGCCTAGTCGAGTATCTAATCGAATAAATTATTAAAAGCCCACTTCTTATCTAATGTACTTAAAATCAATGCCTGTCACTTGATATCACCACTCAAACTTATAGAAAGGAGAAAGTCTAGGGGGTGGACCACTTAAATGTTAGGCCATAATTAAAGATAATTGTCTAGATCTAGACTTTATTCAAGAACTTAGGCCGTGTAAGAGATGATAACGGTATGAATGATCGTCGAAGGCATTTCATTGCTCATCAAGCCATAACGACGATTACGTTTAGGGCAAAAACATGGTGAAAGAAGGGTAAAGAATTTCGCAATGATTGCCTACCTAAGTATCATTTAATGATTGGCATCGTTGGCATGTCCGGAGTTTCGTGTTGTATCTTGACGCACACCGCTGACGGAACGGAGTCCTCCGTTCACACGTCATTAATGATTGGCAATGGAATAGAATAGAATACTCTGGCAATTCGATGCAATTGCGATTGCGAATTTTTTTTGATATTTTTTCTTGGCTCTCTGGCAATTTCAGTTGTATTTCGGACCTAGAAGAGAATATAGCTTGCTTGCCCGATTAGCCCTACTTCCTTCGGACAGAGATCGATAGGTGAACATCTTTAGGTGTTTGTTTGGCGAATCGTGTTCAGCTATTTTCTACTTTGCATCCAGCCAATGTTTGACATTTAGCTCCTTTTCGTCAAGCTAGCGTGATAATCTGCTTTTATTAGGGTTTCTACGTTTTAGCCCTCGCCTTTATGCCCGGGATACACGAGGCCGGTTTTTCAAGCTTATATCCATGGCTCAGCGGCCCATGAGAAACAAAGAGAAGACAAACGCGATGCAATGCATGCAGTCTCCAAATTCTGTAGGTACCTATTTTCCTAGCCCGTCTGAAACGCCTAATATTGACTCAATCCAAGCACTCCTTATTATCCCCACGATCCGCAGGCATCAGTGTGCATATTATCACTTGTTATCAGGAGGTGGCCACATTACCATCGGGCAGATAAGCCCCAGCCGTTAGACAGATGGGTTCTGTGATAAGATAAGGCGTCTTCTCAACTCGTGGTGCACTGAGAAAATGTAAGTTCTACAACATTATTTTTAGTATATAAGTATGCGAAACCCGAAACACGTGTCTAGTATTTATGTTTGTCCGTACAAAAACATGCTCACCCGCGCCGTCTTTGCGCTCATTGATAATAGTACCTAGATAGAGATACCTAACCGTTCGGCGCGGAGATTGGTTAACCAGCTACTTAGTGTCGCTCGGTGTCCAACTTTTAACCTTTTTTTAATATTTTTGGGACAAAATATAACATGGGGTAAAAATGATTGGAATCGATCTAGCGCGCTCTTCAATGCCACGAAAGCTAATCCTCTTTGATACCTTGGGGTCGGTCACTAAACATTGGAATAGAATATAATACACGCCACACACCACATACACCCACCACACACCACACACCCACCCACCATCCCACCCACCACATTGGGTAAAGATAACATGGTCTGTCTGCTCTGCCCGTCTCCGGTGTGCGCAGGTCTTAAGTCGTGATTAGAGTGCACTTGAAGAATGCCGCAACATGTTACAACTTGGACCACACCACAAAAAACAGTCAAATATTATCTACTGCTCAGAAACAGGAAATAATTAGGAAAAGCTCTTTAATAACGTAGTGTCCACTTTTGGATGTACAACAACTTTTCTTTTTACATTCGGAAACTGCAGTTTTAATGTCAGTGCCCCAGATTAATAATATTAGTACCTGTGCCATTAAAATCATAAGAGAATTGTTAGATAAATGTAGCTTTATTGGTGGCTATGGTATGCTATGGTGGTGGTGTATCAATTTTAATTACTGTTGATTATAATTACACTAACTAATGATAAATAGAGTATAATAGTCGAACTATTCATCAATATCGCCATGGTAGGTCCAGGTGACTGGGAGATCGGGGGGTCCGAATTGCTGTTGAGTCAACCATGAAGTACCTGAGACTGGTTCTCGACAGCCGGTGGGACTTCGGCCCCCACTTTCGGCGGCTGGCGCCATAAGTTAATGGGCGCGGCGGCCGCGTTCGCAACGCTGCTTCCCAATTTGGGGGGCCTGAGCACCACCTGTAGGAGGTTGTACCTAGGGATCGTGCGATCCATGCACTGTACGAGGCCCTGGTGTGGAACTCTGACCTGACGGCCGGCAGCATGTAATGCTGCGGAGACCGCAAAGGGCGATGGCCGTCAGGGCTATCAGGGGGTATCGCACGATCTCCTACGAGGCGGCTTGAGCACTGGCCGGATCTCCGCCTTGGCACCTAGAGGCACACTAGAGGCGAGAGGCGGGCGGTGGACACAGCGAGAGATCGAGCTTTATTAAAGGAGTCCAGCTCATCCCGCCATCTCCGTCTGGGCCTGCCGTGAACCCTATTGGAAGGAGAATAAAGATCATTATGATTTTGACAGTTATGCAAAATCAGAGGTACAGACGCCGGCACATCAAGTTACTACAATCTGTCAAATTTCTTTAATAGATTTTCAACTTTAACGCTAATGCATAACGTTCAAAGTTGATTGGGAAAAATTTACAGTTTCGGGTAGCTTGATGTGCTGGAGACCAATTATCGTAATTTAAAACGTTCAAAATCTAGTCGCAGTCTCATCTCGGCGACAAACAAATGTCATAAACATGTCAAAAATTTTGGGAAATTAGAAGTATTTTTGACAGATTGAGATCAACCGCTGTGAACGTTAATTACGAGAATGTGCCCTTTGATGCTATGTAGGCCAGAGTATTTTTAGTTGGAAAAAAAAAAAAAACTTAACTAATAAATAAATCTGCAGCGGAATTTCAGTAATAGTTTTTATCACTTATGTATTTATGTACGGCGCATCAACCTACTACAATCTGTCAAATTTCTTGAATAAATTTTCAACTTTATTGCTTAATCATAAGGTTGAAAATTGATTGGGAAAATTTAACAGTTTCGGGTAGGCTGATGTGCTGACGTCTGTACAATGATATTCCTGTGCAAATAAGAGTTATCTTGCACGTGGCAAGCGGTTCCCATGCGTTATGTGACCATGCACTTATCAGTTTCCTCGATATGGTAATACCCTTGCTATCTGTGTGGTACGAGGACGTGGGTAGATCCTATTCCTATAACTACCTTTTATTATTATTCCTCTCAAACGTGTGCAGGTCTTTACCTACTATGTTTTATTACGTTGTAACCGGTCGTAGGTAAATATAGAATAGCACAGTCTGTTAGTGCCGGAGCACAGGATGCGTTGCGACGCCGCACCGCAAAGATTTCGACGTGTCGGCGCGGCGGGCGTCGAAATCTTTGCTATGCGGCGCCGCGCCGCAACGCATCGTGTGCTTCGACACTAATGCCGGCCACTCACTATCAAGTTCACTTGTCAAGTTTGCAGTGGACTTGAAGCTGCGTCCAGTAAACTTGAACGTGTATGGCAATGGGTATGTATGATAAGTCGACTTATCATGCATACCCATTGCCATACACGTAACTTGATCGTGTGTGGCCCGCATTAGACCCTTTGTGACCCACACGTTTTTGTTGCCGTGAAAAACAACTGTAATCTTTACATAAACTTCTATCACATACTTAGCATTAAGTATTTCAGATTTTTCTTTTTGCAAACTTTTTTTACATTTTTCATCAAAAGTCGAAAACTATGCGGCCTAAAAAGAAAAGAAAAAATGTTTGAGAATGTGCAAACTACGTTCTTTCATAATGATACCCCACATGCCCTAGTAGGCCCCACTTCGAATTTTTCAGACCCCCGTTCAGTTCCTGTTGCAAAAAATATACATTTCTACCTATATTTTTAACACGCTTTTATTAGGTCGACCTGTATGTAACTAACTATGTAATGGAATCTAAGGTAACTAATTTAACCATCTTCCAAGGGTCGTAGCGTAATGAAAATTGGCAGCTGTATGTAGTTCTGATGACAATACAATAATATAGTACTGTCGAACTGATCTGATGATGGAGCCGGAACATATGAACTGGAACTTCATGATGGAATTATTGTTTTTACGTGCATTTATAAAAGCGTGTTTTTCTAATGTTTTTTAAACTATTAATTTATTATTATCATTAGGTACATTTCACTAAACATTTTTCATAAATATTTTATTTCTTTGTTTGAAACTGTTCTAAATTTCAAGTTGATAGTTTCTTGAGATATCCAGCTGTGACAGACAGACAGACAAACTGAGTCTCACCATAAGGGTTCCGTTTTACCATTTTGGTTCGGAACCCTAAGTCCTCTTTTTTTTCTCAAACTCAAACCATTTATTTGACCACACAATAGAAGTGAAAACATACGACTGGAACCGAGTATACCCGATTCAGCGTCAAAGAACTTTTCACTTACAAACTCGGCTTTGTAAAGTTTCGTCTCTGTTACTCATTCCTGTGGATCTTTTTCCAGAGCTCGATGTGACATGTTTACGTCTGGGTCGTTGAGTACTGTAATATGATGCTCGTGGCAAACACAGGGCTTCAAGGATCTTTTGGCGATCGTATGACGTTAACATGGGGACATTTTTAGCCTACCAATATTGTTATTGTTACCCACTGCTGGGACAGAGGCGTTCTCTAAGTGAGAGGGAGTGGGCCCAGTGCGGGTTGGTAGATGTCACATGTCCTCAAATTTTTGGTTCTAGCCCTAGGACATGCCGGTTCTCTCACGATGTTTTCCTTCACCGTTCTTACACAAACGCGGTTGGTAAACATTTATGAAAAATGTTTAGTGAAATGTACCTATGATAATAATAAATTAATAGTTTAAAAAACATTAGAAAAACACGCTTTTACAATGCACGTAATAGTACATTATGATACATGTGTGCTATGTTGATCATTATGCACGAGGCGATATTATCGCGCGAGCCGCAGGCGAGAGCGATAAGAAAGCCGAGTGTATATTGATTAATGCACACGCGTTTCATACGACGTTTTTCAACACACTTGCGAGGAAAAAAAACAGACTTGTATTGATAAATATTAACTTGTATGGAAAATGGCGCGCTGGTTTTGTTTTCCCGCGCGCCGTGCCAGTCAGCACTAGCGATGCGCGCGCAACATTGACTCATTTTAAATATATTAATCTATGGCACAGACAAAACCGCTTAACAGCCTATAGAAAAAATATAATAAACACAAACCTAAAAATTGCAAAAAACCTAAGAATTTCGCGGTCTACCAATGCGCATTCACCTTAAATTGTCTGTGGTCCCCTGCGAGTTCATTTTGCGACCAAGGACAATACAGACTATTTAAAAAAAAATTGAAATATAGCCCGCGGATTTTTTTCTTTTGGCATGATGTCTCTTTGGGCGCTTTCCGAATTAGCCATGAATTAGCTATAATCGCTCACATCACAGCGCTTACATCATCTCACATGCGTTCCGATTTAGATATTACGATTATGACTGCTGAGAGCTGGCAACAATTCGGAACTCTCGTGAACGCGCTCACAGTGCTTACACAATGTAAAAAAGATATTATTACAGTATTTCTTTGTATAAACACCACATTTCTTCTTCAGTTCTTCTTCTTTGGTTAGGTGGCGACTGTCAGCCAGAAGCACAATTTCAAAAATGCCACGTTAGTTTAATTTAAAGATGATGCAACTCAAAACAAAACACACACTGACACAACCTCATACACACACTGTCATTTTTGACAGCGCTCACGGTGATATTATTCTTGGGCATGGTCGGCATTATCGCAAGATGGCGAATGTCATGACGTCATCTATGACGATTCACGGGACATCGTTATCGTTATCGCGCTCACGCTAATTCGGTTATTTCCCAATTCGGAACACATCGATTATTTCCCAATTCGGAACGCAGGGTTTGATGAGATTAAAAAAGCGCGCGTCTCCGACTAGTAAATAGTTATCTGTGGTATTACAGAACATGTGGATTAAAGTAAAGAAAAAGCACGCGTTCGTAATACACTCCATTATGGGCCTAAAAGCGGTTCAATAAGAGCCACTTTACGAGCAAGTGTGTTGAAAAAACAATAATTCCATCATGAAGTTCCAGTTCATGAGTATGGCCGCCAAAAATTGTACTTTTAAGAAAAAAAAAATGTCCTTGTCATTTTATATAACACCAGGTTTTTTATATAAGAGATATATAGTAGTTTTTAAATAGTTTCAGGTTCACTGTGTTATATTTATTATTATATAAATAGTTTAAAGTCGTTTTGAGTGCATTTAACAAGCTCAATATACTTTTTTGTAAATGCTTATTTTAATTTCCATCCAAAAGTCATGTGTCCCACTTAGTCATCTCACACTTTGAAGTCACAAAATTATGCACACATCTATTGTAACCTGTACAATTTTGGTGTTTCTAAATTATTCTGTGAACTTATGGATACTTTTAACAAGTTCTAATAAAAAATAACATAAAAAATAAATATAAAACTCACTTTAAACAATAGTCACACTTTTTTTCACGAATGATATTTCACGCAAGTTACCATGAAATAACACCCTAAATAACTAGATATCCGAGCTACAAAAATATTTTTAAGTAATGGCAGCACCAATTCCATGTTGGCCAACCTATAGAAAAAAAATCGCCATTTTGTTTCTGTCAAAGTTGATCGTTAAGGTAGTCGGCATTTTTGTCTCGGAAGATTTTAATAATTTAAAGTGGGAATTATGCAAGGTAAGAATACAAATTTACTATATTATTAAAATAATGTGTGTAGCTGTAGTGTTCTAGTAACAAATCAAACTATGCGGCGTCTTATTACTACAAAACTTTCACGAATAAAGGCTTTTTAGGTTATGTCCAACCATATTTTGATTCACGAATGATACCATGTGTTACTATTGTGTTACGTAACATTCGTGATCGGCTGTTAGGGGTAGTACACACTAGAGAATCTAAAGTAAAAAATTAACTTTTTTACAAAAAGAGAACCCACTTCAAAAACTGTCATGTTTCGGAAGTTGGTGCTTTGGTTGTGTTGATATTTTGTATTGCCTTGCCACCGACTTCCGAAATTTTAAAGTTATTTTTCACTTTGTAGTTTATGAAATCGGTTCCCTTTTTGTGAAAAAAAAATATTTCAAGCTTTTTAGTTTCTACATACACACATGCGGGTCGAATACAGAACCTCTTTTTTTGATTCGGTTAAAAAGCTTCACAACTTATATTTTTGTAAGAAATAAGTATTGTCGTGTATTTGTATCCGGATTTAGCTTACGAACCAGAGATCCTGCGTTCAAATCCCGGGGGACAATAACTTGCCAAAACAGGTATTAATACAATAGGCGTTATTTACACGACTGTTATAGAAAATATTTTATTTTTAGATGGTTTTGACGGCGGCCGAAAAGCAAAAACGATACAGAGAGCGAATGCGAGCTAACAACCCAGAAAAATTTGAAGAAGCTAAGCGTAAAAATGCTGCGCGAAATAAAGAAAGAAAAAAAATTTGCGAATGTACGGAAAAAGAAAAAGCTACCTTAAGGAAAGAGTGGAGAAATAGAAAAAATAGACAAAAAAATAAACTAAAAGAAAATGTTACTGAAAATAGTAGTAACGATCAAACTGACAATAGAGCACGATTAGCAGAAAGAAAAAAGCTTCAAAGACATTTGGCCATTGTAAAAAATAATTACGAGGCCAAAATCAGCAAGATGACAAAAAATATTTTAGCACTTAAAAAAAAAATATATCGTTCAATAAAAAAGCAAAAATCTTTAATTGCACGTATTGAAGAGTTGGAAGCAAAAAATGCAGAATTGCTAATAAATATTGTTCCTACGACTACAGTTCAAGATGACATTGAAATGACGCCACTTACAAAAACCGATAGCTTTATAGAAGAAAATATTCCCAATATATCTACACCAGAAAAACAAAAAGTGAAAAGACAGCTTCTTAATTATAACGTTTTAACTAATGCTCTACAAAATACTTACCAAAATTCTAAAGATAATAAAGACCGGAATGTTCTTAAAAGAGTAGTTGAGAATGATATAGTCAAAAAGTACAAGGCAAAAAGCGTAACTACAGCTGTATTGGGATTGAGAGGAAGAATTCGTCACAGAAAAACTATTTTGAGAAAAAATGAGATGCTTATAGAAGAAATTAAGCAATTCTATGTAAAAGATGATGTTAGTCGGGCAACAGCCGGGAAGAATGAAGTCAAAACTTTAAAAAAAAACAAGCAACAGCGACGCTATTTATTGAAAAGTCTGAAGGATCTATACAAAAAGTATAGGTTGGAAGGAGGGAAAGCAAAGTATACTGCATTTAAAAAGTACCGGCCTTTCTACGTTTTGCGTCCTAAACTCTCAAACAGAGATACATGTGGATGTATTAAACATGAAAACATGATGCTCAAGATTGAAAAATTAAAAAAAATCGGACTGATAGAAAGCAAGGATTTAGATACAATCTTCTCTATACTACAATGCGACTTGAATTCGAAAGAATGTGCGTATGGGGAATGCTCTGATTGTAAAGAGAAATTTATTTCCTTTAACTGGGGTAGTCATAATCGAAGTGAAACAGTTATTTACGAAGAATTTAAACTAGATAAATACGAGTATACAAATAAAAAAGATAATCAAATATCCATTACTAAGAAGATGGAAAAGAAACAAACAAGTGAGACATTGGAAAATTTTGTAGAGAAATTTAACAAAGAACTTAATATCTTAAAAAAACATGTTTATAATATAAAACACCAATATCACCAGTACTCATCGTGCATCAAAAACTTAAAAAACAGTGAAGTTGCAGTACATATAGATTTCAGTGAAAATTATACGTGCAAACTTTCAATAGAAGTTCAATCTATGCACTTCGGTGCTTCGAAACCACAGATAACGATCCATACCGGTGTCTTATACACAAGTGAAAACAAACCACAAGCATTTGCTTCTATATCGCCCAGCAACGAACATGGTCCAGAGGCCATATGGGCCCATCTTGAACCTATTCTTAACCATATTAGAACAGAATTCCCGACTGTGTCAGCTGTACATTTTTTTTCTGATGGCCCTACTAGCCAATATAAACAAAAAAAGATTTTTTTTTGTTTTCAAAATACACAAAATTGTTGGGATTCCCACACTCTACGTGGAATTTCAGTGAGTCTTCTCATGGGAAAGGAGCCGCTGATGGGGTTGGTGGCGCGATAAAACGCAGACTTGATGGCTATGTGTCTCAGGGCACAGATATACCAAATGCCCAAACAGCATTTAAAATTCTCAAGGACTCTGATACTTCAGTAATGACCTTTTATATTTCAGAGGCTGATATTGCCAAATACACAATATCAGAAACTCTGACTCCAGTACCACAGACAATGACTCTACATCAAATTGCGAACACAGAGACAGCCAATGTCATTAATGTCAGATGTTTGAGCTGTTTTTGTTGTGATGTTCTGTTCCCGAAAGGTCATTGTGAATGTTTAGATGTTAAAAACCACCTACTTGTTCAAAACAAAGAATCTGACAAAGAAAGTGATACAGAAAATAACCCTGTTCGGAATAAAACAAACCGAGCCATTAAGAGAAAAAAGAAAATATCAGAATTAAGTGAAATATCTGATTCGGACCAAGAAGAGAAAGAAAACAGAAATAAAATAGAGAAGATTTGTAGAACTGGAAAAAACACTAAAGAAAAAATAACAATATTATCAGACGTGAGGTATAGACCGGAAAATCATGCCTTCTGTATCAAAACATTTGGAAATAGCCAACCGAAGCTCAAAAAAATTGACAAATCTGATCCATTACATTTATCACATAAAAAAAATATAAATTTATATGATAATCCAATTCCATCCACGTCGACTATGTCAGAACTAAGTGAGAAACAAAATATTATACTCAAAAAGTTAACAAACAATAATACTCAAAAAAATATATTTCGTAAGACGCAAAAAATGATTGATTCTGACGCAAGCAGCACAGAAAATGACGATGATTTTTCTGTACACGATACCTCAGATGACGAGCTATTTATACCCGATTCTGACTCTGTTTCAAGGTATATAGAAGATCAAGAAGAAAGCAATGTAACGAAAAAAGTCATGGAATCAAAGACAGTACAAAGCGATGGCAACAGCCCACGTGTAAAAGTTGAAGAAAAATCAGGACATCATAGCAAAGCACAATTTGAAAAGACTGGAATAACCACAAATACTGACAAAGACCGAGAGCTTCCAGGTGCCGAAGAAGAAAGACTTCTTAGGGTAGCCGACATCGGAGAAGTACCCGGTTATGATTATTTTTCAGAACATACGGAAGAAAATTGCGGTGAAGATAAAAAAGATATGGAACTAAAGAAAGTGAAAAGCAGCAGAGATGGCGCATATGAAACAGTAGAAAAAGAAACAGGAAATTGTAACAATATACAATTTGAAAAGACTGAGATTATAAACAAAATCACTGACAAAGACCGTGAGCTTCCAAACATCAAAGAAGTTTTATGTGTAGGTGATAGTGTATTAGTGAGGTATTTTCAAAGACAATCTTGGAAATATTATGTTGGGTTTATAGAAAGTGTAGAAGTTGATGAAACCGTACATTTTGCTGTGCGGTTTTTAAAAACAATTTATAAACCAACGTTAAAATTTGTACCTACAAAAATAGATCGTGATGTAGTTCCCGAATTAAGTGTGGTAAAAAGGATAGAAGTAGAGTTAAATGGGAAAGCATATTTCTTAAAAAATACTTCTGATCAAATTTTCTTTTAGCTGTCTAAGTTAAATTTATTCTGTCGTTCGTAACCAAAAGATGCCGAACGTTCATTCGTGTGTCACGGGCTGTGTTGTATTTTGTAAAGGTTACTTTCAAGATTTTTTTTTTTCATAGTTAAGTTCAAAGTAAGAAAGTTAAAACTTACAAAGTTAATTTACAATTCAAAGATTTCCAAATATTTTAATATTGTTACATTTTGTAAGCTTAGTCTTTTTGACCTGATATCCACTATATCGAAAAATAAGTCGTTTAGGACAATATGAGATCAAGAATACTAACTTTTTAAAACGTTTTTCTAAAATTTTTAATTTTCTATGTTATACAAAGATAAAAATATTTGATATGTAAACTTGTTATTGGTTTTTTTTCTATAATTTCTAATTTTCGTTCGTTAAACAAAGACGTTTATATTTGAGCTTAGTTTTTTTATTATTTAATGAAGACTGATAATGCCATTTTTTTTAAATTCCTTTTTTTACTATAATAATTCGTACCTATTCGTAATTAATGTCATAAGTTTATAGTGAATGATTCTTGCATTTTATACAAAGATAAAAATATTTGATATGTAAACTTGTTATTGGTTTTTTTCTATAATTTCTAATTTTCGTTCGTTAAACAAAGACGTTTATATTTGAGCTTAGTTTTTTTTTTTATTTAATGAAGACTGATAATGCCATTTTTTTTAATTCCTTTTTTTACTATAATAATTCGTACCTATTCGTAATTAATGTCATAAGTTTATAGTGAATGATTCTTGCATTTTATACAAAGATAAAAATATTTGATATGTAAACTTGTTATTGGTTTTTTTTTCTATAATTTCTAATTTTCGTTCGTTAAACAAAGACGTTTATATTTGAGCTTAGTTTTTTTTTTATTTAATGAAGACTGATAATGCCATTTTTTTTAATTCCTTTTTTTACTATAATAATTCGTACCTATTCGTAATTAATGTCATAAGTTTATAGTGAATGATTCTTGCATTTGTAAGTATTATAGAAATACAAAAAACAATTTATTTTGAAAAATAAAACTTTTTTCTTTAATATTTAAATTTGTTTTATTGAGTTTTAAAATAATTTGATCAAATAATTTAATTAACAATAAAATAAAAAAGACAGAAATGTAAAAAAAAAAATAATTTCTTCTGCATTATTAGTGTAATGTACACTAGGCTTAACAAAATCACGTATGTTACTTTCATTCACGTATGTTACGGTGTGTTACGATTTCACGACTGATATTGTACAATATTTGGCGGCCATACTCTCATATGTTCCGGCTCCATCATCAGATCAGTTCGACAGTACCATATTATTGTATTGTCATCAGAACTACATACAGCTGCCAATTTTCATTACGCTACGACCCTTGGAAGATGGTTAAATTAGTTACCTTAGATTCCATTACATAGTTAGTTACTTAAAGGTCGACCTAATAAAAGCGAGATGGCAGCATTACCTAGTTCCGATTTAAGCCATGCGGCAAAATAACCTTGTTGCCACGAGCATCATAGTACAGTTATACCAAACTGTAAGTACGCCTAGAAGAATATAAAAATAAACGGCTAGGTAGTGAACTAGTGATGTTCTTCAAAAGGTCAAGTGCGTGCGCTACTTTACCCGCACGTGTCGCGCGTGTAAGATCATAATGTATACGCGTTCATAGGTACGTTTTGGCAGTATTTTGGTACCGTCTAACCATTTCAAGCGACAAAATCGATCTATTCAATTCAATTAGATTTTTTTTTTATATTATGTACCTACCTACCTACACCATACGAATAGCAGATAATTATAAATGTAGAATTTTTACAAACGGTGACACAATGGACGGTCTTATCGCTAAAAGCGCTTTTTTAAAGACAACCTAATTAGCTATTTTATCTTGCAATTTAGTATATATATGAGCTTAGTATTGACCTCTGAACGCCATTTTGACGAGTTGTAGGGTACATAAATGTAAGGAACAGCTGATTTTTTTTCACGATTTCAAGTTTGGTCCCATAGTAAAAGTTGTTCATAATGATGAGTACAATGACCTCTTAAGAGGTTGTTAATGTTTTACCAATAACCCTGTATTGTATTACAGCTTGAAGTGAACTGTCATCCTACCTGACGCTAGGGAATCTAGGGACTGACAGCTCATTTCACCTAAGTTTTCACGATGAGATATTTACAGAATAGCACTAAATGTATTTCAACCATGATTAGGTCTAGTAACATTTACAAAACTGTGTTTTATTCTTTGTAAACTAAACTTTATAATCACTAACACTTTATCAAAGTTCAAACAAATCTTTAGCGTAATTGCATCATATTTTATAATGACCACTAAACCTAAACTAATCTATTTATCCATACTAATATTATACATGCGAAAGTGTGTCTGTCTGTTCACGCTTAAACCGCTGAACCGATTTAGATTAAATTTGATATAGAGATAGTTTGAGTCCCGGGAAAGGACCTAGGACAGTTTTTATCCCGATATTCCCACGGGATCGAAACCGCGGGGCGCTGCTAGTTATAAATAACAAGAGCGAGTCGGACTCGCGCACCGAGGGTTCCGTACCATCATGTTTTAAATTTTCATCGGAGAGACCTATATTCGTCAGAGAATTTTAACTTTCAGTCTATCAAAAAGTACCTACTCTGTGATTTTAACACTGCACGCGGCGGTGTGGTGTAGAATATTGCAGTTTTAGGTCAGCGCCATCTCTTGACCGATAGTGGAACTAATGTAACTTTTGTTGATGATTTCTGAAAGTGTGCTATTTAGAGACATCGTTTTATTTTTCCTGTAATCTTTACATTAAACTTGTATTACATGGAATAATTTCAGATTTTTCTCTTTGCAAACTTCGGAGATGAGGGGGGAACGGTATTTTTTTTCACATTTTTCATCAAAACTATTAACTAAATAGTCTGAATAAACGAAAGAAAAATTGGAAACGTTTTCCGGAACGTGGTTTTATGGGGTTTTGTATCAATTATTGAAAGAACAGGACAACGTCTGTAGGGTCACCTTGTAACAAATAAAAAAAAAACAACACCGAATTTATACAAAAATGTATTAAACTTAAAACATCAACTTAGATTCATGTAAAGTCAATAACTTATCGACTTCTTGCGCCCTTTCCTTTAATGTCACCATTTCATCATCAGACAAGACGTCACTTTTTTTCCCAGCATTCTTGATTAAAAAGTGTTGTATAAAGAGTCTTATGCTCTCTCTGAACATGTGCAGTTTGGGCGGCTTCGAGATGCGGTTGAAGACTTCCAGTGAAGAATGGAAGTCGGTGTTCATGATGATGGAGAGGAGAATCTGACGCATGAAGCGGACTGAGTGTTTGTTTAGTTCGGAGAATTGGATTACCTGGGGATACAAAGATTTTATTAATATCTCATGATGCTGCGTCGTTGGGCTAGTGGTCGCAAGCGCTACCGTTGACTATGAGGTCCTAGGTTCGATTTCCAGGCCAAAGTGGGTAATGGGTATGGGTGGATAGTGGGTATTGGGTTTTCTGGAATTTCTTAACTGCTTCACTGCCCCTCCTTGGAATATACGTATTGTAATGAAAACCACCCTCTCTTATTTCAATATCATCATATCGCACCGTGTAATGACTTCCGGTGACAGAATTTCGTTATTCACACAAATTTCGATATTCTACATTCGCAATTTATTTGCCAAAAATGTAAACAAATATGAGTTTATGGAAAAATAACTTTAAATCCTACACCATAAAGTTGAGTTTGCGCTACAATTTAAAACATTTTTATAACTTTTTCAATAGTGCTAGTCAACTTAATTACCATTTAAATAAAGTTGATATTTGTTCAACTTGAAATAAAATTAATTTGAAACATACGTTTGAATAGAATTTAAATAAAATGCTGTTATTTCTGTAAGAAGATCTCTTCTAAGACACTTTTCAAGTAAATTTTGGTCAATATTTTAAAACTAGATGGTTTCGGACTTTTCCTATCTGACTGATCCGTGAGGAGAAATGCAGAGTTCATGGTCTCATTTAAAGTCCAGGGTCTCGGTACACTTTCACTGGAGTATGCCAGTTTTAACTCCGCAAACTTTTTGTTGGTCCTTACCTTCAACACAGAGAGTGGCAGTCCCTTCTCCATGATGAGATGTATCAGGAACTGCGCCAAGTTCGTCATGCACTGCTTGGATATGCTGTCCAACTCCTTTATCTTGTCCCATACTGAGAACTGGATTGATAGCTGCAACACAGAACATATATTTTTTTGGTAAAGATTAAAGAGAATGTGGTCTTATGATCCTTGCACCCTGCATCACACTTATCATTATCTGTCTAGCCTTTTCCCAACATGTTGGGAGTCGGCTTCCAGTCTAACCGGATGCAGCTGAATACCAGTATTTTACATGGAGCGACTGCCTATCTGACCTCCACAACCCAGTTACTGGGTAATACGATACCCCTGGGTAAGACTGGTTGTCAGACTTTCGGGCTTTTGACTACCCGTAACTGTCAAAGATCCACGACTGACAGCCGGGACCAACGGCTTAACGTTCTTTCTGAGGCACGGAGGGGTCCCGGATGTAAAGATGGTCACCCATCCACAGACTAACCGCGGCAAGCGTAGCTTACCCTGATCGATCGACCTGTGCGGCTGTTATTATTTAGCCATGGGCCTCTTACATACACTGCGACACACTTATCATGAAATAAAATTAACCTAACTAAAGGATAAAGATGGCCGACCGACCATTGTAATCAAAACTGGGACAAAGGCCTCCTCTCATGAGAGAGAGTGGGCTGTATGTAATCCTCTTATAGTTATGCTACGTTCACACGCGCGCGTTCAACTCGACATTCAACGTGCACATTCACATTCACGAGCGTGTAAACGGTACGCCCGAGCCCGTAAACGCGCCTGTGAACGTGAATGCCGCGAACCGGGCGTGCTGACTGACACGACGGCGTGCGTGTGAACAGCTTGAATGTTCGCCGACCTGGGGCGGGCTGCATGCCGCGCAGCCCGCCAGGCAGCCCGCCGGGCTGCACGGCGTGCATGTGAACATAGCATTAAAAGTTACTTATGAACATTTTCAATTTGACAAGTTTTGACATTGATTGTCGCTGTCAAAATCTAGTTGCAACTATATTTTAAACGTTTTTAATTACGAGAATTAGCCGCATAACTTTTGTCCTAATAGACGCTTCCTACACCTGTATGCATGCTACTCAACTTTGAACTTTACGCACCTGATATTCGCGGTCAGTATCGCAAAGATCCTGTCCTAACACAAGCTAACTAGAAATGCAAGCTCACCACCCAACTTTGAACCTTACACACCTGATATTTGGGGTCAGTATCGCAAAGATTCTGTCCTAACACAAGCTAACTAGAAATGAAAGCTCGCCACCCAACTTTGAACCTTACGCACCTAATATTTGGGGTCAGTATCGCAAAGATTCTGTCGTAACACAAGCTAACTAGAAATGCAAGCTCGCCACCCAACTTTGAACCTTACGCACCTAATATTTGGGGTCAGTATCGCAAAGATCCTGTCCTAACACAAGGCTAACTAGAAATGCAAGCTCACCACCCAACTTTGAACCTTACGCACCTGATATTTGGGGTCAGTATCGCAAAGATTCTGTCCTAACACAAGCTAACTAGAAATGAAAGCTCGCCACACAACTTTGAAACTTACGCACCTGATATTTGGGGTCAGTATCGCAAAGATCCTGTCCTAACGCAAGCTAACTAAATGTAAGCTCGCCACCCAACTTTGAACCTAACACACCTGATATTTGCGGTCAGTATCGCAAAGATTCTGTCCTAACACAAGCTAACTAGAAATGAAAGCTCGCCACACAACTTTGAAACTTACGCACCTGATATTTGGGGTCAGTATCGCAAAGATCCTGTCCTAACGCAAGCTAACTAGAAATGTAAGCTCGCCACCCAACTTTGAACCTAACACACCTGATATTTGCGGTCAGTATCGCAAAGATTCTGTCCTAACACAAGCTAACTAGAAATGCAAGCTCGCCACACAACTTTGAACCTTACGCACCTGATATTTGCGGTCAGTATCGCAAAGATTCTGTCCCAACACAAGCTAACTAGAAATGCAAGCTCGCCACCCAACTTTGAACCTTACGCACCTGATATTTGGGGTCAGTATCGCAAAGATTCTGTCCTAACACAAGCTAACTAGAAATGTAAGCTCACCACCCAACTTTGAACCTTACGCACCTAATATTTGGGGTCAGTATCGCAAAGATCCTGTCCTAACTAGAAATGTAAGCTCGCCACCCAACTTTGAACCTTACGCACCTAATATTTGGGGTCAGTATCGCAAAGATCCTGTCCTAACACAAGGCTAACTAGAAATGCAAGCTCACCACCCAACTTTGAACCTTACGCACCTGATATTTGGGGTCAGTATCGCAAAGATTCTGTCCTAACACAAGCTAACTAGAAATGCGAGCTCGCCACACAACTTTGAACCTTACGCACCTGATATTTGCGGTCAGTATCGCAAAGATCCTGTCCTAACACAAGCTAACTAGAAATGCAAGCTCGCCACCCAACTTTGAACCTTACGCACCTGATATTTGCGGTCAGTATCGCACAGTTTCTGTCCCAGCACTGCATAGTACGGATTGTAAGTCTTCTCTTGAAGACAGCACGCTAAGAGCACGTGTATGATCTCTCTCTCTTGTTGTCCTTTTAGACCTAAGTGTTGGAGTTTTTCAAATGCGTCCATATAATCCTGGGGACAGAAGAAAATAAACACATATGTAGATTAAATGGTGTGCTTAAGGCGAAAGCGCCAGGGTAACCCGCGAAATTCAATTTTTTTTAGGTTTTTTGCAATTTGCTGGTCAGTATTAAGTTGTACGTTGATTAAAATATGATTCGCGGTCGTAACAAATATGTATTTACAGAATTATAATGATTAAAGTCATCAACACAACTCTCTAAGACCATGTAATCCCCAAATGTCAAGATTTCATGAAATAGTCATTCTTGGGGATTACATGGTCTTAGAGAGTTGTGTTGATGACTTTAATGATTACAATTCTGTAAATACATATTTGTTACGACCGCGAATCATATTTTAATCAACGTACAACTTAATACTGACCAGCAAATTGCAAAAAACGTAAGAAAATTTGAATTTCGCGGGCCACCTTAGAGCTTCCCCCTTAAGTATTCCAGTTACCTATATTTGACGGCACGGTTGGCGCAGTGGTTAAGCGATTGACTGCTGCGCTGCGTGTCGCGGGTTCGATTCCCGCACGGAACAAATATTTGTATGACCTACAAGTAGTTGTTCCGGGTCTGGCTGTTTGTGTATGTGAGTTTAAATGTTTGTAAACGCACCCACGATACAGGAGAAATTCCTAGTGTGGGGCAACGTTTAAAAAAAAAGAAAGAAAATACATTCATTTAGCACAGACTAAAATACCACACACAAAACACCAGATAGTCAGATAATAATCGTACATCAGATAAAAACAAAAAAGAGATAAAAATAAAAATTGCTAAGTCCGATGTAAGAAATTAGCAGGAAATTTAAAATCCATACTAATATTATAAATGCGAAAGTGTGCCTGTCTGTTTGTCTGTTACCTCTTCACGCTTAAACCGTTGAACCGATTTAGATGAGATTTGGTATAAAGATAGTTTGAATCCCGGGAAAGGACATAGGATAGTTTTTATCCCGATATTCCCACGGGATCGACACTTATGCGGGTGAAGCCGCGGGGCGCTGCTGCCTGCTAGTCTAAATACAAATAATATATACACAGGCACGTGAGTCATTTATTTACAGCTTTGTCTCGGGGATGGCGTCGCGTTTGCGACACCATTGCAGTCCAGAGCATCGGTGAACTTACTATCAAGTGGTCTAATGGTTATTTGCCTCTCAATACAACAAAAAAAAAAACATACAATCTTCAATTTTTTGTTACCTCTGCCGCCATAATAACACAGAAGATGCTCCGTCTAACATCGGTGTTCATCCTCTGCTTGCGCGCCAGTTCCAGAAGCTTCTGGTCGGTAGATGGCAGCACTTTGGTGGTAGGTTTGTCTTCTGGTCGCGTCATGTTGCCTTCCCATGCTGAGCCGACTACCCACCATTTGCCCCGCTCGTCCGCTAGTAAAGGAATTGTCAATTTTGTGGTTACAAAAATAAGTGTGGTGTTATCGATACCCGAGTAGAGCTATAATCGAGTATCGATAGTTTTGGTCTAAGTACAGACGCCAGCACATCAAGCTACTACAATCTGTCAAATTTCTTTAATAGATTTTCAACTTTATCGCTAAAGCAAAGTTTAATGGGAAAATTTGACAGTTTCAGGTAGCTTGATGTGCTGGAGTCTGTACATATGACGACAGTTCTTATCTATACCAATAATTAAGCTGAAGAGTTTGAACGCGCTTTTATATCTGGAACTACAAGTCGGATTAGAAAAAATCTTAATGAATTTGATAGCCCAATTCTTGAGGAAGACTATTTAACATCAAGCTAGGACTCCTATGAGCATAACAAAAAGAAAAAAAATAAGAACGAAAACGAAGTGATAGTGCGGGCAGGCGATGATAATGCGACGGGGTGGGTCGGGGGAACAAGAAATTTCACGGGGACGAAGTCGCATGCAGAAGTTAGTTTCAGAATAAAGACACAACACACGTTTTCATGGCCTAACTCAGTTTAGGCCACGTAAGATAAATGCTCGATACCTATAATCCATTTGAAATAAGATTAGACATTTAAATAAACCCTTTTTACAGTCCGTTCAACCGATTTTAACTTCTATATCGTAGGCATAAGGATGGTATTAAAAGCAGCTGCCATATGTCATGCAACCAACGCAATAGAATTCAAAATCGGTTGAACGCACTGTAAAAAAAGGTTTATTTAAATGTCTAATCTTATTTCAAATGTAGTATAGGTATCGATATTTTTAATTAAGTAAGTCTTACTTAAAACGTCGAAACTCAACACTCATTAAAACATCGATAGAAGTCTGTCTGCTTGACTACAGTTGTTATCAACTTACATTTTAGCGCAAACGTGGTCGTTAACGAAACGTCAAAAGTCCACACTCGGGGTCTGCCAGCGAGCAATGGAACGAAGTATTCTTGGAGTCAAAGTCACGGACCGCATTCGGAACAGTATACTTCGTTCCAAAACACAAATTGCAGACGTAGGCAACACAGCCGCCAAACTGAAGTGGAATTGGGCAGGCCACCTCTGCCGCATGTCGCAACAGAATTGGGCAAAAGTAGCCACTGACTGGATTCCGAATAACAGGAATCGGCGACGCGGTAGGCCCAGAAAGAGCTGGCGTGACGAATTGGACGCCTACCTAAGGGATTGGCCAGATTTGGCTAGAGACAGGAAAAAATGGAAAGACGGAAGGGAGGCCTTTGCCCTGCAGTGGGACATAACAGGCTCATAATAATAATAATAAGAATACTGCTGGCAACCTATTGAATTGTGGGTGTAGCGTTTAGCCATTTTAAAATACATTCTTCCCTGATTAAAAACACCGTTTTTACAAAGACGAATCATCTGTCTAGCCTTTTCCCAACTATGTTGGGGTCGGCTTCCAGTCTAACTAGATGCAGCTGAATACCGGTATTCAGTATTTTACATGGAGCGACTGCCTATCTGACCTCCACAACCCATTTACTGGGTAATACGATACCCCTTGGTAAGACTGGTTGTAGGACTTTCGGGCTTCTGACTACCCGTAACAACTGTCAAAGATCCACGAATGACAGCCGGGACCAACGGCTTAACGTGCTTTGCGAGGCACGGAGGGGTCACGGTATGTAAAGATGGTCACCCATCCAAAGACCAACCGCGGCAAGCGTAGCTTAACCTGATCGATCGACCTGTGCGGCTATCATTATTTAGCCACGGACCCCTTTTTTATCTTCTTTTATCCCAGAAAGCTATTAAGTTCTCAGTTCTACACCATGCTTACCTTTCAACAGATCGTCCAGCCTAATGTTAAGCGGTGTGATGTAGTTCCCTTTCCTGACGATGCTCCTGCTCATCTTCTTTAGGTGCTCGCAGTACGTCGGGTCGTAGTTGGGAATCTTTGTCAAGTTGTTGTTCTTCACAGCCATTAGGACTTCTAGTAAGAACTTTATACGGGACCTGTAAAAAATATAAGTTAAATAAACATTCTCATCTCCGCTCCAGGCAATCTTTTTTCACCAATCTTCTTTGTACTCAACAACCGCCATTATACAACTTTAGAAAGCCCAATATCTCTTACCCAGTAGCCGAATCTTCAGTCAACTTAGCGACTCGACCCTGCGTGTCGTGTATAAAGTTCTTCAATGCTAACGGCTCCTCCTTCCTCAGTACTCCTCCGACGCTCCGCAACGCAACCAGCACACATTCTATATTCTTCTCTGTTATCGTGTCGAGTAAGCGGGTTAGAATGTCGTAGAGGAGCGTGGCTTGGTAGATCTAGAATGGGATCAGGAGATTTTATTATGGGGTTTGTTTGGAATGACTTGGATGATAATTAGTGTGAGAGTTACAAGATGTCTGGGAAACAGAACGAAAAGATTGTTTTTCCTACTTAAATTATTTTTCATGAGATCTTTTTCATATCAATATTTTTGCCAAGAATTGAAATTATTTCGGTTTATGTTGTCTCTGTCTCTATGTGTCTGTGTGTGTGTCTGTTTGTGTCTGTGTGTATTCTGAGCAATGACTACAAGGATTAGGTACTATATTTAGTAATACATAATAATTTAACTAATATGGGCAATTGGGCATTTCTCGATTTATATGTCAAGATGAAAAAAAATCGATGGATTTTTTAAAACGAATTTGCTTGTTATTCGTGACACATGAATTTCGAACAAGTCGGGAAAAGCTGAAATACACATGGATAACAAAAGACCTTACCTTAAAACTGTACAAATGCGCCAAGCATGAAACTAAGTTGTCAAGCGTTTTGTCTGCTACGGGCTGCGGACTCTCCATCATGTTGTCAAACTTTTTGACCAGATCCTGTAGGAAATGGGCACCTGAAACCAAATATGAAACGCAAGTAGATAAACTTATTCAAAGCCACAGACAAAAGAAGACCGTTCCATATTAGGTAATAACATTAGCTACTCAGCAAGGTGGGGCTGACTGATCAGCGGGATAACTGCATAACACATTAACTGTTAGCACTCTTTCTCGGCTTTCATTTTGACAGTTCAACAACATTCATTGCGTTATTTACGTTTTTAGCAGACAAATTTTTCGAACATATGGAGCAATGGATAGGCAATATCCTTCATAACGATTCAGATTTAGATTGATAGTGTCAAGTGTACGCAATAATGGCGCTGGTTTCTGTTATTAGAGTGCAAAAATATGATCTTCCTCTTGGAAACCTCAATTGAAGACGACTCCGACTCACAACTGAGTTAAAGCTGTGTTCACTGAGTTTTTTATACTACAAGCTATAAGTTACCGATACAAGAGCCAACATTAGGGTGTAACACTGCCACAACGGCAACATGTTTCGCAATCATTCTATCAGACGTACTCGACGGAGATACAGTTGCAACCAACCGCAACTGAGTTAAAGCTGTGTTCACTGAGTTTCATACTATTACATGCTACAACTTACCAATCTCAGAGCCAACATTAGCGTGTAGTACTGCCAGAAGGGCACGATGTTCCGCAACCATTTATATCAGGCGTACTCGACCGAGATACAGTTGCATCCAACCACAACTGAGTTAAAGCTGTATTCACTGAGTTCATTCTATAATACTACAACTTACCGATCTCTGAGCCAACATTAGCGTGTAACACTGATACAAGGGCAGCATGTTCCGCAACCATTCTATCAGGCGTACTCGACGGAGATACAGTTGCATCCAACCACAACTGAGTTAATGCTGTGTTCACTGAGTTTCTGCTGTTCGATTGGTATAGGTTCTCTATTGAGGTACACGCCCAGTGAAGGTTAGTGCCGGCTAGCTTGTTGAGGACACCTGAAATGAAATTGTAACAATATAATCAGGTTATTTGATTGATTGCTTAATGCAACGAAAACCACATAGCGAAAGTGAGCTGAGCATTTATGGCCCGAAATCTATACAATTTTTGATGGTGATGCGATTGGTTGATATTCAAAGGATGTTTTTCTACCATGTGATTCCTTTTTTACCGACTTTTTTTATTTTTTATTATGGGTAATCATCAAATCCCTCCCCGCTCTGGGTGGAGCGGAAGGGAGTGTTAGACTCTTACTGACTAAAACCCACCCGTGTTCCTTCCTTAGCCCTTTATGTTCCGGGCCAGTGGTAACCCTTTCGGACAACCCCGCTGACCCGGCAGGACCATGTGATTCCTTTACCACCAGGTCAGTGGCCTTGGGCCAGAATACGCTATTACTAAAAGAGAGATGTTTTTAGGAGACTTACTTTTAATTTGTCTCTTCAGTTGCAGCAGCTGTTTGTCTGTACTCGAATCCTTGTTTCTAAGGTGTGGCGGAACATACACACCTTTTTCTTCCTGTAAGAATCACAATTGATTTCCTAAGATTATTAAAGGAAATCAGTTAACAATACTTAGTTCTTGTTCTAGAATATATTTTTTTGTTGTACTTTCAAGAAATTTGTCATTTACACACCTATTACGATTGGGGTAGACTCTAGCCGCTAGAGCTATGTAATTTTCTCTGGGTCTTCTACTGCCCCCCTGAAAGTCTCAAATGCCCATGATGAGGGGGCGTTATCACCCACGTTGAGAACCTGCGGGCTAGAGCCTAGACTAGACTCTAGGCAAACCATAGATATAGATACACCTAGATAACGCAAGAGCAACTACTTTGCGGGCCCAGCTAACGTACTAAAATCGTAAGCCGCCACTTTCGCGCTCAGTCCTGTGTACTGCTGGCTGGGCGAGAGTGAGCGCTGGCGCTAGGCCCCGGGGTGGGGCGAGACGGGTGCCGCACGCGGCGGCGTCTTTGAATCGATTTGATTTTCCCATCACTAAATAGTGCTTGTTACGACATAGAAGGTAGTAAAAAAATGGCATACTTACTTGGTTTTAATACAGATCGTGATACTTGCGTTATCTAGGTCTATCTATATCTGTGAGGCAAACCCTTAACATATTATTTCAAGTCCAATTAAAATCATTCAATTATGACGTTCAAATGTGCCTAGGTTTGAAGTACTTAAGTGACTTTACCTTAATAATATTCCCTTCTTTATCCCTCTTTCTTCCGTAAATATCTTCCCAAACATCAGGTTTCTCTTTCTTCTCCACAACAGGTTCATCTTCTTCACCAAACGCATCATCTTCATCATCACCAGACAGTTGTGATATTTCATCATCACTGAACACTTTACTCAAGTCTTCTTCTGAAATTATCTTTTCTTTTTTATTTGACTTTGGGTTTGGTTTTGTGTCTTTCTTACTGTTTTTATTATTTATCTCTTGCTTGGTTGGTTTCTGTTTGGAATTTGCTTTTAACATCTTTGTTGGTTTTTCTGTAAGGAGGATCACAGAAATTAAATGTAACAAAACTAAATTTTGATTTACTTTCTTCATATATTGAAAGCAAGTTGACAAAATTCCACATAAACTTTAATTGTTTGAATTAAAATATAGACTTCTAATTTTTTATAGCTGGATCATAAGTAGAATTCACATTAAAAATAAATTAAAACCTAAAAATACCTTCAGGTGCATCATCTGAAAGATCTTCACTGAATTCACCATCCTCATCTTCTCCACTCATATTACTATCCTCTTCTTCACTCATATCTTCATCTCCTTCGCTCATATCTCCATTTCCTTCGCTCATGCCATCATCTCCACTAATATTTTCATCTAATTCTTCTTCACTGCCCATTTCGTCATCAATATCTGAACCAATGTCTTCATCGGATTCATTTTCATCATCACTATCATCTTTAGCCACTTTTCTTTTACTTTTCTTATCTGTTTTCTTTTTATCTTTTATTTCTTTGCCAGTGACTGCTGCTAGGTCTTCTTCAAAGTCTGAATCACCTTCAACTTCAGCTAGATGCTTCTCAGCTGCCACTATTTGTTCTGTTGTTGATTTGTCACATATTTCCAGTAAATCTGTTCTCAAGTTAAGGGTTTTATGTTCTGTATGATTTCGAATCTATTTAGACCAATAATAAAGCTGAAGAGTTTGTTTGTTTGAATGCGCTAAACTCTGGAACTGCCAATAGGATTTGTAAATTTTTTTTTTGGTATTAGTTAGCCCAATTCTCGAAGAAGGCTATAGGCTATATAACATTACGCTAGGACCCTCAGGGGCCGAGCAAAAAGAAATAAAGTAAGAAAGAATCTAAACGAAAACAAAGAAGTAGTGCGGACAGGCGATGCAATGGGGTGTGTCAGAGAAACAAGAAATTTCATGCAGACAATGTTGCGGGCAGAAGCTAGTTTAAGATAAAACAGGTTTATGCATTTAATGTTTTACTATTCCCAAGCTAAAAAAAATCCCTGATTCTTTTGTAATATAAACTTATTTTGTAAGTTAAAGGGAAAAAATAATTTGCTTATTAGCGACTACCCAGTAAGTATTTTTAACTTAAGATGAACAACTAAACTTTAAGGGTTATCTATTGAGATAACATGTTAAGGGGGCAGCACTGGTGCTAAAATTAATTAAAATTTGAATTTCACGGGTCTAATTTTTTGCAATTTGCAGGTCAGTGTATCGCTGAAAATTATATTTTAATCAACATACAACATGACACTGACCTGCAAATTGCAAAAAACATAAGAAAATTTGAATTTCCCGGGCTACCTTAGCTCATCCCTTCAATTGCATTTAAAAAGGATACAGTCAAGTCCATCATCAGAAAAGAAATTATTCTTATTCTTAGTTTTGTTTAATCCTAGTTGCTTCTCCAGTTTCTTAATTATCTTGTCCTCATCTTCATTAGCTTCCAGTAACATCTTCCTTCTCTGTTCCTCTATCTGATTCTTTAGTTGCTGCTCTACTTTCTTCTCTTTCTGCCTTTCTTTGTTTAGGATGTCTAGGGGTGTTTCTAGTTTTGGTTTTTTCTTCTGGAAGGATAAAACATTGAAATGATCAATTTAAAATTGATAGGTGATCTATCAATTTTAATATATATTATAAATAATAGATTTATATCCATAGTATTGTGAAGCATACTGAGTTCAACCTTTGGTTTAGTTACTTACCGTTTAATCTAAGAAACCCACAGATGAAGGGAGGGATCGGAACCACATGGTAATTATATATTATTATGTATGTTATCAACAATAAAGATTTATGGATCGTCATAAATACATATAAGGCCTTATGATAGATGTAACAGATCACTCAATAATGCCAAGAAACCACCTGATAGAGCCATTTATCTAATTGTTTACAAAAATATTGTTTTTTTATCATTTTATTTACCTTCACTTCCGCTTCTTTCGGTTCTGGTGATTCTGCAGGCCTTTTGACAAACCTACCGGCTGTGTATACTGGTTTACTATTATTATTATGCCTCTCATCATTTTTCTTCAGATAATGTTCCTGACGATGTACCTTCTTCTGCTGCCGTTTTTGTTTGCGTAATAATTTCCTCGTATTCTCAAACTTAGGACGGGCATTAGGTTTATTTTTCTTCATTCTGGTTTTAATAGAAAAACTTTCACATTACATTAAATCAAAACATAACCTTGTTTATTTTGAGGTTATAATAAGCACTAGTTCCACGAACAATACGACTTTTTTTTTGACAGAATTGAAAATAATTTCGTGAAACGGAGCCTTATTTTTGACAAATATGGTCACAGAACACTATTACTCCTAGCGGAGAATATGGTCACGCCCAGAAAAAATCCAAAATGTTCTTTTGTATTCTTTTCAGTATTTTTAACACATTTAAAATATAATTATGTATATTGTACATATTTGTACATAGGTTAAACAAACATATAATTACTAAATGATAATTGTTACCAATATTGTATATTTGAATTAGGGCAAGAACTTGTTTTATATTATAGTTAGCATGAAGTTTCGGAGTGGTTTCAGAACGAACATCGATTTTCCATACGTTCCATTTTATGTATAATTTTCTTGTTGATGCCTGTCATAAAACTTCTTTAAGTGTTTAAAGTAATTAACTAATAACTTTTTTGCTGATTATCACATCAAAGGTGTATTGCGTTGCTATTGAAAGTCCAACAAATATAACAGTAGGTTTATGTTCCATTACATTAAGATTATATCAGTCTTTTATTCTTAGAGGAATGGAACAACATCGGTCCATCAAATTGTCTATGATGAAAATTCACAAAAGCATGACGGCTGTTACCTTTTTGTGAAGAAATTCTAAAATTATTAATAAGTCGAAGAGCACACGGGTTTTAACGTATACTACGTAGTTTATTTGTGATACGTTACTCATTTATCTTACGGCATGATGGTGGAAGGGTCAGCGTTTACGCGGAACGATGTGTTCCAAATGGCTATACGCGTTGCTTTTGTGTCCGCTGTGACTTATTTCTCAATAAAATGGCTCGTGAACCAGATAGATCCAACATCCAAGAGTCGGAAGAAGGCGGAGGAACGAGCCCGCGAACAGTTACGCAAGTAAGTATCGATCGATTCTTTTACGTCATAACACTGAATTTTAAACGCATTTTTCTATAAATTGGATAGTCAGACTTCAATGTGAATGCGTATTATGGTTGTTCGTAGCTAATTAGACTGTAATTCTAACTATTTTTAACTCTGGGTGATGGTTAACCTACATTTTCATCTCAATAATATTTTTTTATCTGAAATGGTGACAGATAGCCATGTTAACCAAGCTCATCATCATAATGTTTTTGTTGTGATTTTATTTGAGATCATAAGATCACAATATAACACATATAATAGAATTAAAATTCATTCCCACATTCTTTACTAATTTAATTAGGAAGAAGAATATTGAATATTTAAGATTTAGCAATAGGTACTTTAATATCACAATATCCTATAGTCTATAATGTTTAGGGAATTTATAAGAATATTCTGTTTCCATTACTTGTACCAGTTTCTTCTTACTTGTCTAATAGTTGTGATATTTTAGAACAATAGTTATAATATAATCTTTTTAATGGATATAAGCATTGAACTGATTTTCCACACAGGATATTGTATATTATTAAATTCCGTTAAACAACATGAATACATTTTTCTCCTATCTACCAGATTGTGGTGGGTCAATCTTTTTCATTCATATCAAATTAAATTATTTCTGTTGAAGAAGTTGTTGCGCCACTTCTTTCAAGCAAAAAAAAAAAATTAATTAATTGTTTCCATTTCCTAGTTTTTTTTACTTAACAAAAAATTAAAACAAGTAATTTTGATCTTCAAACAGTGCTGACCCACGTCCTAATTTGAATAAATTGTTTTTTTTTTAATATTATACTTGTATTGTGCACATTTGGTATAGCAAATTGATAGACCTGCATTTATAGAGGGTGGAAGGGACATCAAAGCGCAAACTGTAACCATCACGTGTAGCATGACTACGTTTTGTCAACGGAAGAATAAACAAAATGACACATTGCCATGCTTAGACGCGTAGAAAGCATACAAATATTTCTACAATCTGTCATTTGTCTATGCTTCCGTTGACAAAACCCGTTTCTACTTTTTGAATCCATGATAACAGGATGTTTTGGCAGGTTTGGCTGATATCCACCATGAATTGAACATTTACCCCCTTACTAATAATAAACATATTATATAAGATGATACACCAATTTCTCTCTTTCAGTTGTCAGTAATTTGACTTTTGAAAGAAGAAGACAAAGTGTTGTGTAACTATACAGATGCTATACAATGTTTATTAGTAAGGGGTTCAGTCTACAATGTATTTGTTAATTAGAATCATGAGGTTCATCAACACTTTATTATTAGATATAATTCTGATAGCCTATTATAGAATTATTATTACAAAAGTATTTAATTTAAGGTTACATAATTTCATATACCAAAAAACTTACCGCATCAATTTACAATAATTTTCTTTAATTTACTACTTTATTCTCATAATAAATCCTCTTATTCATAAAATAAATAAATAAATTTTGGTGAAAAAAGAAAACGTCAAAATCACCAAAATATATTTCATAATCAAGATTTTATAAATATTTGGGTTTGTTTGTTTGTTTGCCCTCTTGAAAGACATGAGTTTTGTGTCAAGCACTTATGTTTAACAGTCTTATATCAGTTTCAACCAATCAGATTAAAGTTGCAGAACTCATGTCTCGTCGGGGGGTGCTCATTCATGTTTGTTCTCTACATGTGGCTGTTTTAACTAAGATGTGGCTTTAACCTCACAGTGTAACTGCAGATGCTTTATGTATAAAATGTAGATGACTTGATTATCTATTTATGGTCAAGAACAAGGATAGAACACTTAGGGTCAGTTCACACCGAGACGCGACGCGACGCGCAGTTTTCAAGATAGAAATACAATTACAGACCTTATCTACTACGCTAAAAGGTACACAATTCAGTGTCTACTAGCTACGTCGAGCTACGCAGCGCGGCGCCGCCGCCGCGCGGCGTAGCTCACTGAATCGTGTACCTTTTTGTGTAGTAGATAAGGTCTGTAATTGTATTTCTATCTTGAAAACTGCGCGTCGCGTCGCGTCTCGGTGTGAACTGACCCTTAAATTAAATGAGCCTAGATATCTTAAGTACTCACTCATTTGTTACTCTACGGGTTACAGCGATGAGGAATAATACCCCACTGTAATACAGTATATACTAGTACTACGGAAATTGTGATTGTTACTGGTAACCTTATTTATTGTAATGTCAACAGAATACTTAAGGTAATAAATTGTGCACAAATAAAAAAATAAAAATTACACAATAAAAAAAACAGTGTGGAGCTACTTTGTTAGCTATGTTACTATAATCCGTAGTGAATTATTTATGGTAAAACTACTTGCAGTCAGTGCACCTCCTCCTCTGTGTCCCTCTACGAACAGTGTTGCCAGTATGATTTCCCAAAAATGGACGGTTGGCTTTCTGAAAAGGTACGGTTTTTAACTTCAAGGTACGGTTGGCTCGGGATACTTCTGCAAGAACTAGATCAGTTTTTTTCTTCTTCGAGTTGGCTGTCTGCGACCATAGGTTGGAAAAAAAGCGATAGGGAATCGAATAATCAAAGGGATATGGTAAAGTAGAACATTATTACCGATTGCCAATATTGAACAAATTCATTTGTAAATCAATTATAGAATGAAGTAATTGAATTCGTTAATGATGCAATGAATAAAAATTTTTTTTTTTTGATAATAATTTATCATAGGAATAATGTAATGAGGAAGTTCAGATATGAAGCGATATTTTTCTCTATATTTAAAGGAGGTACGGTTGTGTGATTAATAGTACGGAAAACCGTACTTTTTGGTACGTTCTGGCAACGCTGTCTACGAATAAAATGCTTAACTACACGCACACACACACACACGAAACACTCTTGAGAGTTCTACTTAGAATACTCCAGATAGGGAACAGCAATTTCAAACATACTCATTCACAATAACAATTTATTAATAAAATATTAACCCCCTTACTAATAAACGTTGTATAGCGTCTGTATAGTTACACAACACTTTGTCTTCTTCTTTCGAAAGTCTAATTACCTACTGACGACTGAAACAGAGAAATCGGTGTGTAACTATTCATCTGATATAATACGTTTATTAGTAAAGGGATAAATATTTATCTATTTGATATCAGTCAGAATTTACGAAAGCTTTTCATTATGAAAATCATGATTTATTTAAACGTGATTTAGATAGTGATTTTCTACTTCTAGATTTCTGTAGAGGCAGTTATGTTATTCCCGTCTCAGGACTTGGTAGTTCGCAGTTTTGGGATTTCCCCGTACTTTGCAGAACCGCGATTTTCCGCGGCTCAGTCTAGATATGCGGTCTCATAACAAGGCCAAGTGGTAACGGCCGCGACTTACGAGTTGTAGGTCGTAGGTTCGAACCCAGACAGGCGCTTTACTTTGTGTAAATTATTTCATCACCACTGCTCTCAAAAACGGTGAAGGAAAACATCGTGAGGAAACCGGCATGTCCTAGAACCAAAAATTCGAAGACATGTGACATCTACCAATCCGCACTGGGCCCGCGTGGTGGATTACGGCCCACTCCCTCTCACCGAGAGGAGGCCTGTGTCCTAGCAGTGGGAACATTATAGGCTGATTATGGTAACAAGGTTAACACTAATATCACAGCTTTTTTTTTTTTTTTTTTTGCGGGTGGGAACTCATCAAATTACCCCTCCCGCTCTGGGTGGAGCGGAAGGGAGTGTCGGACTCTTACTGACTAAAACCCACCCGCGTTCCTTCCTTAGCCCTTTATGTTCCGGCCCAGCGGTAACCCTTTCGGACAATCCCGCTGAATATCACAGGCTTATTTACAGAATCCGTAGTTTTAAAACCTGTAGACATAAACCAAGCTAAAACACCAATATGGCACGCATCTGCAGTTAACATGTAAATAAATCGTGCTTAGTAGTTGCATGAGTGTGGTGTCTACTGTCCACATATCTGTATACAAAGATAGCCACTGTAGACCGTGCATGTGTTAAGGATGTCTTCCAGAGCCGGGCTGGGCAACAAGCACTCCCTCGTGTTCGACAAGCTCACCGACCACGAGATGATCATCGCTTCACAGCTGGTTGTGCCTGATGAAATCAATGTGAGTAAATATTGTCTTAAACACGATCTACACGGTTTACAGTCTACAAACCAAGGTGACCTTGAAGTTGTTGTTGTTGCCAGATGCCTGTTACACGGTTTAAAACCAACTTTTTCTTCTGCCACTGGTTTGCAACGCAGGCCTTTCTACCAAGGACCTTTAAAGGTCATACGAAATTGGTTTAAAACCACTGTTTACACTGTTTTAAACTTAGGTTTGAAACCACCGTTTTAAACCGTGTAGATCGTGCTTTACTTATTTTAGTTAAGAAACACATTTAGATGCATGCTTTTTTTAGGGTTCCGTACCAAAATGGTAAAACAGAACCCTTATGGTGAGACTAAGGAGAGGAGAGAGGAGAGGTCTGTCTGTCTGTCTGTCACAGCTGGATATCTCAAGAACTACTAATGTTATCAACTTGTTTGGAATAGTTTTTGATGACGTTTTTTGTTTTCACTCCGGTCGGCACTCCCGGAGTGCCACTGTTTTTTTTTTGTATTGATTAGGTGTGTTCTAGTTAGGAATTAGGATTCGTTTAATTCTGCAATGACCTAAGGTCAGAACAGACGTTGCTATGCCTGCCAGTGACCAGAATATTTGTGGTTATCAACCACAGCATGCGGTCGGTGCACAAAAATACTTAATCCATACTTATATTATAAATTCGAAAGTAACTTTGTCTGTCTGTACCTTTTCACGTCTAACCACTGAACGGATTTCGATAAAATTTGGCAGAGAGACAGATTGCATCTCGGGGAAGGACATAGGCATAGACTATATAGGACGTAGACTTTTAGTCCCGGTAGCACGTTTCCGTGGGTTATTTCCAAAATCCAAGCAGGCGAACCCGTGGGTTCATGATATCTTTTATTGATAGGGATGAGAATTAATAAGATACGATAAGAAACCACTGCGTTTGTTGTTATACATGCAACTATCAACTGGTCATTGTGTAGCAAAATCGTTACTTGAATGAATGGCTCATTGTCCTAAGGTTTGATGACAAATTGTGTATTGTGAATGGAAATTAAAAATTGCACACAGTTATACTCAAATGGAGCCCTCATTCCAACTGGAAATGGTTGACTGAATGCGGCATGCCTTTTTTTGTATGGTTGGTAAATTATCAAATAACTTCTCACGCTCTGGGCGGAGCGGGAGGGCGTGTCAGACTTTTACTGACTAAAACCCACCCGTGTTCCTTCAGTTACCTGTGCCACGGTATCTTTTTCGAACAACCCGCGGCATGTCTGAATTATAATTTTAAATTGAAGGCCGCTTTAGCTCTGCGCCTGGACCGATCCACAAATTGGGACAATTGAGGTTTTCTAGCTTAATCCTGTATTAACAAGTGAATGACATTGACAGCGTGACGGCTGACAGGGGAGAATGGAAGAAGAAAACGTGTTGCGCCGACCCCAAGTAAAATGGGACAAGGGCAGGAAGATGAGTGTAGAGTGGCTACGGGAATGTATATGGAAATGGGAACGCACACATGACCCGCCTTGGGGTCCATGGTCTCCTGACATCACCCACTCACCCACTCACCCACTCACTTATTGGATTTTTTAATGAAAAATATTACAACAGCCGGTTAGGTTTATGGCATCAGCTATGAACTGTCTGGTTAATGTACGTGAACGTCATTTAGGACAACTTCGCTTTATTATTATTCCTTTGAAAGGTATTAGAAAGATTTAAGAATATGGAAGCATATTTGCCACTTTGTTTTTATTATTATTTGATGGTTTTTAGGGAGGGGCCTGTGGCTAAATAATAACAGCCGCATAGGTCGATAGATCAGGTTAATCTACGCTTGCCGCGGTTGTTCTGTGACCCCTCCGTGCCTCGAAAAGCACGTTAAGCCATTGGTCCCGGCTGTCATTCGTGGATCTTTGACAGTCGTTACGGGTAGTCAGACAACCAGTCTTATCAAGGGGTATCGTATTTCCCAATAATTGGGGTGAGGAAGTCAGATAGGCAGTCGCTCCATGTAAAATACTGGTATTCAGCTGCATCCGGTTAGACTGGAAGCCGATCCCAACATAGTTGGGAAAAGGCTAGGCAGATGATGATGATTTTTTTAATGTAATGTGCCTAATTAATATCAACGAAGCAAGACTGTAAATTTTATTACGATTATTATGTGTATGACTAATGACATTAATGTAATTTCATGATATTAATGTACGGTCTGCAACAAATTTGCTTAAGCACAATAAAGTTGAAATTTCTGTGAACGATGGCGCACACCATCCCCACGCCCGCGCTGCAGGCCCGTACCTACATCTGTGTGTGTACACTGGCTAACGTCGAACGAAACAAAAATAATGATACCGTCGCTTTTTCACACGCGCGGCGTAATTACGTATGACCTTGGTGGGTTCATACGATTGCTAAAATTCACATCTTCATAAGAAGTACCGCTAGCGGATAGCGTTGCGTATTGGATTATTAAACAAGTTGGCCTAGGTTCGAATCTCGAGATGAAACTTTAATTTATCTTTTCAACAATATTCTTATCTTTTTTATTATTATTCGATTAATTAATACACGAGAATAATAATGTAATATTTATTTTATTTGTATTATTATATTGTTATTGAAATACGGGATTAAAAAAAAAAAGAAGATTTTTAAGTGATTTCCAAAATTTTATTCGTTATAATTTTATAAATAAACTTTTAAAACAGTTTATTTTCTCATAAAAAACAATTTATTGAAGTAAAGCATGTGAACTACGACCATTAGACTTAAAATATTGTAAGTATCTTTAATAAAATAATATTGTTCTATAATTGCGGTTATAGCTTAAGTATTCATTTTCATTATGAAAAGAAGATTGAAACTATAAACCTCAAAATAATCCTTAATACGGTTAAGACACAATATTATTTTAATATTACTAAAATCAATTTGTAATTTATAACTTAATACGTTGTATAACCCCCATTATTATCCATGCTATCAAGTAAACGCTGGCGTATGGATCCTATAATATTTAAACATATTTCTGCATATTTCCTTGCAATGCAACTTCATCTGGTAACTGGTTGGTTAAAACCACTTGTTTCTTATTCACTGACCAGCTGGGGCCTTCCACTGTCGATCGCGTTCGACTGGCAAGGACCCTCCGACCTTTTGACCTTCCTACTCACAGTAGGTAGGTAATTTCTCTAAAACAAAAAAGGAATATTGTAAGGCTACTAGCAAAATAATAAAATATTATTAACAACCATTTTGAAAAAAAAATATTTTGAAAATAGTTCAAATGTTACAAAATGATAAGATTATAATTTATACTTAATGCTATATTCATCATTCCAAAAGTAAATAAATAAACTCTTGGAAATATATATTTTTTCTTCTATTTAGACCCTATGGTAAATATAAAACGTTTAATAAAATAACTACAAGGATCAGCAGTTATACATTAATTAAATAAATGTTCGATAAAAGAATTAAATCATAATACTCACAGTCAGTCCGGTTTCATCAAATATTTGTGGTATAATATTAAGTCCACTTTTACGCAGCGCGATAATATCCGCTTTCATCTCAATATTTAAATTTGCTTGCGTTTCAAAATGAACAACACCTCTAATAGATTAAACATACTTCACTAACCCACAATATCAAATTATTATCAACCAACAAAGAACCACAACATTCTTTCGCGGTGAATGGTGCATCTGTCCACCTTATAATTTATTTATTAAGATTTCTGTGGGTATAATCATAAAGTTTTACGAACTATGTGAACAAGACGAACATGACACGGAACTATATTCAATAGCGTGATTATTCGAGTAATATGCGGGTGTGTGTGTCAAATTACTCATTAAAAGAAGGTCGTAAGTCACTAACTAAACTTCAAACTATAACTTTGCGATTTTGCTTAAGGACTTTTGGTCGACACTGTACCTATTAGAAATATTTGCACGACTGATAAGTCGAATATAGTGAGACTAAAATTATTTTACCATGTTATTATGTAAGTACCTATATTCTGGCAAATAAATAAAAAAAAAAAAAAAAAAAAAGATGATTTGATGCTTTTTACATAATGTAGAGCTACATCTACATTTACATGTATAATGCGTGACTAATCGCGAGGCACCATTCTATTTATGTCATTCATGTTTATGATTGGTTATAAGGTCTCAAATGGCACACACGCGACTACAACCGTAAACTATATCTGAATATGATGTGTGTGTGTTGTATGGTTCTGGTGTAGTGTTTTACAATTAGTTTATTGCAATTAGATAATAAGAAACTAACAGTGATAAGATAACCGCTTCAGGTGTTTCTTGACGTTTAACCGACAATAAAAATCTTTGGCCTAGATTGATCGTCAAATTGATTGTGTAAAAGTTTGAACTTAACATTTTAACAAAATAGTATCTTTTTCGTGGTTTCAAATGTACCTAATGCTAATTATTTAAACAGCTACAATAATAAATCTCAATGAAAAGTGGCCCAAAATCACGCGATTAGGTACTTGACATGAACTACAAAAAACAATGTCTTATGAATATTATAAAAAGCAAGCATGAATTTCAATTAAGGATTTATAAAAATAATGGGGTATTCTTTGAAACGCACCAAAAGTATTCCTCGAAAAAAAAATTAATATTAATAAAAATAAAATAATTTTATTCCTCGAAATGCATCAACGATGAATCATAGAGAAGAGCATGAAGGATTCGGAATAAATGATATCGATAGACGTTTCATTTGGTGAGTTTTAAAGTTAGTGCGTTTCGAGGAATACTCCAAAATAATGAGAGTGTTCTGGAAAACGGCATATCCAGGTTATAAAGACCAGCTCACGTTATATCAAAGGACCTGATACAATATCAAATTCGAATATACTACAGTACATCTACCTACTTCGAGAAAAAAATACTGCGTCATTCCATCCTGCAATATCACGTAATGGTTAAAGGTTTCATCTTTGGGGAACATTCTGGAAGCATCGCCTGCAAGAATTAGGCCGTGACGCAGCCTCGGTGCATTCCCTCCTGTTGCACGCCTGCGCTAGAATCCTCGCCATTTAACATCGATCGTATACAGCAGTGGTCGTCTTACGCATATCTTAGATTTATATACCCACACCGGCCCGATGCTGCGGCATTAAAACCCCAGCAGCCGCCATGACTAGTCGATCACTAAATAATTCCGCGAGGCGTTTTAAAATCAATCGGTTTTCAATTTTAATATCCCAAACGCGCGTTGTCATGCAGCGTGGTGTCGCCGTGTGTCCTCCATCTTTGATTTCGGCATTCGGTAATTGCGTAATACCTACACCCCCACATCCTCAGTATGTTCTACTCGTTTTAAAAGTCTTTCGTCTTTTTGTAGGTGAACTGGAAGGACATTGCGGGCTTGGACCACCTGATCCAAGAGCTTCGCGAGACCGTTATCCTGCCGATCCAGAAGCGCGAGCTGTTTGCTGACAGCAGGCTCACGCAGCCGCCCAAAGGTGTGCTGCTGCACGGACCCCCAGGTACGTACTTCTTACTTGAATTGTTAACATCTCGGTTGGTTACGTAACTCCTAAGATCGATTGGTTACCGCGGCAATTATTTTCTTGGACGAAATTCTTATGATTATTAACGGTCGGTGATATAATATTTTTGACTTGACTGCTCCGTTGGTCTTGTGGTCGCAAGCGCGACTACTGAGCGTGGGGGACTGGGTTCGATTCCCGGGTCGGTATTGGGTTTTTGAATTGCGAATTTCTTAGTAATAGCCCGGAGTTTGGAAGTTGGCAGTGTGATGCCCCCGGGCCTCAGAAAGAACGTTAAGCCGGAGAGAGATCAGGCGTAGGAACAAAGCGCCTGATCTCTCCGGTCTTATCGGATTGCCGTCCCATCGGACTATGAGAGTGAGGGAAGAGGGAGTGCACCTGTGTCTACGCACACACTTGTGCACTATAGCTACGTAACTATTTTTTACTTGGACCACATTCGGTAGGTCCATTAATTTATAAAATACTAGCTTCCGCCCGCGACTTCGTCCGCGTGAAATTTCACCCTCCCCCCATTCACCCTTTTAGGGGTGGAATTTCGAAAAATCCTTTCTTAGCGGATGCCTACGTCATAACATCTACCTGCATGCCAAATTTCAGCCCGATCCCTCTAGTGGTTTGGGCTGTGCGTTGATAGATCACTATGTCAGTCAGTCAGTCTCAGTCAGTCACCTTTGAGTTTTATATATTTACTAGCACTTTGCCCGCGACTTCGTCCGCGTGTATTTCGTACTTTCCTCTAAAAAATTTTGGTTTGGGTAAGGAAGGACTGTCTCGCCACAGCTTCAGTCTTTCTTGTGATGGTTCACCAGTGAGTGGGACGACACACTTTAAAAAACTGTTTCGGCTTTTCAGCCTTTGTGGCACAGGCACAAGGATGTTGTCGTGCAAAGGGTCGTGTGTCGGAGACCATTTTGGCTCTTTCGCTGAAGCCAGTGCTCTGCGAAACACTGGAGGCGCTATTCCTGCTAGTGGATACAGCATTTCCTACTATATTTCCCAGCAATCCACCCCTTAAACTTTATTACCCTTTTCCACCTTGGTAGGAGTCGAGTTTTGAAAAACCCTAAAACACATACCTACTTTTTTACCGAGTTTAGAGTTAATCCGACAGCGGGTTACATATTTTTCTAACTTATTAACTTTGTCACCCTCTAAATCCTCTGTGAGGGTATGTTTTTAAACTAAAAGTGACATTATTTATTATATACTGAGCCAAATATTGCCAAGTTTCAAGTTTATTAACCAAATGAATAAGATTTTTCGTATAAACTGTATCCCCTCTTTTTATCCCCAAAGGGTTTTGAAAAATCGTCTGGGATGTTACTATAGTTTGACTTAAAGATTATTTATACCAATTTTTCAAACAAATCTACTTACTCCCTTTGAAATTGACTATCCCTCTTCACCCCGTTAGGGGTAGATTTTCTAAAAACTTTGAAATACTTTATTATTTTGGACTCTGGACGCGCTCGTTAAAATTCTTCCATACAAAATTTAAACACCCCCAATCTCCCTTTAGTTTTAAATTCATTAACCAAATGAATAAGATTTTCATATAAACTGTATCCTCGCTTCCCCGCCCCCACACAGGGGTGGAATTTCGAAAAATCGTTAAGGATGTGTTTATTACTTGACTCGAAGATTTATTGATACCAATTTTCGACTTAATCAAGCCACGCAGTAAAATCCTCCGCTGTAAAATTAACTACACCTTTTCACCCCGTTAGGGGTAGATTTTCGAAAAACCCTGATACATGTTATTCTTTATTTTTGGTCTTAAGTATAAATACCGAGTTTCGAGTTAATCGGACCGCGCGTTAAAATTCTTCCATACAAATTTTGACACCCCCCAATCCCCTTTTAGGGTGTATTTTAGAAAAACAAAAAATGCCAAACTTCATAATTTACTTAGATAAGTATTCGTGCCAAGTTTCAAGTTTATTAACCAAATGAATAAGATTTTTCATATAAACTGTATCCCCGCTTTTCACCCCCACAGGGGTGGAATTTCGAAAAATCCTTTGGGATGTGCTCATTACTTGACTCAAAGATTATTGGTACCAATTTTCGAGTTAATCAAGCCACGCAGTAAAATCCTCCCCTGTAAAATTAACTACCCCTTTTCACCCCGTTAGGGGTACATTTTTGGAAAACCATGATACACGTTTTTCTCTATTTTTGGTCTTAAGTATAAATACTGAGTTTCGAGATATTCGGACAGCCCGTTAAAATTCTTCCATACAAACTTTGACACCCCCCAATCCCCTTTTAGGGGGTAGTTAAGAAAAACAAAAAATGCCAAACTTAATAATTTACTTAGATAAGTATTTGTGCCAAGTTTCAAGTTTATTAACTCAAGGAATAAGATTTTTCATACAAACGAAATCCCCCCTTTTCACCCCCTTAAAGGTTGAATTTCCAAAAACCCCTTCTTAGTGCTCCCCTACATTATAAAAGGAAGCCGTGTGCAAAATTTCACATTCGTAGACCCAGTAGTTTCGGCTGTGCGTTGATATGTCAGTCAGTCAGTCAGTCAGTCAGTCAGTCATTCATTCATTCAGTCAGTCAGTTTCTTCTTTTATATATATAGATTTAGATTTAGATTTATTTTCCAGGTTGCGGCAAAACCCTCATAGCTAAAGCGACGGCAAAGGAAGCAAACATGAGCTTCATAAATCTGGATGTATCCTTATTAACTGACAAGTGGTACGGCGAGACGCAGAAGTTGGCAGCTGCAGTGTTCAGCCTTGCAGTCAAGTTGCAGCCCTGCATCGTGTTCATAGGTATTTTATGCAATCTATTATTCGGCCGCGAATCATGTTTAGATCAACATACAACCTGCGGTGCTATTGTGTAAAAATCTCGCCGTGAAAACTTAGGTGAAGTGAGCGTGGAGTGAGCTGTCAATGGTGTCAATTCCTAGCAAAAACAAACTCACTTCACCTAAGTTTTCACGGTGAGATTTTTACAGAATCGACCGGCTGATACTGACCTGCAAATTGTAAAAAATGTAAGAAAATTTCAATTTCGCGGGTTACTCAAACGCTTTCGCCTTCAGACCAAAATAAAGGTACTTATCTTGTTCTATTCTATGACGACTGAAATCCCGTATTGAATGCAGCTAGATATTTCTAGTACGGTCGACCGCACGTGTGCAAAACTTAGACTACGAAACTCACCCTTTCTGCTACGACATCAACGTCAAATTGTCACGTGCAACGGTATAAGGTTCGCCCTTTTGTTTTGTCAAGACATTTTCTGTGACAATTTCCACAAATGTAAAACTTTACCCGCCTGTCGATGTCATTCAGGCGCCAAAAGATTCTTGCAGCACTCTAAACATCCGGTTAACCGTACCAATAAACCTTGGCAGACGAGATCGAGTCGTTCCTGCGCACGCGCACGCAACACGACCACGAAGCGACCGCCATGATGAAGACGCAGTTCATGTCACTGTGGGACGGACTCATCACGGAGCCAACCTGCACTGTCATCATTATGGGTAAGTCGATAACTTTGTCTCGTTAAGTTTCAATGTAAACCAGCACCCTTATTGCGTAACACATAGAGCATTGTTTAATTTAGCTGTAAGTTTCCCGAACAGAATAAAATAAAACACACTATTGCTCTCAATTTGAATAATTTTCAAGCATATTTCTAATCCATTGCTCCATATGTTCGAAAGATGTGTATGCCTAACAAGTAACAACGCAAATAACGCAATGAATGTTGTTGTACTGTCAAAATGAAACCCATTGCTATTGATAGTGTGTTACGCAATTACCCTGTAAAAAATAACTGTTGAAAATGTTTTCTTAATTCAAATATGTAATATTCTATGTTAAGTATAACCTAGCTATAAGCTAAATGTTGTAAGTTAAGCTTAGTCATAGCCTGTAACTGTGTATAGTGAGCAATCCATACTAATATTATAAATTCGAAACTGTCTGTCTGTTTGTCTGTACGTTACCTTTTCAGGCCTAAACCACCGAACGGATATCGATAAAATTTGGCAGAGAGATATATTGCAACCCGGGGAAGGACATAGGATAGTTTTTAAATACATTCCTCACGGGCGAAGCCGCGGGCGGAAGCTAGTAAAAAAAAAATAGTAGACTTGGGCCCCTGACGTGATGCTTCGATTATGGCACCTATCTTACCTCGGACGAGGAAGCGATTAGATATCGACTATTTTTTCGCTTAAGAAACTTACAGACGTCAGCACATCAAGCTACTACAATCTGTCAAATTTCTTTAATAGATTTTCAACTTTATCGCTAAATTATAAGGTTCAAAGTTGATTGGGAAAAAAATTTGACAGTTTCGGGTAGCTTGAAGTCTGTACAACAGAGAATTCCAGCCGGCAGTGTAAACAGCGATCAACTATTGGTAACTCTTTTATTGACGCAGGACCTACAGCTATTGTACGTTTTTTGCGCGAAAAAATTGTCGATAGGTAGTCGCTTCCTCGCAATGGGATAGGTGCCTAAAGATATTTAATGGGATCTTCCGTGAGACCACTGGTGGTTAGTGGTTAAGAGGAACAGCAGCAGACAGAGGCCTGACCGAGAGAGAGAGAATGCAAAAAGATGTCCGGAGATCGTGGTTATTCTGGGAGTTCCACAGGGCTCAATTCTTGGCCCATTTATATTTCTCGTTTATTTGAATAACCAAGTGTATTTAAAAATAGGTATACGCTCACTACATATTTACATAGTGATGTGCCAACCTTAAGACCGCAAACCTACATTACAGCAGTTTTACAGAAGACGTCACCAACAACTCTTTTTCCACACAGAAAGGACTTCTATGGTCATGTCACCATGTCTTACCTTCTTATATCTTCGTCGTTTCGCCTTCTTGCTGCCTTTCTTTCGTTTGTGTCGGTTCATGTATTTCTTTCGCGATTTTTCGCCGTACGACGGACGGACGTCATGTATTTCGTTTGTCAGTATAAGCAGTCTCAGGAGATCTGAAAATAAATACAGTTTTATAAAGGTTTTATATACGTAATGTTAACTCAGATACGCACGGGCGATTTTTCCTGCAGCGATAGATTTTCGCGCTCTACATTTTCAACGCTCTGTTTAGCGCCGAGAGCGGAAAATCCAAGAGCGAGCTTTTTAACTGTTGGATTCTCATTGCTCGGCTCAACACAGAGAGTTGCAAATCCAGTGCGCGATCAAATCCCGGCGCGATTTTGTTACGTCCATGCGAACGTGGACGCTTAGTAAAAATGGTTGCCTGTAAAGTCGGTTTTACGGGCGAAGATTTTACGTGACAACGACCGATCATCCGATCATAGTTGAGTGGGAGAGAGACGCAAGGCATTCGGCGGGCCTCTCTCTCGTTCGGTGACTCATCGTAACGTTACCGAGCGTTACACTTTTTCATAAGTGACTCCCAGCCGCAACCTAATTTAAGACGTTGTCACGTCAATAAATTGTTCGTAGGTGCCACAAACCGGCCGCAGGACTTAGACAAGGCGATCCAGCGCCGGATGCCGGCCACGTTCCACGTGCCCATGCCGAGTGAGGCGCAACGCGAGAGGATCCTGCAGCTCATATTGCGCTCTGAACCTGTTGCTGCTGACGTTAGTATCTTACCTTCAAACTAGATCGTGTTATTTTGTAGTAGTAGAACTCCTTGTGAAGTATCTGGTACGGGGAAGTACGGTCAACAACGGAAGTCGAATAACACTGCTACTCATACATATCATATTTGATTCAAAAATTTTCGATGCATTCCTTCACAGAATTTCATGTTATAGTGCCGAGCGTGTGTTATTGAAATATTCAATGTTTTGTTTTGAATATTTGTTTCTATAATTTAGAATTAGATAAAAAAAAACTGAAGTGTTCATGAAATGTCGTTGCTGGCTGTACTACCACCACACCAATTTCTCCCGCAAAACATCGTTACTGTGTTGCGATTTAAGAGGCTTTATTCATATTAGGCGACGATGATCACTAAAGACCCCGTATCGTCGTTCGCCTCGCCGTCAAACAGGCGTCAACCTAACGTAAGCACGTAACCAAATCGGATCAGAAGCCCGATACGTCGACTCGGCTACGGCTAGGCGACGCCGCGCTTACGGCTCGCCGACCGCTCCTTGATGGTGCCGCAGGCAGGCCGGGGGGGGAGACGTAAGCGCGGGGGGGACGAGCCGTAACGCACCGCACCGCGGTTCGTGAGCTTGTCCCGAGGCGAGGCGATTACGTTACGTTTCCGATTAGTCTGCGTTGCAGTAGGGAGTTTCATACAAAGAATACTGAACGGCTCGAGTTGATACGGTAACGATCCCATTCCGATCCGATACCTTTAACAGATGGCCTGCTTAAATCATTCTAAATAATATAAAAAAGTTGCGCCAATAACTTATATCTATGACTTTGACCAACAGATTGATTACAAGAAGCTAGCGGGTTCCACGGAAGGTTTCTCCGGGTCGGATCTGCACGAGCTGTGTCGACAGGCCGCCGTATACCGCGTCAGAGATCTCGCCAGGGACGAGATGGCTAGGGAGCTGAACAAGGTAGATATACCAACGTTAAACCAGGCTACGTAACAGGCACCTATTCCACCACGATTAGCGAGAAGCGAGTAGAGCTAGTAATAAAAAAAAAGTAATTAAAAAAATTTAATTACTTTTTTATTTCCAGCTTTTTTGTTTACAAATGTGAAAGATTTCGCAGACGATTTTCTTCTTGGTACGTGTTTTTTACGATTTGTCACTTCGAATTACTTTTAACCATATAAGTTGTATCTTTTTGTAATCACCTTTTAAAACCCTTTATTTTGATACCCCACTCGATAGGTTTTGAGAAATAAAAATTTTTTTTGAAGACAATATAATATAAATTCTGTCACTTTCCATGTCAAATGCATAATCGATTTAAAATATTGAAATCACCACACACAAATTAAACCAAACTCGTACTCGTAGTGAAATAAAACCAAACTCGTGAATGAGCACGTAATTTAATTAATGGATGAAAAATCATATTTTTTATAAGTATTAGGGACCGAGTTATGGTCACACCTTTCAATCAGCTTTGCTGGTAAAAATTAACAAAAATACGGCTGTCTCTTTTACACCCAAATAAGTTCTCTCCTCTCTCTTTCAGGACGACACAACCGAAACAGGCACCACAGTCGAAGATTCTGACGATGAGTATGTGGATGCCGTCCGTCCGATCACGATGGATGACCTGCGTTTATCGCTGAGCAAACTCAAAGAGTCCAAGATACAGTGCGGCACCCTCGCGCCCTCTATGAGAATAGAACTCGACTAGCATCCAGACTGGTCTAGCGATCTCGTTGATGGTACAGAGGAAACGATTTTTGAAAAGTGTACGAGCTATAATGGTTAATTATAACACTCTTTGTAGTGATAGGTTCTTGATTTGCTGTCAAATTGAATGCCGCTGGTGTGACTGGTTGATTTAAATCGTGTTAGGTACATAGCTACGAGGGTATTTTGGCGCGTCGCCATAATTGGAATTAACGTCGCCATCTTGTTTTGTTAATACAATTTCTGTGACACATTTTCATTAATATTTATCAACAATGCCACCTGCCAATGTCATTCAGGCGCCAAAATATTCTTGTAGCACTATAGTTCTTTCATAGCTATTTTACCTGTCAGCAACCCAACAGCGACCTTATAGTTGCGAGAATAAAGATCACTGTGACTTTGAGAGGCTTGTGAGCGGTAGCAAACCAACCGCAACCTTATTTCAACGAAAATAAGGATCACTTTGTTTTTGATAGTGATGCAAAATCATAATTAGGTAAAATAACTGTAAGGGACACTGCAACCAGGATCTTTTATCGCTCGAATGACGTTGACAGGGGGGCGCTGTTGGTAAACATTTGTTCAATTGTTTTGAAAAAAACAATATGGCGCCTTTAGTTCCAATTTCAGCCACGCGCCACATGCTCCTTGTAGAAATAGGTGAGGCTTTCTTTGGTTGACAGACTTCTATATTATTGAAACGCCGAAAATCGCTATGTACAAGTGAACAGAACAAGGAAGGGAAGAGTGAAGGGCGCCTATCAAGAGTGTTATAATTAAATAATGTACCTTTAAATACTGAAAAGTTCGTAAGAGTCAAGATTGCGTAGCTTAATTAAAACATACGTCAACGTTTTTTCTGATGCGTTATAGGTACAATGCTTGGTAATATTGATTGTTATTCTGATGGCAATTTGGTGGAATGGAAAAATGAATATAGTAATAAGCTGGTCTTACGCTGTTTGTGCTGTCAGTAGGCGGCAGTGGTAACAAAACCACTATAAGCTGATGGCCTGTTATTCTATTGGAACTCCGTACTATGCTAGGCCAAACGTCAAAGTGTTACCACACTGACGTGCGGATTAATGTACAGTGGTGACGATTCTGTTGTTCAAAAACTAAACTAAATTGAAGTTCAGTGCAACTTTTTCTTTCTATTTCATTAGGAAAAGGACAGAAGATAAATTTTAGTTTAGTCCTGTCAAATTAATCAGCTCAGGCGCTAATTTGACAGGACTAAACTAAAATGTATCTTCTAAATAAATAGAAAGAAAAAGTTGCACTGAACTTAAATTTAGTTTAGTTTGTGAACATGTTCGTGTTGCAATGACGTGAAAATATTGGAAAAAAAGGAAATCGGATCATAAAGTTCAGATTCCTTAACCGGTTGAATGCCGTTATTACAGAAAACATTAAAAAGTTGTGTCTTGCGTGGATCCACGTTCCGACATTCGAAGGGTGCGTGACCAAACATGTAAAAAGTAACGATAAGACATAGCTCTGAGGCATTATTCCTGTCACTGTCGCACAACTGTCAAACTACAAAGTGCAAGACAGAGACGGAAACATATCTAAGCCAAAGTACGTGCTAGGTAACGTACACAGATTTAACAATCGACTCTTACGACCATTCAGTACCTCGAACGACATAATAAAATGAAGTCATTCAACTTTCGTCATTATGACGTTGACTATACGTACTAAAATTAATTAACTCGAAGATCGCTAGACTAAATTGAATCGTTAACTATATTTAGATAAGATCTGCCTAGGTCTATGGCTGTGCCTAGGCTGAATCTAGTCTTTAAAGTTAAATAAGAGGGTTAGTGCAGGGTTAAGTGGAGTGGTTAGATGAAAACGTATTTAAGGCATTGTGTGCTTATACGTATTAAAATGTGATATTATTATGTAACTTTAAAATGTTATGTTTTAATTGGTGCTTCTAATTTGAGTGATGTCAATGGACCTTTTAAAAATAATTCACGAGTTTTGTGATTATTACTTCTACTAGTGTTATCTTAACTTAGCGATTACATAATCAGCCTATAATGTTCCCACTGCTGGGACACAAGCCTCCTCTCTGAGAGAGGGGGTGGGAATTCACCACGCGGGCCCAGTGCGGGTTGGTAGATGTTACATGTCTTCGATTTTTTGATAGCCTTCCTCAACAATTACCAAATGCAAATTTCTCAAATCCGACTCGTACTTTCAGAGATTAGTGAGTCCAAACAAGCATACTCTTCAGCTTTATTATTAGTATAGATAAGTCTTAATTCTTGCTCCTCTTTTCTCGGAGGCAATTTTAAAACACCCCAAAGAAGTCTTGCTGATTGACATGTAAAGAAATCTACCCACTCCATTTAATTTCTTGCATATTGTATTTAATTCCGTTACCATTGATATTGTAAATTATTATGTTGTAAATATTCGATTGTCTCGACAGTCGAAAATCAACCCTATTCGTTTAATTATAAACTTGGTTTTAGACCAAAACATTTTTTATTTATTTTTAAGACAGACAAGCCCCTATTATGACCGAAATGGGGTGAAATAACATTTGCGAATATCGTGTCTATAAAAATACATAATAAAATGTTTTGGTGTAGTATATATTATATTTAGTAAAAACAATTTCCTGTGACTTATATGGTGTCTGGGAGTGTTCGGAAAATTGGAATATATTGGGTGAACGAAGATGAAAAGCCGTAGATGTTCTCAATTCGGAACTTTATGTCTTGCTGTTAAAGTTGAAAATTGCTAAACAGTTCTTGGCGTTTCAGACTAATTGATATTAAACAATACTTATGTATTCTCATTTTCCCTATTTCTTCTCTGTACTTTCAGTTTCACACGAATATGTATGAAGAGATAAAGTTCCAAATTGGATACATTTCAAAAGATTGCACATTGTTTAGTAGTTAGTGAAAATAAAGGTGTTGTGTGAGTGCGATTGTGACGTCTCTTTCTTTTGATATTTGACGCAGTAAGTGCAAGAGAGGCAAAATAGTATTTGGACTTAATATTAGAATTAAAAGGCTCGTTATGAAGATAAGTTCGGGTCTGTTATGAAACATGACAAAGCTTCGCTGGAACTATTATATTTCTTTGAAATAAATGCCAAATTAATGTTTGCTGATGACCAACATATTTAATCATCATGTTTCATACAGAACACGTCCCAAAGAGTTTCGTTCTATTAAATCAATGACGTAGACATCTGATGAAATCATAATAAATATTTACCGAATAAAAATATTTATATTAGTAAAGATTATTAAAAGATAAAAGAGTATTTGAATGCATCGTGTTGGTTACCGGGCTAAATATAAATAAATTGTTGACGAGGGTTCAATAAACACGGAAAATATTACGATTATTTGTTCCACTTTAGAAGAAAGTGCAGTAATCGATTAGTGTTGTCGTATTTATGATACTTTCGTTTGGTGGAGAGATGTTAGAGGCTGAGGAGGCGACAGAATCCGTTACGACCTCTTTACGCAGATGACGTTGTAGGCAGTTTCCAAGAACCAATCAAATGCGCGACGAATCAAATGAATGACGTTTGATTCGCTAAAGCTAGTTGCCTAGAAGAGCAGTAACTGCCACATGTGGTCGTAATGTCCAAATACAGGGCGTTTTTGGTACTGGTGGAAATGACAGATTTTCATGACATGAGTTACAAGAATGAGGGAAATGCTTCTAGGAAACCATAGCAACTGAACAGTAAATATCTGACTAAAACATGAACTGCATTGGAACAAATCCAACTGGATAGAAATTGAGGACGAACATCTATCTCTGTCTACAGTGGTTTATTAGAAAGAGACCGAATCATCTCGGCTCCTCGCATCTTACATCTCGAAATTATATGAGAAATGACATTTTAAAATATAGTTTACTTGTCTACTTTGCCGGCGAAGACAGACAGAAAGATGGCAACTCCAAATTGTTGATTAGATATTGAAATTCTAAAGTTTGTTCAATTCACAGATAGAAAGTTAAAAATATATTTATTGAATGTTAAAAATGTATGATAATACGCTTCTCGATTTTATGGTCGATGCTGATAGATATGATGGCAAGTAAGATGTGATGTCCTTTGTATGCTCTGAATGTTAAGGTTCAAATTGGTTTGGCTAATGAATATGGGTTGACCAATGGATGTTTGATTTTGAATGGGAAATAAACGTTCATTCGAACTTGCCCAAACATATCCATAAGTATATCTATCGACATCGAAGCTCTAAGCACTATGTACAGACGCCAGCACATCAAGCTACCCGAAACTGTCAAATTTTCCCAATCAACTTTGAACCTTATGCTTTAGCGATAAAGTTGAAAATCTATTAAAGAAATTTGACAGATTGTAGTAGCTTGATGTGCTGGCGTTTGTACTAGGATGGATTTATGTATTAGGTGTATTGTGAAAATGGGAGAAGCAGGGGGGGGGGTAAATGAGACGGGAGCCAAATAAAATCTGGGCATAGTAGCACTAGTTCATCCTAATCCCCCGGCGTTGCCCATAACTGTGTGCATTTTATTCGGCTTTTTTATATAGTTTGTAGTTTTTTGTATTGCGTATTAGCAGGGTTAAGCTCGGGCTGTGTCGATAAATTGTTGATTTATTGTAACGTTGTTTTGTCGATAGCGCTTTGTATACTATATTGTTGTAAAAAATCGTGATTTTGTAACTAAGTCTGATAGATGGTGAAGATGGTAACAATATCATATGTAAATGTACTGGTCTCTTCAAGTAAAAACACTCAGTTCTCCGCATTCTGCATACAGGCTATTTATAATAATATACAGTCTGTCGAATAGGGTTGCCCCTTCACAATCTGTTGGTTATTAAAAACGTTACAAAGTTGCGGCTTTTAAGATTTTTAGATTTTGCACAAAAAGCAATAAAAAGCTGGTGATTTTAACTAATTGTAATGAAATAAACAGTGATTGATTGTAGGTTATTTTTGGTTATACAGAAATAAGTTTCCTTGTGTCCGTTATAACAGTTTTTTTTTTGTTTTTATTTTTACCATACATTTTGTTTCGTATTGTATATTGTTACTATTTGTTGATGCGGTATAACTGCTTGATTTTTTTTATAAACAATGATTCCTGACCGTAACCGACGATGTCTAAAGACCGTATTTGTCAAAGATATTTGTCATGCATGCTAAACACGGACAAATAAGTGTCAATGTCCCTTTGACTTTTCAAACTTGTTTGTCGAATTCAGATGGCCTGGCAAAACTGTGACGGACACATCATAATTTGATTTGATGTTTTGTCAATTTCGAGGCCATAAATGTCCAGACGTGCGGCAGTCGCGGTTATAAAAAGTACGAGTAGGGCGAATAATATTTAGTAGGAGATTTCTGAAAGCTGTATATTAAGTTTCGAGTCCTCTCGCTCCCACATTTTGTGACCGCGCCTGTCACGACCGTTAGGCGCCATCTGGGGCGAGAGAATCGCGTCGAGGATGTCGCCGTGTGGAGATTGATCCAGTTTCTACTGAATTTGATGTCACGGCGCGGCGTGAATATCGCTGCGATATTCTCGCCCGTGTATATGGCCCCTTAGCGTTTAGTATAGTCTTGTCACAGTTGTGCAAAGCCTGCGAGTGTCACAAATGTGTGGCCCATATTTGACTAGTGTTGAATATGTAGGTACCTATAACTTTTTTGATGTTTTTTTGCGCTAAACAGCTCCGTTGTTTTTATTGCCAAGGAAGAATTAGTTACTTGAACTTATTTATTGTGTAAATAAAAAACAATAAATTAAATAGAAAACCTTTGTTTTTATTTCAGTATCTTACATGTTCCACGCCACTATACATTATAAACACATACTATACACGGGCTTTTTCACAGATATTTTCACAAAAATTAAGATATATTCTTATGGTACCTAATAGAAAATAAAACACAAATGACACAAAACTATAGATTCTTTATGAGACCAATATTCAGATCCAAATCTTATAAGTAAATGTCATACTAAACATATACATTCAATGGTATTATACCTTTTTACACTTATAATATCATTGCATACATTTGTAATTCTAGGTAAATGTCGAGCACTCTTTGGAATTGTTGACTTGATAGTCTTCTTGGTCATCGGTGATATAAAATCTGAAAAAGAAAAACAAATGAATAATTGCCTACTTCATTACAATTTTCATTTCAATGATGAACTGGGTTAGTCATTCAGGTTTAAGGAGGAAGTTTATAATGGTGTCTTATCATCCAAGGGCCTCAAGTCTGCCATTAAAATAGTGTCAGAATGGTCTATCATTGATTTCATAATCGTTGATTTTGACAAGTTTGGTAATCTACTAATATAATGGCGTCATTATGACTTTCCAATGGTCAACCACTGACACTCCATTGAAAGAAATGGCATAGAATGGTAATCTCGTACATAATGACAAATGAATAATGAATTACTGACTTAGGCGGTAATCTGCTAAAAATTTGACAGTTCCTTTAATCAGTGACCTACCATTAGAACGTCATTGTGCAGTCATTGCTTTTAATTCGTTACGAGTATCGTATTTATGTTTTGTGCCATTGACCGACCAATGATCGACCATTATGAATTTAGCAGATTACGAACTTTTAGCAAAATGACAATGGGATCGTGTTGGAATGACGAATTTATAAAAATAGTAGACTTGGGCCCCTGGCGTGATGCTTCGATTATGGCACCTATCTTACCTCGGACGAGGAAGCGATTAGATATCGACTATTTTTTCGCTTAAGAAACTTACAGACGTCAGCACATCAAGCTACTACAATCTGTCAAATTTCTTTAATAGATTTTCAACTTTATCGCTAAATTATAAGGTTCAAAGTTGATTGGGAAAAAAATTTGACAGTTTCGGGTAGCTTGATGTCTGTACAACAGAGAATTCCAGCTGGCAGTGTAAACAGCGATCAACTATTGGTAACTCTTTTACTGACGCAGGACCTACAGCTATTGTACGTTTTTTGCGCGAAAAAATTGTCGATAGGTAGTCGCTTCCTCGCAATGGGATAGGTGCCTAAAGATATTTAATGGGATCTTCCGTGAGACCACTGGTGGTTAGTGGTTAAGAGGAACAGCAGCAGACAGAGGCCTGACCGAGAGAGAGAGAATGCAAAAAGATGTCCGGAGATCGTGGTTATTCTGGGAGTTCCACAGGGCTCTATTCTTGGCCCATTTATATTTCTCGTTTATTTGAATAACCAAGTGTATTTAAAAATAGGTATACGCTCACTACATATTTACATAGTGATGTGCCAACCTTAAGACCGCAAACCTACATTACAGCAGTTTTACAGAAGACGTCACCAACAACTCTTTTTCCACACAGAAAGGACTTCTATGGTCATGTCACCATGTCTTACCTTCTTATATCTTCGTCGTTTCGCCTTCTTGCTGCCTTTCTTTCGTTTGTGTCGGTTCATGTATTTCTTTCGCGATTTTTCGCCGTACGGCGGACGGACGTCATGTATTTCGTTTGTCAGTATAAGCAGTCTCAGGAGATCTGAAAATAAATACAGTTTTATAAAGGTTTTATATACGTAATGTTAACTCAGATACGCACGGGCGATTTTTCCTGCAGCGATAGATTTTCGCGCTCTACATTTTCAACGCTCTGTTTAGCGCCGAGAGCGGAAAATCCAAGAGCGAGCTTTTTAACTGTTGGAATCTCATTGCTCGGCTCAACACAGAGAGTTGCAAATCCAGTGCGCGATCAAATCCCGGCGCGATTTTGTTACGTCCATGCGAACGTGGACGCTTAGTAAAAACATAATTGCCTAGTTTCTTATGGACTTAGTCCGGTATAAGACTGTAGTCTACCCTCGTAAGTGACCTTGTGAGGATGTTAGGTGTGTTAAAATGTGTGTTGTGACTAAGTACAGACGCCAGTACATGAAGCTACTACAATCTGTCAAATTGCTTTAATAGATTTTCAACTTTATTGCTAAAGCCTAAGGTTCAAAGTTGATTGGGAAAATTTTACGGTTTCGGGTAGCTTGACGTGCTGGCGTCTGTACAATGAAGTGGCGCTAAAAATATTGTAACAATTTCTTGTTCATTCTATAAAATATGACCCTTCGGGCTTGGAGCAGTCCTATTTACGTATTTAGAGGATTCTACTTTGACTTCGCTAAGCCTAAGATTCAGTGTCTTCCCTGGAGTCTAATGGTTTAGAACTTTAAATATTTCTTTAAGAAAGCTTTTATTCATAGTCCTGTAGAAATTAAAGTGCTGTAGTGCTGTTCTGTAAAAAAACTCGTCGTGAAAACTAAGGTAAATTGAGTGTGAAATGAGCTGTCAACACTACCTATCCCTAGAATCAGGTGGAATGACAGCTCGAACTCGAACTTCAAGCTCACTTCACCTAAGGGCCTGTGCACACCACGTTTTTTAAACGCGCCGTTGACGCGCGTTTGTAGCGATACAGAAGCGAGTCAGACGCAGCTTGTAGACCTTCTGTAGGATAAAAGCGCGCCGTCGACGCACGTTTCTAAAACGCGCCCAACGGCGCGTTTAAAAAACGTGGTGTGCACAGGCCCTAAGTTTTCACGGTGAGATTTTTATAGAATAGATCGGCAGTTGTATCTAGCTAACGTCTATTCTTTGTTGTCATAACTATCTTTTAAGTGGGTACTTCATTAGTATTGATGTTGAAAATGCAATCTTGAACCAGCAGAGGGAGGACTGCGCCTAGTTCTTGAAAGAAGCCTGTAATCTCAACCTACATACATATAAATAAATCCATGTTTATCCAACTCAAGTTTTCCAGTAACCGCAGTCAAGTGTTGGATATGGTAACTAGACGAGATGCATTTTGGATATTTCTGTCAGAACAACGGGCACTCAACAAAAAGATTAGAGCATTGGTACGACGCGACCTCCGACGCTTCAATACATGCTCTCTATAGAAAGCGATTGAGGAACATCGGGGGTCAAAAGTGTTCGTCCAATCACTTGGGAGGAGCCATCTGACGAAGTTGACCAAATTTAGTGAAGATATCGTCGTTTCGAAGCCGGAGATCCCGATCCCGAAAATGAGGATTCCAGAGACACCCTAACCCGCCACTTCACTGAAGACCTGCCAGAAGTCAGCCAAGAGGAAATCGAGGCGACTCTTAAACAACTTAAAAATGGAAAAGCCCCTGGTGAGGACGGGATTACGACCGAGCTCCTGAAAGCTCAGGAAGTCCTGTGCTGAAAGAGCTTCGGGAGCTCTTCAACTCTGTCCTGTTCCTGGGACAACTCCAGAAGCGTAGCAAGCTTGGTCGTGCTTTTCTTTAAGAAGGGTGTTAAGACCCTTCTAAAGAACGCGTATATAAGTTGTTTTCAAAAGCCGTGACGAATCGTCTAGCGCGAAGACTCGACGAGTTTCAGCCACCGGAGCAGCCGGGTTTCGAGGAGGATTTAGCACCAAAGACCACATCCACACTTTTCGACAAATTAAACAGAAGTCCGAAGAGTATAATCGGCCCCTATGTCTTGCCTTTTTGGACTATGAGAAAGCTTTTGACTCTATCGAGACTTGGTCTGTTTTGGAGTCTCTGCAGCGATGCCAAGTCGACTGGCGATTGTATCCAAGTGCTGAGATGTCTTTATGAAAATGCGACAATGACCGTCCAAACTCAGGACCAGCGAACTGAATATATACCCCTGCGTCGAGGGGACGTAATTTCCCCGAAATTGTTCTCTAACGCATTGGAGGAAACGTGGACACTCACGGTACGGTTGATCCATAAATTTAAGATCGCTCAGCGAGTTATGGAGCGGGCTATGCTTGGAGTCTCTCCGAGGGATCGAATCCGCAACGAGGTGATCCGGCAGAGAGCCAAAGTTATCGACATAGCTCACAGAATAAACAAGCTGAAGTGGCAATGGGCCGGCCATATTAGCCATAGAACCGATGACCGTTGGGTAGACGTGTTCTTGAGTGGAGACCGCGAATCGGTAAACGTAAGGTGGGACGCCCTCAGGTTAGGTGAAGCGACGATCTTCGCAGGATGGCTGGTAGCAGCTGCATGAGAGTTGCCGAAAATCGAGTTGAATGGCGTGTAATAGGAGAGGCCTATGTCCAGCAGTGGACTGCTATAGGATGATGATAATGACGTTATTATTTTATATATCTTGTTCTTAAATGTTCTGAACATGAACATTGATTTCTTTAATAAGTTACCTACCTATAAAATAATGACTGACTGAAGGAAAAATAATCACATATGAAATAATGATGTACAAAATATAATTTATTATTTACAAAAATCTGGCTAATTACAAGAAGGGTGTTAAAGTTAATATTTATGGCATCAATAACTCTATGTTAATAAATATTTTTTTCACAACCACCGTTAACTTATGGAAAACCATTCTATGCCGATTTTGCTTCATAATATTTTTGGCTCATTGACTAGAGTTTAGGTGTAATTTATTTCTTTAGTTATTTTATTTAGAAAGTCTCGATATACCATAGTGTTATGTGTATTTACATACGAGGAGCTTAAAACTAGCATTTACAGGATAATTTAACCGGCATATTTTTATTTTTTTAAAACATATTTTCCTCAGGTCTACCCTTTTAGCAGTTAGCAGAACTTTTTTATGTCATAATATTATTTTACACAACGGATAGCATAAACTTCATTTCGCAGAAAATTGTTTGGCAAACACGTATTTATCATACATTCAAAATCCATAATTTTGTAAGTCAGAATCATCTTTAGGCATAAACATATTCTTATTAATTAAAAAGTAGAACCATCAATCATATCGCAGAAAGTTCACATTCAGAATCGTCTTTTGGCTGTACATTTCATATCCATAATAATTCAAAAACTCATCTAACACATTAGATTCATGCATGCAGCAAGAATGCAGCACGCAAGCGACCATGCAACATGCAGCAGGCATGGTTTCTGTCACGGGTCCGGCGCTGCAAGGCTCCGGCGCCTCCGGCGGTCCCACGCGAGCTTGTCGTCGCAGATGGTTTTAACGCTCATCACCATTCAGCTCGTGGGCTGACTCGCCCCTTTGCGCCTACGCGGGATTAAATTACACTCTAGACTTCTAGAGGTAGGGCAAGACAAGACTACGTGGAGTCGGTTTTGCATTGCAGCGATTCGTTTCTGTCACTTGTAACGCGCGATTTTTCAAATTCTTCTGTAGCACAACATATTGACTTTTTAAGACAATATTTTAATTTATGTAGGTAGGTATGTATAGGTTAAATGCTATTTTATAGAACTGACAATATGCCTAATAAAATTATTCCAAATGAAATTTTGCCACCTTCGTAGTATGCCAAGTGAAATTGTACCAAATAATCGTCGTTCTAAATAAACGTTATGCTAAACGAAATTATTCGGAATTTTAACTTTGCCAAAGGTAATTATGCCAAATAAAATTCTGCCACAAATATGCCATTGTAAATTCGGACATATAAACATTCGGCTAAACAATAATTATATTAAATAATGTTTTATGCCTTAAAAATATTCGTTTATAAGAACCACCAGTTTTTGCCAAGTGTGTCCAAATAAATTTCGGAGCATCAAGATTCAGCCAGATAGAGGGAACCTATTTTCCTCACCTCCATTCAGATCGACGATTGGTACTTCAACTGGGATATCTCCGGGTCCTTCTGTGTTTGATTCTGTATAAGATGAACCGTCTCCTTCAATAGCTATATCTGAACAAGAGAAGAAGTTCTCCTGGTTTCCACACCCAAGACCCTGGGTGCCGTTGCCGCATACGCCCCAGTTGTTCCCAGCTGTGTACTTCCATTGTAAGACACAGTGGTTACAGACCAAATTGGAGGGAATCCTGTAGTTTACTTTATGAGTCCCACCGCTTTTAGGGTAGTATTTCGTTTCACCGTCCTCTAGTTCTAGGATGATTTGATCGAAGCATTCTTGTGTGTTGTCGTAGGGGTCGATGCATATCCTGAACTCCCAGAAGCCCCTGTGGTAGGCACTGATGTAGACGTTGGTGGTGATAACGTCACCGGGTGCATAGGTGGCCACGATGTACCCTTTACCGTACTTGCCTCCGAGCTCGTGAGGGCGGGGCGACGCACCGTCGTAGGCATCGCCGCAAATGCCGCACCTGGAAAAAAAAATTTGTTGAAACCATTTCACGCTAGGAGCGACTGCCTATCTGACCTCCACAACGCTACGCTAACACTTACTAAACTATGCGAAAGGCCTGTCCCATGAACCGCATGGTTTCGCACGGAAAGGGTATTCTGTACCTAGGAAGGTTTTGTAACTTCAAAAAAAGACTAGCTACTGAAGCTAAAATAAGTATTTTATTTTTGACCCAAACGGTTGTAGCTGATCAGACAATAATAGCATACTTTTCAGAATTAAAACACAAATCAGCTTCTAGTTTGACTAGTCTTAGCTTAATTTGAACTCTTCTGGATGATATTTTACTCACTTTCCTCCATTAACCGCCCACTGATGGTAGAACCCTCCGCAGTTAAGACCATCATCATCATAGTTAATTTCTGAGTTATAGCCGAAGCGCCATATCGAAGCTCTGTTGGGCGGGTCCATCAGTCGCCCGTGGCCATGCGCGTACGCAGCCATGCACGCCAGCGTGATCAGTGCACTCCACGCCATCTGGGGGAAGAACATTATTTTAAAATCGTCATCGGAATAGAAATTTAGATTGGTTTAAATAGTTTCGCTAAGAATTGTTTTCGAAAGTTTTATTATTAGATTAGATGGGATTTTTACAGCATGTATACAAAGTGTCCAAAAATTTTACGATAAGCGGGCACCAGAGGGTAGACCGGCTCATGGCTACTCGAGAAAAAATATTGAAAAAAAAAAACTATTTTTTTTTTTAAATTTAAAAAAATAAGTATATTTAAATCCTGCGATAATTGACACCCCAAGATAGTTTTAACTACCATGACCACAATTTTTCAAATTTGTCAGTTTTGTTTTTGTATCGGCAACCTAAGTAGCACTGCTATCCATCACAACCCTTAAAAATCCCAGAATGCCTGTAGTTTTTACACAAAAATCCATCAAAAATTTTTCAAAGTTCTTTATATTCAGTCCACTTTGCAATTACAAAATGAATTGAGATATTTTTTCTCGAGTATTTTATGATGGTCCACCCTCTGGTGCTCGCTTATCGTTGAATTTTGGGACACGTTGTAAGATATGTCATGACATCTATTTCTACTATTGTTATATCAAATATGTAAAAATTATAATGCTTCCAATAAAACAACTTGGGTTTTTGATATTAAATAGTAGGTATCCTACCCGCGCACGAACTGCTGGATAGTGTTCGAAGAAATTAAATAAAAAAAAAAAAACAAAAAATCAATAAAAAAAAACAACCAAACAAATAATAATCAATAAACAAAAAATATATATTTTTTATTTTTTTTGTTTTGTTCCAAAATATTTTCTTTTGTAGGACTTAACACCGAAAGTAGGTACTGGATAAATAGGAGGAAAAGAACAAATTATCACGACACACACAAGTCCCGAAAATCCTCAATAATCAATTCCAATCTATAACAATAGCACATAATACAATACTGACAAATTAAGTCAACATGATCCCTTATTTTATCTGATAACAGTGAAATCAAACGAACCAATAAATGTTGTACCTAATCACAACAGTGAATGTGCGAGGAAAACAGAATGAAAACAAAACGAGACAATACCGTGGAAATTTCTCTATTGTGTGTTAAAGAAAATACATGATAAGTAGGTTCTTTTGTTATTTTTGGTGACAACAACCCTATGAACTCTGCTAAAGGGTATTTACAGCAGTTGTGCACGAGTGACTGATGATTGATCCGATTAAACGTTCCATTTGATGGGCATAAATACTGAATGCACTATGAAGATCGAAGTAAACAAGCGAAGAAAAGCGATTTTTTTTTCAGATGACAATTTAAAAGGTGTATTTCAGGCGTGGACCGAAGTACTAAGGTATTATAAAATTGTTTAGATAGTACCCAATGAAAAAACAATCTATAGAAATCAATCAATATCACAAACTAAATAAAATATTTCTACTAAATTCGTCTTTAATTACTAAATTATTTGAAACGTTATCGCGTTACTTACAATTAAATGAATTTAAAAAGTTTTCCAAAACTCAATCTAAAACGCAAGTTCGCAACACAGTAATTAGTACCAACTGAGTGGAGCCCTTCATGTCTTCAATATATACCTACGGTAAAACTATGTTATCACTGGAAACCTTATCATCTACAATCAGTTAGGGAGTTTCGAGTGTCGATGATTCATATTAATAGTTAATTAAGTGTATGCTCATGGTTAACTAGAGGAAATGCAGATGGTCGTTTTTCCACAGAAACGCTCTCGCCTGTTTTCTTTCTGGTTAATGACCATAAAGCAATGTTTTTTTACAGAATAATAAACCTTAACTATGTACTTGTATGTCCCTATATTTTCCTTTTTGATGATACATTATTTTTATGAGCACTGGAACCCTCAAAAAATGCTGAAAATTTCCGCTGTCAACTGAGGCCAAGTGTACAAATAGCAACATTTTTTTATACTAATGCAATGTTTGGAATGATTTTAGTACGCACATTTGCGTTTGGTCAAATTTTTGGGTCCGTGGCTTAGGCCCCCAGTGGTTGACGCACCTGTGGCCGACGCCCCCGATACGATTAATTTAATATCTTTTTTTTTTGTGCTTTTTCACTAAGTACAGTAAATGAGAAAAATGTTTCACCCTAATAATAAAGTATTTTTCCTTGCTAAACAAAAGTTATCTATCAAATAGCAGAGAGAATAGATCACCACTTAACCAAATTTTCCCCATTAGAAGCATATTTATTATGTACAAACATCCAAAAAATCAAAAACACTTCATATAAAATTTTAGTGAATGTTTATAATATACATTTATAATAAATTACCTTATGGAAATTTTATCTTTCAACTTCAACCAACTCGGAAAAAAAAAAAAAAGTAAAATTATTCTCATTTGTTTCACAGTTGAATATGTTTATTTATTATTTTTACAGATAAAAGAACATTTCATTATGTAAAAAGTTAGTTGCTCTGCAGTAATTTTTAAGACTGATTATTTAAAATTACTATCTTATTTTATTACATTTGAGACTGATTATTATAATTAAGTTAAATGATTCTCTTGATTATAGGTGATGAAAACTGTGATTTATATAAAAAAATACTAGATTTCTTGTCGAGATATATAAATAAATAATGAAAAATAACTAAGACTTTAATTTTTCAAAACATACCACTAATATAAAAGCATTTTTATGTTATAAATATAGTGACGATTTAATGTTATGCATACATTGACATAATTATATATTACTAGCGTAAGGACCGGGCTAACGGCGCGACTAAATGGCACCAACGCGCTGGCCCTAAAATGACGGTTTTAGGGCCAACGCGACTCAGTTGACAGTGGTGCGCGCGAACTTCGAATTTCGAACGAAGAACTTCTATGTAAAATGTTCAAACGGGCGTATCCTTACTTTTGAAATCATTGTATGCATATATTTACAATCAATATAAGTAAATTTAATATTTTTGTAAAACAATTTTTGTGCCTGACAGTACATTTGATCAAAAATTACTTTGAATTAAATTAATCGTATCGGGGGCGTCGGCCACAGGTGCGTCGACCACTGGGGGCCTAAGCCACGGACCCAAATTTTTACTTGGCAGACTATTATCAAGGATAGGTAATTTCATTTAGGCATTTGGTCTTTAATCAAATGATTTATTACAGCAAACAATCTTTAGACAATAAACATTTAGTCAAATGATTTGCTATGAGAAAAATATATAGACAAAAATATATTTTTTTGGGAATTACATGGTTTTACATACATAATTACTTTTTTAATTACATTGGATGGTTGCGGTCGGTCGATAGGCGACGTAGGATGCAAGAGCGAGCGAAGGGCACCCCGAGGTTCGGTTTTGTTAAGTTTCTTCACAGAAATAGGAGCCCTGCGAAGCGGGGCTCCGTCGACATTGGATGCAAGAGCGAGCGAATGAGAATACGAATACCTTTACCTCAAATTGAAATCATAGGCAGACAGAAATAGGGGGGCCCCGGCCCGACGGCGGCGACGGTACTAAATATTTGGCTTATTTTATTTTGCGTAAAATATATTATACCAACTGAAATATTTGACTAAATTAAAATTAGTAAAAGTATCTACTATTTGGTAAGCAAGTTATTGTTTAAACGTTCACTTGCCAAACATTATTGATGATTTCATAATAATTAACTATTAAAAAAATTTAATTTAATTTTATAAGTCATTCATAATTAACTAATAACAAAAATATGAGGAGCAGTGGTGGCCCAGTGGTCACGGACACGACTTACGAGGACTTGTAGGTCATAGGTTCGAACCCAGACAGGCGCTTTACTTTGTGTAAAGCGCCACTTACACAGCGACGCTTTGTGTTCATCACCACTGCTCTCAAAATGGTAAAGGAAAACATCGTGAGGAAACCGGCATGTCCTAGAACCAAAAATTCGAAAACATGTGACATCCACCAATCCGAACTTGGCCCGCGTGGTGGATTACGGCCCACTCCCTCTCATTGAGAGGAGGCCCGTGTCCCAGCAGTGGGAACATTCGCTGATTATGGTATGGTAAAAATGTGAGTAAAAAAGAAGCTAGAATAGACATACAAAAACAGTTGAGGTGAGAAAATGTAGGGTGTAATGTGTGTCTAGTTCAGTATGTTATCAGAGAGTGGGTATTAACTTGAGCAGCAGAGTAAACTTTCTGTTTCGTCATAAGTCCGGCCCTGTAACCATTCTGTATGTTTAGTTTCGGCTTCAGAGTAGATTTTCAGCACAATAAAAGTATTGCTTAGCATTGAACACTCGTATGGGTAAAAATGACTAAAAGTCGCGAAGAGGGTTTTTGTTTTTTAAAGTGGGATTCGTCCGAGTAATTTCCTTCCCCTCTTGTTGCAGCTAGAGCGATTTCTGTTGCGTTTTAGGTTAGTAGTGACCCTAGGATGAACAGTTGGAACAGTTGGTTTGTGCTTCTCTTTCAAGAAGCACAAACAAATTAATTGGGATCATGAAATGAGGCTGACGACATACATAAATAGTATTAAAACCACGCACTCATTTTGCATTGTTATTGTTAATAAGGAAGCACCTAAAAACATTTTATTAAAGGTATCATAAAGTATTATCTTCTAAAAAGTTTTTACGATCTCCGTGAAATATTCGTTTTGTGACGTAGACATATAGGTAGATTAGCGATTACCGACTTATTAATAGTTGTAATTGCGTGTTAACACGAATATTTTTTATAGATTAGTAGCAGGCTGATGTGCCAATTTTACATTATGTACCTACTGCTGAGGAGTTTGTTGTGCCACATCATGTTCCCAGCAATCCCAGCTACAGAACGAGGAAGCAATGAAGGGAGTTTTGGGGAAATGTGATAGTGAAAAAACCGGGCAAGAGCGAGTCGGACTCGCGCACCGAGGGTTCCGTACCATCATATGTTTTTACATTTTCATCGGCGAGGCCTATATCAGAGAGTTTTAAACTGTGCACTGTGGTGTAGAATATTGCAGTTTTATGTCAGTGCCATCTCTTGACCGATAGTAGAACTAATGTAACTTTTGTTGATGATTTCTGAACGGGGACGGTATTTTTTCGAGCTAAAAAAAAAAGAAAAAATGTTTGAGAATATGCAAACTGCGCTCTTTCATATGATACCCCACATCATAGTATCCCTATTTCGAATTTTTCAGACACCCTTTCAGTCCCTGTTGCAAAAAAAATCATACATTTTTATTTCTTTCTTATTTGCAGAATAGTTGGGCAAACGTCATCTAAAATTATTCCAAATTTCAAGTTGATAGCATTAGTAGTTCTTGAGATATCCAGCTGTGACAGACAGACAGACAGATTTAGTCTCACCATAAGGGTTCCGTTTTTACCATTTTGGTACGGAACCCTAAAAGTGCTGATTCTCAGCCCTAGACTAAATGACTAGAATAAATGACTTTTGATTAAAAATAGGCTTTGAAGGCAGGCATGCAGCGATTTACACAATAAAAGATAATACACAATTACACAATACCTTATTATATAACTATATTTAATGCAATAAAATTGGAAATGTAGGTATATTAAGCCTTTGTTAAAATTGCTTTCACTTATTTTTCATTTTTCGATTCGGCCTGCAATAAAGGCCTAAACAGTTTATTGTTACTTTTTTATCAATATTTCATGAGCCCGTCTATTCATGATCAAAATAACTAAAGAAAGCCATTAAAGTTTTCTTTTTTATATTTTTTTTAGTTATTAAATGGTTTTACTTTTATTTTTATCACTCGATCCTGTACTTATTTAATATTTTTTGTTAAGTGCCTTATAGGGCTGATTTTACCAAAGTCAGATAGCTTTTATACGTGGAATAAAATTGACGTCTGACAGCTGTTCTAGTATGGAAAAACTGTCAAAAATTTATCAAAAATTTATTCTCAGTACATAGAAGACTTATTCTATGTATAAAATTTTGGTGGAATGCGCCCTCAGTATATAAACTTTTTATAAAGTTTAATTTAGCGAAAGTTCAAAAACAAAATTGAAAAACAATTTGGTGGAAATATGTTTAAGTTTCTCATAACATTTTTCTTCTTTAGAAGTTTAGACTAGCTATTTTTAATGCAAAAAAGCATACTTGAGATTGAGAATGTGCCGCTTATACAACGTTATTTTTAGTATACGCGAAACCTGAATATAGTTTGTTCAGAATAAGTACTTAACTGAATCGACTCCAATCATTTTTACCCCATGTTATATTTTGTCCCAAAAATATTTAACAAAGGTTAAAAGTTGGACACCGAGCGACACTAAACTCAAACTCAAACTCAAATCATTTATTTCAATTAAACCTTGTACAGGCACTTTTGAATTGTCAAAATTAAATAGTCTGTCAGTTAGTCAGAAAGTTGAAGCTAGTTAAGCTAAGTAGTAATTATTATCAATGAGCGCAAGACGGCGCGGCGAGGGTGAGCATGTTTTTGTACGGACTACGGACAAACAGGTAACCTAACAAGCTTATAACTTTATGATTTTTCATGATACAGTTTTGAAATTTTGTACATAGATTCTTTACATAAAAATACTAGACACGTGTTTCGGGTTTCGCATATATACTAAAAATAATGTTGTATAAGTAGGTGTAGGTATACTTTTCTAAGTAGTTCTAAGTAGTACATACTAATTCCATGTATTGACATGTAAACATGCCAATGAATTCTTATCCGATTTAGATCTCTATCTTAATAAACAATACTCGTGATAACATTCTATCATCATTTGACTGATTATTGATGATTGCAGGAGTCCTTACAAGTAGGTGCTTGTCATTTAGTATCAATAAACTTTCGTCATCAATTAATTATTAGTTTACGACACATATTATGGCAGTAGTGGAATTCCTTATAGAGGAACCGGGGAAGTACTCTAAAGGTGAGAATAATAGGTAAGTACATTATTATTATCTCCTTTATTTCCATAAATAAATATAAATTACATTTTTAAATATTAGAATATAAAAACATTTAAAAATATAAAATATTATTGTTAATTTATTTTTTATTATGTCATTTTCTCGAGCATTTCTAAGTAATGTTACGTTCTTACGAAATGTTACAATACAGGCAAAAGCTCTGGGGGTCTACTCCGAAGCGGTTTTTAACCACTGTATCGGCCGAATGTTCGGTGATTTTCTGATTCGAATATTGTTGCCCTACTACGAATTAAAAAAAAAAAAGGTAAAAAAGGGTTAAGGGTTCTAAAAAGGTTCGGATTGGCACAGTTTGGTCGGGACCAATAGTCAATATAGTAGTAAATTAATGGTAGTAGAAAATGACCGAACATTCGGCCGATACAGTCGTTAACCGCTTCGGAGTAGAATCCCCAGTTTTCGAAACCATTTTCATGTAATGTAACATTTCTGCGAATGCTTGACGCTGTGTTCTACGTAATGCTCACGGCGAGTGAGCATTTACCGATAACATTTCTTTCTGACTTGCGTTGAAATGTCAGACCTACAGGTACAACTCGTGCCTTTGCTCGATAAAATGTTACACCAATACGCTTATTGATTTTTAAAATCAATATGCGTATTGGTGTGTAAAAAAATTGACTTACTTAATTAATTTATTTTTTCGCAAGCTACAATGTTTTCAGGTTTCACATTTGATTGATGGGATTTTTTTAATAAATATTTTGATGTTTTTTCGTTTCTACTGCATTAAATAATTTTTTGAAAAGTACAGAATTAATCTCCATTAAATTAGGTATCTATACAACGGTATATAAATTAGTAGGTTCTGTGTACTAGCAGGACTACCTATAACAATAGAAACAGTTGCAGAAAGGAAACAAAAAAATTATTCGATCGTAAAGCACTCTTTACATAATATAAATATTTAATGCTTCGCATTATGAGTCGTGCAAAAGAAATGATGAAACATAGCCCTGTTGCACCACTATAAAAATCATTAGGAATTGCAATAATTTCCTAATATCGTATCTTTAAATACTTAGTAAGTTTTGTAAAACTTTTGCAACACCTAATTCAGTGTAAAGGCTCCTTTAAACAGGCGCGACACGCGATAAAATCGCGCGCGACACAAAGACACCGCAAGTCGCGCAGTGCCTTTGTGTCGCGCGCGATTAATCATATCGCGTGTCGCGCCTGTTTGTAGGAGCCTTTATAGTTACAATTCACGTCATAACATCACACGCCTATATTCCGCAAAGGGTTAGGCACAGGTGAGCAATGGGTACATACACCTCTGCCTAACTTCTCTACTTTTACCTGTATGACTTGCAGATACTTCTTCCGGGAGTACAATTGACATTTATGTATCCAACCATACTATCAACAATTTTTTTGCAATTATAGGTGATCTATATCAAAATATGTCCAAGTATCGATCGTTATGCTCAGGAACCATTCAATGCATCAAGCGAAGTCAATCGCATACTTCCCTTGTAATAAATCTTTTTAATTATCTTTGCGGAAGATTATCGAGAACATTAAACGGTTTTGTTTCATTTTACGACTACTTGTATGCTATCCTACATTAATCATTTGCTGATACTGTCCTATATTTTTTGTCCTTTGTTTTTCCTATATTGTACTCAAACTCAAAGCATTTATTTCAATAAAATTAAACCATTAACAGGCACTTTTGAATTGTCAAGAAGTCGGTCAGTCAGAAAATATGAAGCTATGTAGTTGCCCATTCCAAAGCGTTCGTACCTATGGAGAAGAACGGGCAAGAAACTCCATGGACACTCTTTTTAAATTATATTTCACAAAAATATTAATTAGGTACATCATTACCTACTTTTGAATTTATAATTATACAATGTGAGAACGATGTAAAAAATAAAAAAGACGTACGCGTTAAAAGCGTCCAGAGTATAACAAATAGAAACAAAACAACAATCCAATAATAAAATAATTAAAAATAAGCCGAGGCAGCTAAGTGATGACCAGCCCCAACTGATGGCGCCCGTTTACGTACATGACGCATAGATCAGCACCATTCAGCTCAACCATTTTGAAGGGAGCTAAATGATCCAACACACACGCCACCCCGTCAGCGAGACATTTGTGTGAGCAGTGAGCATGTAAGCTGCCAGGGCACATTCAAGTCAATTAAAGACATAAATTATTACCCGGTAAATGGTAGCTATAGGGTACATAGAACTCACATCTGTGCTATGCAAATAAACAATACAAAGGATATTGAGTTTATGCAATGCAAAGATAGTCTACAGTACAGCCGGTCGATTCTGTAAAAATCTCAACGTGAAAGCTTAGTTTTTGGTAGGTATTGACACTATTGACAGCTCACTCCACGCTCACTTCACCTAAGTTTTCACGGTGAGATTTTTACAGAATAGCACCGCTGTTTGGGAATGGAAAGATGGAGTAGTATTTTAGGGGCAATTTTAAATTTTAATGTTTGGTTTTCTAGGAAAGTGGTTCCGTCTTCTACAAAATTTGTAATAAAAAAAAAGCATTTTCACCAACATTTGATATTGTGTAAGGTACCAAAAACGCTCTTCCCTATTTGGACAGGCGTTATTGTGTGACTCTTTATTGTTCATTCGCTTTTCTAAGACATTATAGCTTTAGACGGGAAACTATTATACTGAAAAAAATTTTTTTTTTTATTCTTCGACTGACATATAAGTGAGTTATGTTAAGTAATGCAAACACAAAGGGTGTGTGAGTCACAGAGTAATGGCACTCTGACAATATATGCAAATATTTTGATGTCACCTATTGTTTCGTTGAAGTTATTTACTACCTAGCTGACGACAGACGTTGTCCTACCCAAATTTCAATGAAAAAACGACGTTTAGTTGTTCTCGATAAAAAAAAACCGGAAAACTTCCTATTTTTCTTTCCATAAAAACCTAAAGGCTCCTTCAAACAGGCGCGACACGCGACAAAATTGCGCGCGACACAAAGACACCGCAAGTTACGCGACGAGCGGTGCCTTTGTGTCGCGCGCGATTATATCGCGTATAGTGCCTGTTTGTAGGAGCCTTAATTCGGACTATCATGAACAGTTTAAAACAAAAATATCCAAATCGGTCCAGCCGTTCTCAATCTCAAGTGATGCGAACGAACCAACGAACAGGATTTCATTTTTGTTTATACAGGGTCAAATTAAATTAGTTAGCGAAACTCTGCAGACGGGATGGGGATACTAGGCGATGTAGGATGCAAGAGCGAGCGAAGGGCACCCTGAGGTTCGGTTTGGTTAGGTTCCTTTAAACCCTGCAGACAGAAATAAGAGCCCCACTCGGTTTCTTACTAAACTTCAACTTCATCCGACGATCGTGCATACTTATCTCTTTTGTTGACTGTACGTGTAGTTTGCTACGTTTAGAAACAATTCTAGGAACTGATTAGGTACTAACCAACATAGAAATAAAGAAAAATACTTAGTTAGGTAATTCTGCACAAACAAGATAACTACAAATGAATGATTGATTAAAGAAATTGTCAGAGATTAGAGAATGCATATTTTTATGAGAAGTACCTAGTAGAGTTAACAAGTGCCTACTTTAAAAAAAAAAAAGTAGGTACAAGTAAGTACTTATACTTGTTTATCCTGCTAATATTATAAAGGCGAAAGTTTGTGGGGATGGATGGATGTTTGTTACTCTTTCACGCAAAAACTATTGAACAGATTTTGATGAAACTTTACAGTAATATAGCTTATACATCAGAATAACACATAGGATACTTCTTATCCCGATATTACCACGGGATCGACACTTATGTGTAAAATTTGTGATTTTGTGTGTAGGGGGTAATCTTCGGAACTACTGATCCGATTGGGAAAATGCTTTCACTAGGTACCTAATGGGAAGCTGCCGTATGACCGACAGTGTCATAGGATATATTTTATGTAAAAACAAGAGATCTTACGCGGATGAAGTCGCGGGCAGAAGCTAGTTTTATTATAATCTCGGCCAGTGGGGTCGTCTTAGGGGCGCGCGGGCGGATTGAGTAAACGCTACCTTTGATAACACATTAAAACTTCAACACCTAAGTTAATATTTATTGCTAGCTTCAGCTCGCGGTTTCGCCCGCGAGGTATGTCGATAGAAACTATCCTATGTCCTTCCCCGGGATGCAATCTATCTCTCTGCCAAATTTTATCGTAATCCGTTCAGAGGTTTAGGTGTGAAAAGGTAACATACAGACAGACAGAGTTACTTTCGAATTTATAATATTTGTATGGATGGAACCAGTTGATGAGAGAATGTAGTCCTTCCAGGAATTATTTAAGTGGAACAATTTATTTAATGTTGGTACTTACGTTTGTAAATAATTTAAACTAACACGAGAACCATTTTTAAAACCACAACACTATTTATTAAAAAAATCCATCAATATTTTTTATAAGTAGTTTTTAATATCATAATTTTCTACAAAACACCATTGCGCACCGTAAAACCGAATTTAAAAAACAAATCACTCAAACCAACCACAGATGAAAATTGTTTTTGTTTTCAAATTAAACCGCGGGAAAAATACCGCACTCGATGTCGGCTGCGTTAAACTGAAGGGAAATGTCGACAATTTTTAACGCTCTTCCGAATCAAATAGATTTGCTTTTACTTTCTCCTAAACTGGCTGTAACCGTAGGACGACAACGCGTTATAAATTGACATTAATAATTATTGTGGAAACCAAGCATTGTAGCGGGAAATTAACTTATTTGTACCTACTTTATTTTTAAATATGAAATACTGTTAACTGTGTGGTTAAGGTATTTGGCCTGCTGAGTCCTGGTGAGTAATATCTGTTTTTTTAAGTTCGCAACCGCAAATGTTCAATTTCCCTTTGTTAGTCATTTCATTGCCTATAGTGTATACCTACTTATGTACAGTCAACAAAAGAGATAAGTATGCAGAATCGTCGGATATAGTTGAAGTTTAGTAAGAAACCGATGGATGTTATCGAATAAAATTTTATTTTATTAATAGAAAACAAACAGCTCATTTATCAAATTAAATCTCAGTCGACAACCTCCATCGGTTTCTAACTAAACTTCAATTATATCCGACGATCCAGCGTTGCTATTCTGTAAAAATCTCACCGTGAAAACTTAGGTGAAGTGAGCGTGGAGTGAACTGTCAATAGTGTCAATTCCTAGCAAAAACAAACTCACTTCACCTAAGTTTTCACGGTGAGATTTTTACAGAATCGACCGGCTGCACACTTATCTCTTTTGACATAGTTTGCATGTGTCATTTGCCGATAACAACTCAAAAATGTATTAAACTGCAATTAAAATTATTTATTTATTTTAGTAGGTAAATGATTTTTAACCTAGTTATTTATTCAGTCCAAAACATGGTGAGCTTTAGTTTATTAGCAGAAGAAAAGCCAATGCCTAAACGAATGAGGCGAATGATTGAAATCTACGACCTAGGCATTGGGCACCCTCATATAAAGGGTAAAAGATGTGATAGAATAGGCTTACTGCTACCCAGCTTCCAGTTCCCGTAGAATATTAGATTTCTGTCATTCATTACCTATATGGTGTACGGTCTACAATGTTCTCATTTTGACAAATTTTGTGAATGAACTTACTACTTAGGCCGAGAATACGGAGGGGCGTTTCTAGCAGGGTACAGCGGGTTATTACATGGGCAATTCCATTAAACACGCCGCTGCACGCTGCAAGAAACGCTGCCCCGAATTTGTGGGGTATTCCTCGAAACGCACCAACTTTGAAACGCACCAAAAGCATTCCTCGAAAAAAAAATGTATTCCTCGAAATGCATCAACGATGAAACATAGAGAAGGGCATGCAGGATTCGCAATAAATGATATCGATAGACGTTTCATTTAGTGCGTTTCAAAGTTGGTGCGTTTCGAGGAATACCCCGAATTTGTGGCTTCAAAGTCCCAAGTAAATCGTCGTGTCCAAGTGAATCTTGCCTTGATGAAGAAACGAATTGTGTCTTATGGTAAATTCAGATTTACCGGTGAAGATCGCAGCGACCGTATAATCTGACCTCTGTGACCTTTAGGAAATCAGATTATGTCAACATAAAGAAGGTACTGCCTTTACTTAAATATCTATGGTGGTGGTATATTAATTGTATATTTATCTAAATGGTTTATCTACTTATCTATGGTCAGTACAATACCGCGTCCGCGTACAATCCATGATTAACTCATTTATATTCGTAGGAGGTGGCTAGAAAACAGTTACAATCTCCATAGCAAGGTGACTGTCCCAACAATCAACTATTAAATTAATGTTATTAAAATGTCGTTGTACTGGGCTACAATACGACAGACGTAACTTGGTGAGCCTGAACTTCGCGCAGAAGGCTGCGCAGTAAGATTTTTTAGGAACCAAATAGTGACATGAGGCGAGTGTGAGTGAGAGAACATGCGCGAAAGTTCGCAAAGGCTATACTCAGGCTCGCCAAGTTACGTCGTGTCGATCGTATTGTACGTGCTACGAAAAGATGGGGTACGTGCTACGAAAAGACGCACAGTGCGTAGCGTAAACTATTGCTTCGTAGGATGGCGACTAAGTAATTAGTTATTCGATTCGAATCATGTGGATAACGACGAAACGTATTGATACTTAAGCGTGAGAGCGATGCTTATCGATTGATAAATTATCAAAACTATGTAACTTTATGTCATTACTCGTACTTTATGGGATCGGACTGGTTTTCTTTAACAGAGATTTTCTTAACCTAGCGAGGGAGCAGTGCTCACCCACACGATTGTACAAAGGTTTAAAAGTGACGTTCAAAAGTGCCTTTATTGTGCCTATTTGAAATAAATGATTTGACTTTATAGTACAGCGGCGTATTTGTGTAACACACTAATAGTAGCAATGGCTTTCATTTTGATAGTTCAACAACATCCATTGCGTTATTTACATCGTTGAGTAGACACATTTTTCGAACGTATGGAGCAATGGATTCGCAATATTCTTCAAAATGATACAGATTATGATCTATGTACAAAAATCTATTTTGTATTTTAATCTCATGAGCCTGCTTAGTATTCAATCTACAATAAGTTCAATAGTTTCATTGTGATGAACCCCATTCTGTTAATTCGTTCGTTAATTCATCGTTTATTTTATTAGTTTTTGGACATTCGTAGCTTATAGAGACAGCTTCAAAACCAGATATTTTTTCGTGCACTTTCAACTACTGGTGCAATTACCCTGCTCGCGGATTGGTAGTTGAAATGACTGAAAGTGATCTGCGAACAGCCTGCAGACACTAATGCGTGCGGTTTACTGACCAATACTCCTAGATTGAATACCAAGCAGGCTAATGGGAGTAAAATACAAAAATCTAGTGCCCATAGCCTTTTAAATTACCATAGTAAAGTTGTTTCCTACGTACCTACTCTATTTCTCCTTAGCAACTGTTTAATTAGATATTTTCTTGTCCTCAATTAAATTATTTACTGTCTTTTACAGAGGGGCCCGTGGCTAAATAACAACAGCCGTACAGGTCGATCGATCAGGTTAAGCTACGCTTGCCGCGGTTGGTCTGTGGATGGGTGACCATCTTTACATACCGTGATCCCTTCGTGCATCGGAAAGCACATTAAGCCGTTGGTCCCGGCTGTCATTCGTGGATTTTTGACAGTCGTTACGGGTAGTCAGATGCCCGAAAGTCTGACAACCAGTCTTACCAGGGGGTATCGTATTACCCAGTAACTGGGTTGTTGAGGTCAGATAGGCAGTCGCTCCGTGTAAAATACTGGTATTCAGCTACATTCGGTTAGACTGGAAGCCGACCCCAACATAGTTGGGAAAAGGCTAGGCAGATGACTGTCTTTTACATATTAGCTACGGGAGCAATGGTGGCCCAGTGCTAACAGCTGCGCCTTACGTGTTGTACGTTGTGGGTTCGAACCCAGACTTACTTTACTTTGCCGGCTTTACTTTGTGTAAATTGTTTCATTACCACTGCTCACAAAACGGTGAAGGAAAACATCGCTCGTGAGGAAATCGGCATGTCCTAGAACCAAAAATTCGAAGACATGATGTGGTGGATTACGGCCCACTCCCTCTCACCCAACCCTCCCTGTCTCTTCTGTGTCCCAGTCGATATCCGTGGTCCCAGCAGTGGGAACATTATTGGTTGATTGTGCATTTGTATATTAGCTAAGTAACTGTTAGGTTGTTTAATCATGGTTTACAAAGTACTGTAAACATAACTACTAGCGTTGTTACTTAATTCGGTACTCGATCGATATTTAACTATCGTCAGAAGTGATGACTAACTAAACTATTACTTTGCTAAAAGCTTTGCTGAGTAATCAAGTTGGGACCTGCCGATCCTTTCTTTAAAATAAACCTTTTAAAAGCATTAGAACCGAATTCTAATAAAATGAAATGGAACTGTCATCTTCTGGGGACGCTCGTTCAATCATAGACCTCATCCATCAGCAGGCCCATTCAGCAATAAAAAGATAAAAAAACAGTGGCACTCCAGCCGGTTGATTCTGTAAAAATCTCACCGTGAAAACTTAGGTGAAGTGAGTTTGTTTTTGCTAGGAATTGACATTATTGACAGCTCACTACACGCTCACTTCACCTAAGTTTTCACTGTGAGATTTTTACAGAATAGCACCGCAGGAGTGTCGATAGAAGTGAAAACAAAACACAAACAGAATACTTTGCCATCACTCACTGACATATCGGATATTACCTACATCCCAAGGACAGCCGAGCAAGTCTTATAAACAAAACACGCGCGATGTCGCTTACGGTAACAGTGGCGCGAATTCAATGGTTTTTCCCATCTCAAAATATGCCCAACGCGCCTAAAGAAGACTTGACTTCAAACTTCAACTTGACTTTGACTTCAAAAAACCAAAGATCATTATAATACGCGCCACGAAAGATGAGACTTGACGAGTAGGGAGCTTGCGCAGGTAAGTCATCATCTGCCGAGCCTTTTCCCGACTATGTTGGGGTCGTCTTCCAGTCTAACCGGATGCAGCTGAATACCAGTATTTTACATGGAGCGACTGCCTATTTGACCTCCACAACCCAGTTACTGGGTAATACGATACCCCTTGGGAAGACTGGTTGTCAGACTAGGGCTTCTGACCACCCGTAACGACTGTCAAAGATCCACGAATGACAGCCGGGGCCAACGGCTTAACGTGCTTTCCGAGGCACGGAGGGGTCACGGTATGTAAAGATGGTCACCCATCCACAGACCAACCGCGGAAAGCGTAGCTTAACCTGATCGATCGACCTGTGCGGCTGTTATTATTTAGCCACGAGCCCCTCCTTGCGCAGGTAAGTCGTGTTCGAAATAGTTACCCATAATGTGTATAACTATTCAGGGATTTATCGATGACATTTAGGTTAAAATTCTTAACAATATTATTTCGTGGCGCATATTGTACTTACATTGTTTAAGATATTGTTTCCAAATAACACTAAAGATTTTATTTCACAACAACCGCGCACAATACTAGAAAGATGTCTACTAACTCTAAGCTAACTAAATCTAAGCAAATAATGGCTTCTTTTATGTACTACTTTTATCGAAGGCATTTTAAGGTCCCCGAAAATGCGTATGCGCAACACAACATGACACAACGCAACACATGTTTAGCGGAAATGCATGACGAATTGACGACTTACTGAATAGGATGATCGGAAATTCGAACCCCGTGGGTGACGCATTTCATTGTACTTATTAAAAGAAATTGTACTTATAAGCCAATTATTTTTAAAAGAGTATAAGCATAAGTACGCATGTCAGCGGGATTGTCCGAAAGGGTTACCGCTGGCCCGGAACGAAGGAACACGGGTGAGTTTTAGTCAGTAAGAGTCTGACACTCCCTTCTGCTCCACCCAGAGCGGGAGGGGTCATTTAAATAAAAATTAAATAAAAATAACATAGGATTGTTTCATGGGATTTTGTCTATGCCATTGTCTGACGCTGCTAAAAGTCTTTTTATATTTGTAAGTCTTCGTTTTAAGCCTACTGATTGAGTGGATGTTTGGTCTAAGGGGTATTTATATAGATAGATTGTGTTATTGTTGTAATAAGGTATGATGGGACTGTCATGTATTTTATATAAACGTCCCTAAATTAAATAAAGAGAAAAAAAAAAATTTGATGATTTCCAATCCAGAAAAAAAAAGCATTAGTACGCACACTTATTATATTCATATACACGATAAAAATATCACGGCGGCGCCGGCGGCGGGATGTTATCGAGCACTGGATTTTCAACTCTCGGTGTTGAGCCGAGCGGTGAGAATCCAACAGAGCGCATCCCAGCGCCTAAAAAAACACACTATTGGATGTTCGACTCTCGGCATGCTGTTGCAAAAAAAAAATTTCTTTCTTATTTGCAAAATAGTTGGGCAAATGTCATCTAAGACTATTCTAAATTTCAAATTGATAGCTTAGTAGTTCTTGAGATATCCAGCTGTGACAGACGGACAGACAGACAGACAGACTGAGTCTCACCTTAAGGGTTCTTTTTAACATTTTGGTACGGAACCCAAAAAAGGGTAACTCATTGACATGGACAACTCGCACATTGTACAGACGCCAGCAGGTCAACCTACCCGAAACTGTCAGATTTTCCCAATCAACCTTGAACCTTATGCTTTAGCAATAAAGTCGAAAATCTATTAAAGAAATCTGACAGATTGTAGTAACTTGATGTGCTGGCGTCCGTACCAAAAAAATAAGTAGGTAAGTATGACAAAAAGTTTTCATGCAACAAGACCTAAAAGTGTTCTTCCCCGTATCTCCTATGGACAAGGATTTTCCCATACTTTCCCAGTTAAAAAAATACTGTAAGTAGGTACTAATAATAAAATTATGCTGTGCATGTACAATGAATGTGGTAATGATTAACAGTAACAGGTAAGGTACAGTGGCTCATCCAATTGTTGCATACCTACTTTAGACCGACTCATAAAAATAAAAATACCTACTCTTTACCAGATAATCGCTAGAACACGGATATCGATAGGTAGTTAGGTACCTATGGGGTGGAAGAATCATACGTAGAATTCCCTGATAGTTCCATCATGAATTCACGATAGAAATGTAAAGTGAAGCAGACTATCGAGAAAGTTAAGAACCTGAGTCGAGTAGAGTCGAGGTCGAGTCACAAGCTTCCGGTATAGACAGGTACCTACCACTAGGCCTAGAATGGATTCCCGGATATGCGCTTCCGCATATCCACCGTAGGATGGATTTTAGGGTGTAAAAACGGAATAACCCTGTTATAACGTGCCGTGATGCCGTGACGTGGACGTCCACGATAATATCGTCATGTTGGAAATTATAAAAGCGCACATTGACAATACACAAAAGTCAAAACCCATGAGGATGTGTGGCTTTTGAAAGATGACGGCAGCCGGATACGAACGGAACGGATGACTAAAGGTACTTACCGAGAATTTTGGGTAAACTTTGCTAAACAATGCCTATCCCCGACTGTCAAAAAGAATTTATTTCGGTATGGTCCAAGACCTTAGCCTGCCCGAGTAGGCGAAGGAAAAAAAAAGAATTTATTTCATATTTATTTCGGTACCTTGGTAAACGGCCTTAATGAAACTAGCCATTGCAGAACTGGCGCGCGAGCGGGTTGCCCTGCACCCTGGACCATACACCCACCTTCCGCCGCCGCCACCACGCGTGAGAACACCTCTCGCATGCACCCGCACCCGTGTAGGCTGCTCATACTATTTTTCAACACAGATTTGCGACCGTGCACCCGAGCGAGGTTTCCTTTGTTCCCACTAGTACACCACCGGTGGTACTAGTGGGAAATTTCTAGCGTACCGGCACGGCCTAAGTTACATAAGGTTGGGGAACTGGGTAGTGTAGGAACAAATGTAAACTAGTGTAGGAGCAAATGTAAACGATTAAATAAAAAATAACTCTTTTATTATCATAGGAGTTCCTTGCCATAATTTTAGGTAAATAAGTTAAATAATAAAATCACAACTTAACGAATACTTAAAATTAACTCTAACGTCACTGGTCAAATTTAAAATTTTGAATTTAATCACATAACCCACCTTATTACTGCCGAAACATACAATCAAACGTTGACGTCGCGCGTCGTAAGCAATTCACTTATTTCTATGGCAGGTAAAATGGACTCAAAAATTACTTTAAAAATATATTTAAATACCAACGTGAAACACCAAACGAAACAAATTAGATACAAAATATTGTTGCACGTACATAACATAAATTAGGTATAATAAAGACAGTATGTTTGAATTAAACGATCGACCAGTAAGAAGTTCCATTCTAACTTTTCAAATAACAGTTTAATTCAACGTTATTTATTTGCGTACCGAACTTCTTACCACTCGATATAACATATTTTTTCTGAAACAATTTTACGCATTTTTTTGTAAAAATATTAATGTACAATTATTAATTAATGGCATGGCGCAGGGTTTCCAAGACAACTTAAACTTTTAGGTTCAATTTTTACATATCTACTCCTTTCTATTTACATGTTTCAAGAGAATCGTACAACTAGTAATTAAGCGTGAAAAACGATTCAAATTATCAACTTTTACCTAAACATACATCACAGATAGAGATATAAAAAGAACTAATACCTATTCGGCGTGTTCGTTGCATCAGATATGGACATCTTTGTAGTGTCTGGGAATCGTGGGCCAAAGAAACTAAATTACAACTGACGTCGCATCAAAACATAAATTTGTTTTTCTGCACATAAATCAATACGGATTATTATATAATGAAGCATTGGAAGAAATAAGAAAATCGAAATTACAAACTAATCGTGAAAGGAAAGAAGACGAGAAAAACAATAGAGAACGAATCGAGTTTTGCTCCGTTAAGAGTCTAATAAAGTCCATTCGAAAAACTGGCAAGCACTTACATATTAAATTGATAATCTTATGTATTATGAGTTCTGATAACGTCACTGACATTTGTTTAAAAAATAATTTTCTATTTGACTAGAGGTTGCTTATTTTAAACCTATTCATAGTATTGACCACTTTCAGAATCGTACTAGACAGAATGATGATTGCATGGGTGACGTGAGTAACCATCTTCTGGACGACCTCGTCGTTGAAACAAATAAATATATAAATAAAAAATTGGTAAACAAAAAAAAATAATACTCGAAAAATTTAAATGGCGAAAGTGTTCCTCATGACAGGAAGATTTTTACCAGAGCCTCACCAAAAGATATATTGAACGTAGACGTAGTGCCGTTTCACTTTTTATCGTCTGCACTCGTTTTAGGGTCGTTTTTCTTATTATCCTCGTGTTTGGCTTCAGCGTTGTTGTCTGAATCTTTTTCATCCTTTTTGTGGGTGTTGTTTTGTGATTCGACGACATCCTGGGCCTTGGACTTGGATTCCCATTTGGTTTGAAACTCTTCATTCAACATTTTCTCGAAGTCATTCGAGATTTTGTTTACGTTCTTCTTCATCGTAGGATCTGGACAGCTCTGTAAATAAGAAACATTCTTTATCACTTTCTCCAGAATTAAAAAAATAACCTAAGCACCTAAATTCTTTTACTCTTTTGTACATATCTAAAATGTGTACTTGTGCTGCCATCTATTTATGTGTAAGTCTTTACTTCATAATAAAAGAGCATCACTTTTCTTTCTGACACAACATAACATGTTGTTTTATTATAGGTTATGAAAATTATTGTTGTTTTATTTTACTTTATTATCAAAGTATTTATTTCAATTAAACCACATAAAGGCACATTTGAATTGTCAAAATTAAATAGTTGGTCAGTCAGAAAGTTGAAGCTAGTTGCCCATTCCAAAACATAGATCTCTATGGAGAAGAACGGGCAAGAAACTCCAAGGACACTCTTTTAAATCAAGATATTACAAAATCCTTTTATATAAATATTTTATTTTATGTATTGCGTAAGAATAATGTACGTAATTATTACGAAATTATTAAAAGTATTTTCATTATTATTAAATTATGTTATTATGTTATTATATTCATATTTTCATATTTATATTTGGTTTTCTATATTCCATATTATATAAGATATAATAATATATATTTCATAATGTTTGGTGTTTAAGAGAGAAAATAATTTTAATTTGCAATCAGTTTGTCATCTAAAAACTCCTTTACTGAGTAGCAAGCGCCCGTTCACGAACATGACGCGTGGATCAGCATTCAGCACCATCCAACTCAACCATTTTTTAGGGAACCGAATGATCCAACACACGCGCCACCATCGGTGAGACATTTAAGTGAGCATGACATATTCTCAAATTTATAAAATGCTTCTAAATTATACAAAACTATGGTTTGCAATTTATTTAAGAGATGAATAAAATTTTACCACCAAACATGAAGAGATATTTAATATTATAGTATTCTTCAACTAAAACTTGATTGATTAAAATATTATTAAAAAAAATAAACGTTTAGTTCTTAATGTCAGAAACACTAAAAAAACTGGCCTAGTGCGAGTCGGACTCTCACAAGAAGGGTTCCGTACCACAAGGCACAAACACCGGAAAAAAAACACGTTTGTTCGTAATGTCAGAAACACTAAAAAAAACTGGCCAAGTGCGAGTCGGACTCTGATGACGGCACGGTTAAGCGATTGACTGCTGCGCTGCGTGTTGCGGGTTCGATTCCCGCACGGAACAAATATTTGTATGACCTACAAGTAGTTGTTCCGGGTCTGGCTGTTTGTGTATGTGAGTTTAAATGTTTGTAAACGCACCCACAATACAGGAGTAATTCCTAGTGGGGCGTTTTAAAAAAAAAAAAAAACTCTCACAAGAAGGGTTCCGTACCACAAGGCACAAACACCGAAAAAAAAAACACGTATGGGAGCCCCCCTTAAATATTTATTTTATTTTGTTTTTAGTATTTGTTATAGCGGCAACAAATTTTTATTTTTTATTGTTTATTATTCAAAAAAGGTTACAAAACATTGTGAACAATTAAACATACCGCACAAACCATCGCGGGTTTAACAGCATTACCATTTTTTTATTATATTTTCAAACTCAAATGGGTCCCGCCTGCTTCCAACTTTTATTTAATTTAAAATGGCCTTGTTTTATTTAACGTGTTTTTTACTATTTGTCACTTCGAATTACTTTTAACCATATAAGTTGTATATATTTTTGTAATCGCCTTTTAAAACCCTTAATTTTGATATTTCACTCGATGGTATTAGAAGAAAAAAAAAATCGAACTCCACAATATGGCACCCTAAATCCGCCATTTTACTTTGTTTTTGATTTTAATGTAGCCAGTGACACTCGCGCTACCAAGACAAATCTAAAGACGTATAATTTATGCAAATCCGTTCATTCGTTTATAAGTTACGAGGGAACAAAGAAACGGACATACATACATACAGGTCAAACACATAACCCTCCTTTTGGGCTTCCCCGCAGTCGTTCCCGTTTTTACCCTTTGGGTACGGAACCCTAAAAAGGAAGCATCTCTTCCAAATATTGAAATTTTAACTTGTGAGCCCAAGTGCCTGTGGAGCCAAGCATTTTTTGGGTACGCCCATGACCACGTCTCACCTTTAGGTAAAGTCGCACATTGTTGAAAATTCGTCTAAAATCTTGTACGACCTGCTCATATTCATTATAAGAAGAATTCTTGAGTTTAGTCGATATATCATGGAGACACATTGGATATTTTACAACTTCGTAGAATCTAGGAGCCTGGAAAGAAAAGAAAATTTTAGAGTAGCCTTAGATATTGCAAGGAAGAAAATATATACAGGGTTGGAATTTTCGAAATGTATATTATTGTTATATTGCTCCAAATAAATTGGGATAGAGGCAGGAGAATGATGAGTTGCTCGAAATGAGCTCCATTTTCTTGGATGCACAAATTTATTCTTTTAAGGCATTCATTTTGAGTAACTTTTAGTAGCGTGTTGTGGTAAATATTGAAAATTGTATTGTGAACCTCAGTTTTTAGCTCGTTTACAGTTGTATAGGATTTTTGGTAAATTTGATTTTTTACTTATTCCCATTAAAAAAAAATCTAAAGGGGTGAGATTTGGAGATCTCGCAGGCCATCTGATTGTGCCGTTTGTACCAATCCAGGTATTAAAATGGTTATTAACATAGGCAGTGGTGATTCTGCATAGGATGCTATTTTTTCGGATTTTAGTCGGATAGATTTCCGGGTGTGGCAAGCGTATTTTCAAAAATCTTTAAATGCAGTTTTGATTCTTTTTAAAAATAAAAGAATGTTTCTTTTGAGTAAAATTTGCTGTCTTCAGTATTTAGAGGACTTTCCCTCCAGGTACGCTTCGAAAATTCCAGCCTGTATATATAAAAATATAGTAAGCGTTAAAAATGTAAACACTAACCACTTTTATGTCCATATCATGTTGAATAAAAGCAGCTTCGTTGATTTGAGATAGATTAGACACAATTGCCTCAAACTTCTTGACTGTATTAGTTGGCAAAGGCTTCTTCTTCTTCGGATGGTACCACATTCCCGACACGGCAACTTTTGGTTTTCCACTAGATTTCTTATGATTCTCATCTCGTACATAATTGCCGGATTGGTCAAAGTTAGGACAACGAGTATTCTCCTTTTTGTCCTCGTCATTCCTACAGTCAGGAATATCTAACGGATCATCAGGATCAAGTAATTTGGTTTCAGAATCAAGCAGTTTGATTGTATCATCGGTAAAAATTGATTGATCTTGATTCTTGCTTAGAATATAGTCATTTTTGGTTGATTGTTGATTCCATACACAGGTTAGATCTTTGGACATAAAATGATTGAGCCCGGCAGACCACGCGTCATTCTGCTCCATGCTAAGTTTGACTTGCTTCAAATCTTCAGAGAACTCATCAGTCGCGCTTAGACCTAACGCGTCATATAATCGGGCTGTGTCTGACTTAGAACCTTCATGAATGAAATCCATCAGTTTGGGTGCAGACTGTTTAGCCGCTTCCCAAGCGCGGTCTGATGTCATCGAACTTAGGAGATCAAGCGAGTCTGCTGCCCTCATATCCAAGCAGGGAATTCCATGTCGGGGCATAATCTTCTGATCTTCTCCAAAGATCTCGTCTGAGCGTCTGGACATCAAACAGGGCCATGATTCAAGATTGTACTTCGGCTGCGGTGCTAATGTGACAGGTGGAAACGGAACTTTCATTTTAAGCGCTATGTCGTCTCCTACATTGCTGTCGTACACCGCATCCTGAGCGGCACCTTGTACAAATGGAGAAATTGGATCTGCAGGCTTAATTGGCACCTTGTAACTGCCAGGCTTCATATACACTTTTGACATTTCGTGAAACTCATCATTTTCTGGGTCTAGGAATTGTACGGGGCCAGAGATATTATTTGAAATCGTCACAACATTTGATGGGATTTGAATGTTGTGAGTGTGATGAGTTAAAAAATCGCTAGGTTCTTTTTGGACCATCTGACCCCATGCCGCAAAAAAATCGGCCTCTTCCTTTGTATCGCCACAACTATTATTCTTCTGTACGTAGCAGCCCCTCATCTCGGCTGACGCTGCCATACTCGGTATCAATGTCTTTTCCACATGGCTCAAAGGAATCATTTTGGCTTTCAATTCCATGTCCCTGCGTTGCAACAAATCGCAAGGCATATTCCCTAGAAGCGGTTGTCCTGGTGCTTTACCGAGTTCCGCATCCATTTTATGTTTTAGTTGAGCGTACAATTCTCGTTGATCCGCGTGACACATCCCTTCAAGAGCGCGAAAATCGGGAACGTTAGTGATAGTCCATGATTGTCGTGGCTTTGACTCACGGACACTGCACGGATCACATTTGTACGGTGTCTTCTGGTAGCTGTCTATTTCAGTTTGGTCGCTCAAAGGATAGAAGTTGTGAGAGTTTGGCGGCGGCACTACAGGATATTTCTTATACGCGACTCCTGATCGTGCGGGCCATGGACCTTCGTTGAAGCTCTGGGAAGCTGCTTGCGTTTGGTTCTGTACCCATGGCGGTTGAACAGCATTGAACGGTTGCGGAGAAGCATTGACGGGCCGCGGAGTACTAGCATGCGATTTAGCTGGCTGGAATTTATTCTGATTTTGATTCCTTGGTGCGGCGGAATTGGTGGTATAGTAATTGTGTGTAAAACTCTTCTGTTCCATAGTAAAACCATGATCTAGGCACTTAAATGTTTTATAGATGTGAGTCAACATTTCTTTGGTAACAGCCTGCCATTGCACGAAACATTCTCTTATGTTAGGGCTGTAGTATTTATTTTCGATTCTCGAAAATGTGTCGTGCTTCTCACTAAGCAGTTCTTTGACACCTTTCCAGCCATCTAAAATTCGGACAAAAGAGAAAATAAAGTTTTTGATTACCCACGGTATACCTTGAGAATGCAGGTTAGCGACAGCGCTATCCGGTTTTTGTACGTTAGATCTAGTTTTTGCGCAAATCGAGTGTATATTCTTAAAGCAAGGTCTATTGTGATGAGCAATCGCTATATTTTCAGCATCAGTGCAGGCTTCCACAGCCAGTTGAACGATTTGATTCGGGATTTGATCATGTATTACAATCTTATCTAGCGCAGTGAGCAATACTTCCGATGATACGGAAGGCTTATTCTTGTCTTCGTCCTGATTACTTTGTTTCTGATTTTGCTTTTGATTACTGGAATCCGATCGTGAGTCGGGTATGTTACACAGTTCCGACACCATTCTCTCTCCTTCTACAAAGAAATCAAGGCTAGAAGTGGACTCTGAGGTCAAGTTTCTTTCCTTCCGTTGCCGGTCTACTTCGGAGTTGTCCTTGTACCTCTCATGATATCGAGAGTCGGCATTGTAGGAGTTGCGTTTATCTTGACTTTTAACTATTTTCTTCTTCGCACCCGTGCCGATCGGTTCTTGGTTGGAGATGGACCAGGAACTCTGAGATCGTCTATCGTTATCTGATCTTCCTCCTATCATCCCAGGTCCGCTGTAGTTGGGTGAAGATGGGTCAAACACAAGGCCAACGAGAGGGGAATTAGGAGGTGAACTAAAAGTTGGGGCCGATGGGTTGTTATATCTGGAAATAATGGTGGAATTCAATTTTTATTGTATGTGACTAAAACACCGTGGACTAGGCGTTTATACCTTGGGTTCTGGTACTGTTGACTGGATGCGGTGGCTTCGTAAATGCCGGTCGCAACACGGCAGTAAGTCGCCATGTTTTGGTCGGACAAATCTTTACTGGAACATCCTGAAAGCGTAAATAGTATAACGCATGAACAGATAATTTAGGAAACTAGTAAGAATATAGACATCAATTAAGAATAGCTTTGTATTGGTATTTATATATACAACTAGCAGCGCCCTGCAGTTTCACCCGTATAAGTGTCGATCCCGTGGAAATATCAGGATAAAAACTATCGTATGTCCTTCCCCGGGATGCAATCTATTTCTCTGCCAAATTTTATCGAAATCCGTTCAGTGGTTTAGGCGTGAAAAGGTAACATACAGACAGACAGACAGACCAATTCTGGGCTGACTCTATATACAGGGTTATTGGTAAAACATTAACAACCTCTTAAGAGCTCATTTTACTCATCATTATGAACAAGTTTTACTATGAGAGCAAACCTGAAATCGAGAAAAAAAAGTCAGCTATTCCCTACACTTATGTTCGTATCGAATTTATAATATTAGTATATAATATACAATTAAACAAAATATCGGGTAAAAATTAAGTATGTTGCTGTCGTGGATGCTTGCAATTAAGAACAGACTATCTGCTCTTACGATAGTTTCTTAAAGTGATGAGTGTAGTCTTGCAAAGACATAGAATTTATATTTTGTATCTATCTAATAAATTATTTTATAATAACTTACAATTGTTATTATGGCTAGGCAGCAGTAGCAGTGGTTCTAATAGTTAAGACGACATGGTTCTTCATTTACGTACCATAGTTCTTTTGCTGCATCACGGCGTACTGATGCTGAGTCTGGTAGCCGTCACTCTGGTGGGACATCCCCCGATCTCGCCCCCCATCGGGACCACTGTCCCGATACTCCCCCGTCTTACTCGACACGCCCCCACCATACTCTTGCATTGGGCTCGCAAATATCTACAAATGATTGAGTATTATTTCAAGGGTTGTTCAAAAATGTATTCACTGTTCTGTTTTATAACATCGAATATTGCTTTTCCATTGAATTAGCAAGATTCATCAGAAAATCCTATAAGTAAGTTATTTTTCGATGTGGAACAACATGGTCGGGTATCTTGCTTTCCAACATAAACATGTAGGGCTTGATCAGAAATTTTAATTGTCAGTTTGACAGAAAACCTGAAAAGACAAGGTAACAAGTATGTGAACAAGTCTGAACAAAAAATTTATCAAAGTGCTGATGTTTCTGATAACAAAATCGTCAAAAATATTTAACATTCATGATAGGTACAAATGGTGGTATGTTAAATATCTTCGTGATTTTATAACCACCATATCCCCCACCACCACCATACGACCATATCCCCATGCTCAATAAAACATTTAAAATAAATGATAATCACATCCATACAGCACCAACGCGCCGACATTCTGCCATCGAACCAAGAACACATTGATTCGATTATCGCTACAATAATAATTATCATTAACAAAAATTGTTTCATTAATATCACCTACGATTTATCTGTTTTCCTTTTGGAATTCGCCGTACCTTAAGATGATATCCTATCGACAGCTTAAACTGAACTATAACCAGGAAAGGTTTTATATTTTTTCCAAATTGAAACTTGGGTTTGATTTTAGACGTAAAAATATTTTAATCGAGTGTGACGTAATGAGAATAATCTCACCTAGATCTAGTAGGTGTCCGTCGCCGATATCATAAAACAAGACATTTGATGGAAAAATACATGTTTTTACGCTTTATTACTTCTACAGTAGTTATTATTGAGGAAATACTGTACTACTTTGCAGTTGCTAGGAATCTTACATAACGTTGACGTCGGAACCACAGTTTCAAGTGTTAAGAAATATGTATATTTTTATTGGACTCACCGATTTGTTTGCACCCTTGTCCTTTCCCAGGAGCCTCTTCAATACCTGCTCTCAATACATATTACAATAAATAATACCTATCCAAGTGATTGTCAAAGTATCCGTGTCTATGTTTTACAACAATTATTTTTTATTCTTACGTATTAACCAGTATGAATTAACACGATTTGGATGATTCCAGCGCTACAACTATTGCTTAATTTCTAGATTTCCGCGAATTGAACATTTAAAATCATTATATTTTTATTCACTACCTTCGATGTAAGTTGGAAAATGTATGACTTGCCAAATAATTGAAACCAACCATATGATTTTGTTCATTTGTTTCTTGACGTTTTCCATTTTTGCTTTTCTGAAGCGGAAACTAGCTGCCATATGTTTGCATGTAAACTCCGTGCAGTTCCGTATCATTCATTTTATTAAAAGCGCCGAAGCGATGTCCCTACGATGTGTATATCTTGTGACATCATTAAAATTATATGATCCTTGTGTAACTCTCGCTAATAACTTCATCGTTGCGTTGGCAAAGAAAGCTATCTAAATTACCATCTGTATACAATTCCCATTGCGCATCTAGGTTGCTCACGTTGTAGTCATGCTAATGGTCACCGTTTAAAATGCTCCATCCTGTATCTTTCCGTGGCTGTTGTAAGATATTGTCATGATTGAAGGTCTCGAAGAACCCGATTGAGCATCATCGTTCCTTTTGTAACAATCTAAAAAGCAGGTTGTGTCCTTTCCTTAGGTTACATTTTATACCAGAGTAGCCTTAGTTGGACTGAGAAACAATAAAAGCGCTAACGAGTCTGCCAAGAGTTGATTTATTCGTCAAACACTGCTAATGGAATGATTAATTGATTTAAAAAAACCACTACTTAAAATGATTAAATCATTGACAGACAAGTTTTCCGACGAACATAAAGGCAGTGGTGGCGAGAAGGGTGGTAGTGACTGTAGTCTCGTGGGCACCATTGCATAAGTCTGTGAGACAGGAGCACACTTCCTGCCTACCCCCGTAGCCGGAACGGTGGTAGCATTGACCCTGGGAAAACCAGAAAGGAATAAATTAATGATCAAAAACAAATATGGTGATGAGAAATACGTAACAACTTGCATTTCCTGTAGATCAGATATGGGTCACTTCAGGTAGGTATACCTAAAAAGCTGCTGAAGCTACCTTTGTTAGAAAAGAGTTTTAAGCACTGTTTGTATGAGCCTTGGCTCTAGCTAGTAGAAAAATAATTATAGTAGAAACACACTGACCTCTATCATACAAGAACGCGTATGATAGAGGTCAGTGTAGAAACACTATTCAACCAAATTGACCCTTTTTACCACAGCCTGCCATAGACAACATAATTGTGACCCCCTTTTGCGCTATCGCCAGAGTTCCAATCTATTTACACATAATCCGATATGGAAGATACCTAGAGCTCCTCTTGCAGCATTACCTTAAACTTGGTCTAATCCTAGCAAAGCTCCTGATAACCTTGCTCTCCGGCAGCCTACCGTTGACTCCATAGTGCACATGCTTCACGATCATGGTTGTGGATGTCGTCGCGGTTGTGGTCGGATCAGTTCCACTCAGCCTTACCTTATACTTGGTCTCGTCCCAGCCACAACTCCTGATAACCCTGCTTTCTGGCTGTCTGCCGTTGACTCCATAGTCCACATGCTGCACGATCTTGCGGCACAGGGTGTGGGTGACGCCGCGGTCGTGATCGGAGCAGTTCCTCTTCAGGTTTTCAGGCAGCTTGGCATCCAGACACATCAAGTTCGTGGCGCTGTTGCATTCATAGCACATTATCGTTGATCCTGAAAAGGTTTAAAAAGAGATAGTTTCAGAGATTTTTAGAAATTGGTTCAATATTAGATAACTCCAATTTCCCAATCAATATTTCTGAGATTTAAAAACAGACAATGAAATAGAGCATTGAAATACTGCTGCAGGCTGCAGCTCTTGCATTTGTGGTGTTCAGTAGCCATTACAATCAAATTATTTTATTTCACATAAACCTACGTGGTAGGTTCCAATTAGTTGTTTCCTATGGAGAAGAGCAGACAAGAAAGTCCACGGTTACTCTTTTAAAAATTGGCTTTTATAATTACTGTGTTAATAGGTATGGAAGGACAGTGTAGGCACCAGGTACTTAACGAAATAGAAAATGGTCTACCAATCTACAGTCTACATACAAGGCCTACAACGTTCTCAAATTCACAAAATATAAAATAATCCATATATCCATTCGTCTATGATGGACAAGACCCTGACCCTGCCATACCGATTTTCCAGGATAATATTAATTCAATAGTCATAGGTCCTGTTCCACATGATTCTTTGATACGGCAAAAATGTGATAGATGTAGTGGCCATGTCACCACAAATATTTTCATTGTTACGATTTAGATAATGGACTTCCTTTTTCGAAGAATTTGAGTTTAATTTGAGATCCTAAAGATACAACAATAATTTCATCTTTATTTAACCGCACTGGAAGTGATTCAATTTCATTCACTTCCTTTGCCTTCGTTCGCGTTGCCACCTAACCCAGCTGACGTAATACTTGAACGGGCTCTTAACAATAATTGCTTGTGACCTTGTTAACCCTTTAGGTGGCAAGATTTTCGCAAAGTGCTCTTACTGTTACTCTTCTATAATCTCCTATCTTATACTACTCTAATTGCTAGGATCCCTATTATAATATGCTTTCCACGCACTGATTGCTTTTGACTTACGTAGTCCATTATTGCACACGTAGGTACACTATTTTATAGCTCGTGTGACCTAAACCCGCACTTCAGTTACGCTTTTCTGTGTAAAAATGGACTACTTGGCTGCTTCGCTGGTCTGATCGCTTTTAGCGATAAGACCGCCCATTGTGTCACCCTTTGTACAGTTTCTATAATTATGTTTGTAATTTTGGTGTACATATTAAAGAGTATTCTATTCTATTCTACTTTAGTCACAGAAAAGCGTGTGTGAAGTAGTAGTCATTGTGCTCACACAATACTTTATATTGGTAACGATGATTTGTCCGAGATAAAAATAGAAACAGCCTCAGCAGTACGTAACACCGATCAATAAACAAAATGTGCCTATGAAACAGGATGTAATTTTATTTGCTAGACGCCCTAGATATTCGAGGAAGCTTGTCTAACGTATACAGAGCAATTTAAAAATAAACCACTCAGTGCGTGATCGGTTCAGTACCTCGTAATAAAATTGCTACAATTGTAAAGCAATTTGTGGTTTGACGTTGGGTGACTTGGAAATTTACGAAAAAATGGGGAGTTTCCGTTCGTTATGAAGAATTTTTCAACTAAGTTATGTCATTGGGATTTATAAGAGCAACAACTAATCTGTTGATAACGACCGGTCATCAATCTGTCTGCTAAGCTTGGTGATTACAACTATACCGATGATTACAATTAATTATGTTTGCCCACTCATATCTATGGGAATAAAAAATGTAGGTATGTTAAAAGGCAATCAATTCTGTCCTTGAAAAATCTCAGTACCGAAATTGAAAATCACGACCAACCTGACAAATGTTTCGTCTTTCTTCCAAAATCAGAAAACTTAATCATTTTCTTTCACAAATCATAAAAAATTGCAAATATTTTACCACATATTTCCATTACGTCTCCACAATTCAAGGGAAAGGGTACAGTGACCTTAACTACTATGATAGGTACATCCGTTGCTGGGTGGAAAACAGCTATATTTACCGGCGGCAGACATCCGTCCTCATAAGTCACCTCCACCCTTTATGGGGTCAAGTTGAAACACATTTGATATGTCCTTTATGTAAGATGAAAAAATCGTAATAAACACTAACTCCAGCCAGTCATTCACATAAATTAATTAAGTAAATCGTAGGAAGCAATAAAATAAATTAAACTAACCGTATTGAAAAAGTCCACAGAGAACAATAAGGCAGAAATAAAAACACTCCATGACACCGGCCTCTGGGTAGCAACCACAGCTTTCTATCAGGTACACGCCACTTCTGACTTTGAGAGGGAGCATCAATGGCGCAAGGTTGGATCCAGTGCAACCCGCCTTAGTTTTGTAACAGGATGAGTCTCATTGAACCCAACAGCGGAACACGCCAATTCAGATTGTTATTTGATTTTATTAGGTCAGACTAGATTACGAAAATAAATCGAGTCAATTGTCGTGATCAATCTGATAGATTTGACTATTGTTGAGGTTTTGATCTAAACCATGATGAAAGAGAAGTTGTTTGAAATGAAAATCAAGATCATGAAAAACTTTTAATAAATATACATTCGCAAATTACAAACACAACAATGAAGCGTCGCTAAACAAAATGTACAATGATTGCGGCTTTGGTAACTTCATCAATGTTATCTACATTGCTCGTAAAATAAACTCTGTTCCTCTGTACATAAAGTTCAACTTCGTACTTATGCTTCTAAAGTGTGAATCGTGTGTGATTATCGTCTATTTACATAGATTTGCTAAATTCATTAACGTGTTAACGCCACACATATGCATCTATAGCAACACGTATCCATACAAATAAATTACAAACACCTATACATGTACTTGCTATATCTATTTTAACATCTAAATCTATCAGCTCATTGATTTCGACGACTATATTAGCGCTCTCAAAATAGTTTGCCTCAATAGTTCACGAAACAACAATAGTTTCTTTGGTACATACGAGTATTTCATTTCTAATATCATTGTAGCAAAAGTGGTTTTTTATATAATTTTTCTAACTTTTGTTTTAATAATATTTGTTACAAAAATTCTTAATTTGGCAGTGGGCGTTTAGACAAGCCTTTGAGAAAACTAGTTCTGCTTGATGACCTTACTTCCAAACATGATATGTTCTCCTTCTTAGTGGCACTACATGGTGGTACTGTTGCTAATGGTTAGTTGGCGAGGTTGCGTCAACTAGAACCTCAGTAGTGCGAACGTGATGAGCATGAGCGCGGTGGCACCGACTGGGATGGTGGCGGCGTTGCAGCCGTCTTCCAGACATGAGCATACTTCTTGTCTGCCACCGAAACCTGAACGCTGGTAGCAGCGACCCTGGGGAGGATGAATTAAAAGTTATGTTCATGTCAAATGTCAATGTCTTTGTGAGACTTATATATAACAAGTAATTTTAATTCCTTTGGATTTTCTCCGGTGGAAAGTGGATTGCCAATTGACGGCGTACTAGTTCTCTCATGGACAAAACTTTACTAAGCAGTTCAATATTATACTCACTGGCAAAGCTACAACCACTTCCATAGTGATTGTATTTATAGTACGACCGTTTTAACACTTAGGAATTAGCAGTCCATTGATAATCTAGTTCGTGCTACGCTACGCAAAAGCGCTCTAAGTATGTCAATATCAGTAGGTAATTTTCATATCTTTAGAGTCAATAAACGAAATTAAATTACGTATAGTTTGTACTCTTAATTATTTGAACGGACGTTAACTCGCGTTAATTAAGTCAACGGAGGTTTGGCATTTTTCGAATATAACATTGAGGATATCGTTGAATATAAATATTATGTCAAGATACTATTTACTTTTGAAGTATAGAAATAGAATTTCAGGTGTTTCTGACCAAGACTAGTGAAGAATAGTGTTGCCAGAATTTGGAGTTGCGACTCTAAGGACCATTTTCATCTCTCTCACCTTGTAACTGCTATCATCCCAACCACATCCTCGGATGACCCGGCTGTCAGGCGGCATGCCGTTCATCTCGAACTCCACGACCTGAGAGATCTTTCTGCACATGGTGTCCTTGGGTCCGCATGGCAGCCGCAGGGAATCTGGCAGCTTGGGCATCAGACACCGGGAGTCATTGTGGCTGTTGCATTGGTAACATGTGATTGCCATACCTGGGGATGGGAAAAGTAATTGAGTTAGTTTTTTTGTTTGAACATTATAACAGAGTTTTAGTTTGTTTGACGTTGGTATCAAATGCTGAGCATATAGGACTTCCAATTAGTTCCAATGAACGGTCAAAACAGGGCTTCATGCAGTAGGTACTTAAGCATTTGTGATTGAAGTTCGCTGGACTATTGTCTATTCTCCTTATGATAGTTCTAGTGGCCTTTTATGACACCCACGAGCATGGGACTACTGTGTTTCCATTCTTAAATTTTTTTTAAGTCTACACAGATGGCATAAATTATACACCGTATGGTCAAATATATATAGAAAAAGGCTGAAACGTTATTGCAGTTTAGCCCAGCTGTTATAGAAAAAGTACAGAATAATTAAGGGGCTTACAGGACCTAAACGCAAAAAACGCAAGTTTTAGAAACGATAAAAGTATATGATCGACTACAGTAAACAAAATCAGAAAAATATATGATATTCTTCAGGATATATGCTAGGTAGATACTGTGTTGAAAACATAATACAACTAATTTGATACGATAGAAAAAATCATGAAGATACCTTTAAAAACTGTCTTTCTACATTAAAAACCATACTAAAATAATATACATACAATCATTCTTTTTAATTTTTTAGTCCAAACAATAGATTTTTTGTAATTAAATAATTGCTTCATATTTTGCAATAAATTACCAGGGTTGTGTCATCGCGCTTCTCTTTCATTTCTATGCAGTCCGACAGTGAACGCGTTTTAGGTCATGTAAGCCCCTTAAGTACTGAGATACAGTTTTAGATCCTAATGATCTCATCGTATTCCTATAGGAAAAATACTATAGAAGTATAGAATGTTGTGAGGACTGACTTGGAGTTCGTTTAGCTTGCCACGCGTGATCTCTACGGGCGTCAGTTTGACCTTTGGGATGAAAATGGGAAGATATGCGATCAAACTGTTTATTGCTATTACAATCACTGATTACAATTGATTGGTTTTCTATATACTAGACTTGTAAAGGTTAAATCCCTAGCCAATATCTCAAGATTTGTTTATTTAAATAAAAAATAGTAAAAGAGGATATGATTAAAAAGGGGGTGACTTCGGAAATGACGGATGTATGTATATTAGAAAACATGCGCCGACCCTAAAGCAGGAGGATGATAATGACTGATTTCCTTGAAATATGTAGGTATTTAAATGATCTTATGAAAATCCATAACGGTTTCAAATGATCGTTTTCCAAGAAAATATATCATAGGAATTAGTCTTTGAATTTTAGCAGATCAGAAATATAAAAACTAACATTGGGACGAAAGATATTTCATAATATTCTACAGGAACATATTGTAGTCAATTTTAATGAAACGCCAAGAAATACCTAACAGATATATTACTTAGTTAAGAAAAGGAAATGAACAATTGCTGAGCTGAATACTTGGTCCCATATGAGTTCAATCAGTAACCCACACACCTCACTGATACCATTCAAGTTTCATTCAATCATTGTACGGGATGTAATGAATTTGATGGACTTATAGAAATCTTATAGCAATAAGACTCGAGGGATCTTTCTTTGATTCATAATTCCTTCAACTATCCTAAGGGTTTAAAGCTTTACTTTACTTGAAGAATAAAAATTCAAAATGAATAGAGATTCTATTGGTTTTCCTTTAAGCTAAATCTCTGATATTTTTATTTCATTAGAATCAGTACCGTGTTTAGGCTTAATAGCTGTCAGTGGTATAGAAATACCAATTCTTGCTTGCACTAAAACCCCTTTATCCATAAACGTAGCTTGCAATTAAGTACTGACTAGCAGCTGTTTAACCATACATTTTTGACGTTTAAACGTCACTTAACTTTAATAATCGTTTACAAATAAACCCCACAATGTAGTGGACCTCATTGTACACGTTTTGTATAGTATATATACTCATAAAACATGTTCAGTTAATCTACCGCCTGCAGATCATACGCACCCATGTTTCCCATCGTCCTACATTTTCTATCGATTTATGAAACAACGGGCAGCTGTTTCCATTTACAAACTACGAGCGAATTTACTGGACTATAAGGAAAGAAAAAAATGTTAAATGACCAATTTTATAAGCCCTACTGGCCTCTACGCCGTAGACCATGGGGTCTACGAGCTTTCGTAAACCGTGGGGTCTACGAGCTTCCGTAGACCGAGGGGTCTACGAGCTTCCGTAGACCGAGGGGTCTACGAGCTTTTCGGCCGCGTAGATAATAAACGACTATCAAATGTCATCACGCCTGTATCAACTGAAAGAGTAGGCAGTGACGTTTAAAACAGCCACTTTTCGTCAGTTCTATCGATCAAACTACGACTAAGTTATTGAGTAAATATTCAGAAAGCACCAGGATCTAAAGATCGGGAGATGATAGTTTTCAAAGCGATTTTCATTGACTCTTGTACATAGGAGACTACACTATAAACCATAAATATTATAAAAGAACCCAGCAGTGTTAGTTTATTGCGATGCGCCAACATCAATATCACAAATACAGATCTTCCTGTATAAATATTTTCAATACCTACCTACGTCTATATTTATGAATGAGCTTATAAAAACATAACCTCTCAACACAGTTTCAAATATGAAAACTATGCAGTAGAGTAGTGACTACAGATTTTTTTTTAAATGTGTGAACATAAAGACAACAGTGAAACATTCTTAGAAAGAAACTTTCAAGTTATTTGAAATTGTAGGCTGGCCACTGTAAACGTTGAAATATCAAGGACATTTTCTTCAATATCAATGCAAATGACACATGAAACTGTTCAGACTTGATTAACGTAAGTATTCTTTTCGTGAACCAGCTGATTGTATCCCCACGCTTCACTTATCTTATGAAAAGATTATTATCATTCTCGTGTTCAGTAAAATAATATCTGTGCGCATACGTGCACTACTGTGAATATAAAATCAAGAACACTACAGTTTTGGGGTTAGTTATGTAGGCACTACGTATAATTTTATCACTCAATCAATTAATCAACGACACTACAATATTCATTGACAATCTATGCGTTTTGTTAGACTTCCTGTGCATGAATAGACTGGCGGACATTGAAGTATGGGACAATATGGACTAGTATCTACAGGGAATACTAGATTTCACTAAGTAAAAAAAACATGCATTAGAAAATAAACATTGTCAGAAAGTTAAGAAAGTTTCAGAATAAAATAGAAAAAAAGTTACGAATGACGAAAAATTTTCCGCAACTCAAAATGACCGCGATACGTGAGTACGAGTGATGGGTGGCTTAATTCAATAAAGCACAAACCTTGTTGTAGCAAACTGCATATTACCGCCAGAAAGCAAATTAAAATGAGCGCCATTTTTTGTTAAGTTGGAACAGGTAACCGCCGGTTCTGGTCGCTGCGTACCGCACACGGTTGCGATCGCCGGCCCACTGACTATTCACACTACGTTAGATGGTATATCTACTATAAATGTGCACCGCTTATTCAATTGCTGTAATACCTTAACAAATTGACTGCTGTTTGTTGAGTATCGGCAATTCTTCGTTTAGAACCGATTAACGTTCGGATAGGGGCTGAAAACTCGATGTAGCAACGAGTTTTTACTGGTTGAGACTATTGCGGATCTTCAAGGTTCGTTGTTAGATCATGTACGATAGTAGAAGAGGGCGTGATTACCTGCATTGCTGTTGTTTGCAACCGTGACGTGTGATGCTCATGTAAGGAATTCGATTGCTTATTATATCTAAGGTATTTTCAGCGGAAGCTTTCAAAGGTGTTTCAGTCAGAGCTTTTCTTTGGGGAAGTACACGTTAGTAGGTACAATTTAACAGACGATGTCTAGTCTAAATCTTATTTTCTTCCTCGAAGGGTGGGGCAGAGTTGTATGTATAGCACACCCACACTTCGCCAGTAATGTTTATGTATGTCAATGTTTAAGTCTTTTTGATACAATAATTTATACATTTTCGTCCTACAGGCCACTAGATATTCTTAGTGTTACGACAGCCGATAGTTGACCACTTATGGTAACTACGACGCTACCAGTCATCCATCATGCATTCTATAGCAGTTCATTGTAAGATCACACAATGACTCCCGAGGCCGGGACTATCAATGGATGGAATGTAGACTAATCTCATTTATATCTTCTTTATAACTGTATTTCAGAGGGTATGCAGAAGGCTCTGGGTCTTTAGTTTGGCAACATTGTTTTAATTTTAAGTTCATAAATATTTTAATCGAGAGCTCTGGTGGCCCAGTGGTTACGAGTTGTAGGTCGTAGGTTCGAACCCAGACAGGCGCTTTACTTTGTGTAAATTATTTTATCACCACTGCTGCAAATATTGTGAAGGAACGCCGTGTCCTAGAATCAAAAATTTGAAGACATGTGACATCTATCAGCCTATTATATTCCCACTGCTGGGACACAGGCCTCCTCTCTTGGAGGGAGTGGACCATAATCCACCACGCGGGCCCAGTGCGGATTGGTGGTTGTCACATGCCTTCAAATTTTTGGTTGTAGGACATTCAGATGTTAATGTTGTTATTAAGAGGAAACAGGTATCGTTGTCATTGGCGTTCAGACACGTTAAAAATATATAAATATCAAAAAAAACATAAGAATGATAATTATCGTATAAAAATATTTGCTCTAATGTCATTGGTAATGACACTAAGCAAACATTTTCGAAATGTCTTATTTAAAAAAAGATAACTGGAAATCTCTGTTTCTATGGAAAATTTAAAATCGGCCTAATTAGGCTGTAACATTATTTTTCGAAAATGTTCTCTACTAACCTTTTAGACCTTTGTATCCTGCTTATGCGTATGAACTTTCATTAAAATCGGTTCATTCATTTCGAAAAATAAGGGCTTGAAAGTTTGTATGAAATGCCGTACGGAAGAGATCCTAGATCAAAATATTCTAAGATTCTTTCAAGATAAATCTCCGCATCCTTACATAAGATGGTAACAGTAAGGTGTAACAAAGCATAGAAAAGATAGATGTGCCCGTCTATTAGTGTCCTCCTCCGTTCGCCCGCGATCCTCACTTAACGTTGATCGTATCCTGCGCACACGCGTGCGACATACTGGCCTCTGGAATTTTTTGTGTAGTCTCCACTAGGCAAAGGTTGAAAATGTGACAAATGCGTGTCAATAAAATGGGAAAAGTGACATTAAAAGTTTCGTGAAAATTGTTGCAATAGGTAATGTACGCACGTAACACACAGTGCGTGCCGAACACTACCAAAGTTCATTAAAGTTGTTGTTGTTTCGGCTGTTCAAATTCATAACCTAGTATCTCAGATTTTTGGGAAATTCGTTATATTCAATTTTCTGACTTACTAGGTATAGGTCCTTGTGACCAGGTGCTTAAAACAGCCATTTTCATAAGATAAATTTAAAAAAATATTGAGCAAGTCAAGCTAATTTGTAATCCATGTCTAGTTTCCCTGAAAATAACAAATTCATTACGTAGTAACTCAGAAAACAATTTCAAAAACCTAGTAAGTCAGTCAGTTACTAGGTTTTAATTCTGAACAGCCGTCTGCTGTACTGAACGCCTTCTTGAGTAAAAGACAATTGAAAAGTGTAGCTGATTTTATTACGCACATTTTGGTCTAACATTCATAACCCTAACTCTAATGGTTCAAATAGGGCAGACGATTAAGGATGCAGACATGTTTTTGGCTTTTCCTGGACATTTTTGAAATTATGAGTTACTAGGTTTTGATTCTGTGCTGTACTGAACGCCTTCTTGAGTAAAAGACAATTGAAAAGTGTAGCTGATTTTATTACGCACATTTTGGTCTAACATTCATAACCCTAACTCTAATGGTTCAAATAGGGCAGACGATTAAGGATGCAGACATGTTTTTGGCTTTTCCTGGACATTTTTGAAATTATGAGTTACTAGGTTTTGATTCTGAACAGCCGGTTTGTATGTACCTACTTCACCAATAAAAACTTTTCTCTTTGATTTATGACTGAACATAGGGCGAGAAAGCCTTTCGTGACTGAAAAATGAATATGCCTACTTTTAAAACTTAATCGCCCTTACCCTCTTGTGTAGCGTACAAAACAGCAGAAAAGAAAATGCTTCCAAATACTATTAATCCAACGCAAATAATTACAAAGTTAAGCCAATTTATTTCGCGTTGAATCATTCAACATTATCGTGTTTCCTAAAAAACATCTTATTTTTCAGAATGATCGAAATATCATCATTCTACTGCCCATAAACATTTTTTTATTTGGGGTCAGCGCAACACGTCTTTTTCTTCCATACTAACAGTCTGTCCATCGTTTCTTTGGTCTTCCCCTACTCTTACAACCATCGTCATTCAAACTCAAAACATTTTCCTCATTCCTCCGTAACACATGCCCATACCATGACAACCGATTTTAACACAACTTTTCAGTTACCGGTGCCACTTTCAGACTAACTAATCCAAGAATCTTCCTTCAGCCTTTTCCCAACTATGTTGGATCGGCTTCCAGTCTAACCGGGTGCAGCTGAATACCAGTATTTTACATGGAGCGACTGCCTATCTGACCTTCACAACTCAGTTACTGGGTAATACGATACCCGTTGGTAAGACTGGTTGTCAGACTTTCGGGCTTCTGTCTACCCGTAACGACTGTCAAAGATCCACAAATGACAGCCGGTACCAACGGCTTAACGTGCTTTCCGAGGCACGGAGGGGTCACGGTATGTAACGATGGTCACCCATCCATAGACCAACCGAGGCAAGCGTAGCTTTACCTGATCGATCGACCTGTGCGGCTGTTATTATTTAGCCACGGGCCCCTTTTTTAACTAATCCAAGAATGTTATTAGAAATATCTGTTACCACGTAACAACGCGAATTGTTATGGAAGTGGCAACAAGAACAGAACACTAATTAATTTGCTTAGCTTATCAACGGCTTTTAGTCAAATGTTGACTAACTTTACTGTAATTACTTAATTTGTATATTGTGTTGGTTCAATTAACTAGGCTGCAGGCTTATTTAATTGTAAAACTGACTACATGTATTGCATGTGTAGTGTGTACTAGTGGAGTGGACGTGATAAGGAGCCAAGGGATTATTTCAAAAATAGCAGCAAACAGCAGCGTCCTAGATTTCAATTTTTGTCCTATAGTAAATGTTGTTCATAATGATGAGTAGGTACAATGACCCCTTCAGATATTTCGTGTATGACAGATATTTCGTGTATGACTGTGGTCTATTTCTGAGCCACTCTGTCCTGCAGGTGTACTTTGTCACGTAGTTACCTCTGCGCGGGAGCAGACGGCACAATTGCACGGACGCGCATCCGTCGCCGCCCCTCACCTCGTACCTTCGTTACACAACACCTCACCTATTTGTCACATGTTCACGATTTAACTAACAGTAGATGAACTGCTCTCGTAGCTCAGCATCTGCCCAGCCTTATCCCAACTATATTTAGGTCGGCTTCCAGTCTAACCTAATGCAGTTGAATACTAGTACATAACTAATAAACTAACATGAAGCGATTGCCTATCTGACCCTCATTACCCAGTTACTGGGTTACACTATATTGTTAAGACTAGTTGTCAGGCTTTCGGGCTTCTGACTACTCATAACGACTGTCAAAGATCTAAAAACAAGATTTCTGTTTCCTACAGTTTGGAACAGGGTATTGATTATGTAAATGAAACACACACACACAAACATCACTGAAATTAATATAGGTAAAGTTAGCAGCTGCCCAATCATAAAGCAATGGTCTTACGAGTTGTAAGATCGTAGGTTCGAACCCAGACAGGCGCTTTAGGTACTTTGTGTAAATTATTTCATCATATCTAGGTTTTAGTGACTTTCCCGATACAATCAAAATTGTCTGAGGATAATTAAATTAATTACAAGTGTCCACTACTTGGTGGATGAGACTGAGCGAGCAGATAGAAGATAAGGCTACTGCTGACAATGGTCGACGTCTGTAGCGGTATTATTTCATATCCGTAACTTATTTACTTGTTACGGGCAGAGTCACCGCACGCAATGGGTTTCCGTGTTTCCTTAAGAAGCATAGGGGTTTGAAGATTTTTTGTGGTGCCTGGCATACATACGGCCGCGCCATTTTGATTTTGAAGTGAAAACTTCTTTACGCACGTTGGGCATTTTTTGAGATGGGAAAAAAACCATTGAACTCGCGACACTGTTACCGTCACCGACACCGCGCGTATTTTGTTTATAAGACGATTAAAAAAATACACACGTAATTTTTCACTTCTGTTCAAGTTCTCACTTCTGTCGGCACTCCCGGAGTGCCACGGTTTTTTTTTTCAATATGGCGGCCTCGCTTGATGCCTATATAAATCGATAGCTGGCATGAATGCAAACAGAAAACAACGGAGTTTGGTCGGAGTTTGATCGGAGTTTACGGGGTTTGGTCCTATCAAACCCCGTAAAGTGTCACGTTTCCGAGATATTATACATGGCTGCCATTTTGAAAATCAACAAAACTTCGATCTTTAAAGCCCTTTAGGTGGACTGATTGATTGATTGAATAGCGCGTCATGGCAACAAATAAGGTTCTGCTGATCTATTCTGTAAAAATCTCACCGTGAAAACTTAGGTGAAGTGAGCGTGGAGTGAGCTGTCAATAGTGTCAATTCATAACAAAAACAAACTCACTTCACCTAAGTTTTCACGGTGAGATTTTTACAGAATCGACCGGCTGAACAGCGACGCGTTTGACATTATAGTTGAATCGAATGACCACCAAAATAAAATCAATTTTGCATTTTTAATTAAATTAAAAAATAAACGCACGGCTCAGTGGAATAATTTTTAGGTATTGCGTTAGTTGATTGTATTCCCTTTATTATGATTCCATAAAAGTTTCTGCTCAAAAATGTTGACTGTTTTACGATTACTTTATCATGATACTATTTAATTTATATGAAATATTTTTGAATAAGTCTTTTCTTTGAACATTTGACAATACAATCAACTTTTTCCTGGATTCTAATAATATGTACCAATATGCCTAACTGTACGAAAAAAAACTGAGCATTTTACGGTGTCCTACGTTCACGTAAGTAAATAGCTTATACTGTTAGATATGATAAAGGAAAGCATCTTGAGGCAACCAGTATGTCATACAAACAAACAATTTATAACCAAAGACATTATAGGTGACATCCACCAACCCGCATAGTTGCTCTGACCGCCTAACCCAATAAATGTCTTTCTTTATTGAACTCGTGTGGTGAATTACAGCCCAGGGCCCAAACCCTCTCACAGAAGACGCCTAGGTCCCAGCAGTGGTAACCTTATAGGCTGACTATGTCACAATGAATACCTAGTTCAATTAACTTTCTTCCTCCATTCACATTCAGTAAGATGGAGGAGGGACAAATAGACACACACCCACATTGATTTAAAACAAAGATACTATCTGAGTGTGAGCTCCTTATTCTAAGTAAATTACGAGTCTGGAATGAGGGAAGTGGTTTAGTCACGCAGAGCGAAGTTGCTTAGGTTTTTAAAACTAATATGACGTACTCATAGATTATAGAGTACTGATTGGAAACAGTAAGAGCAGTGACTGAACGTGACTCGTGGCCCAGTGATAACGGCCGCAACTTACGAGTTGTAGGTCGTAGGTTCGAACCCAGACAGGCGCTTTACTTTGTGTAAATTATTCCATCATCATCACTGCTCTCAAAACGGTGAAGGAAAACATCGTGAGGCCCCCGGCATGTCCTAGAAACAAAAATTCGAAAACATGTGTCTTCTACCAACCAACACTAGGCCCGCGTGGATTACGGCCCACTCCCACTCACATAGAGAAGGCCTGTGTCCCAGCAGTGGGAACATTATAGACTGGTTATGCTAGTAGATCTTCTGTTAAGAATCAACCTCGTCCGGGGAAGGCGTATTTGTGGATACCGGTTAAAGAGAATATAACCACATCGTCGTTGTTTCACGACAATCACAGATTTGATACCACCAACTGCACCAGACTGCTTGAAAAGCGAGTTTGTTTTAAACTTCTTATTCAGTAAAGTCGGGTTTATAGATTTTACACTCGTCAGAAAAATCGATCAGCTCCATGGTACACTGATCGACAGATAAGTACTTATTTAAATATCGTTACTCGTGGTACCCACCCCTGTGCTCCCCTACACATTAATTTCTTTAATTTACCTCACCACAAAAACACCAATATTTCAGAAAGCTACTAACCGCAACCACCAATAACTAAGTATATGCAGAATAATATTGGCGAGCTGTAAACATACACATATTTACCGTGAACTAGTAAAGTGAATAAATCGTAAATTCTATAAATATGCGTCCAGTTTTGTGGGTGGCGTGACTCATAACTCCAGAGTTATGTAAGCAACCGTGGCATGTGAACCAAGGAATTGGTTCATGGTGGTTTCAAGGAGGGAAACTCGCTGCCTGGGCCTCAAGTCTGCTATTACAATAGTGTCAGAATGGTCTATCATTGATTTCATAATTGTTGATTTTGACAAGTTTGGCAATCTACTATAAAATGGCGTCATTATGACTTTCCAATGGTCAACCATTGACACTCCATTGAAAGAAATGGCATAGAATGGTAATCTCGTATATAATGACAAATGAATGACTGGCTTAGGCGGTAATCTGCTAAAATTTTGACAGTTCCTTTGATCAGTGACTTACCATTAGAACGTCATTATGCAGTCATTGCTTTTAATTCGTTACGAGTATCGTGTTCTGTGCCATTGACCGACCATTTCAGGTAGCAAGCAGTTCAAGGTAGGAAGCGAAGCATATCGCCCAGGTTGTGCTGGACTCACACCATATCTATCATTATTCATAGTTATATAGATAGCCGTTTATTTAAATTAGGCTGAGAATAGTGGTGTTACGAGCTTCGGGTTCGTGACAATAAAAACTGCCGATTTAATAACCAAAAAATAAGACTTTAATTTACAACACTAATTACAACTCAAAACACTAATTAAAAGAACACAATCACACTACTGATCACTCTTAATTCGCACTTGAAGATCGCTTAGATGTTTTCGCTCTTGTCGCTTTATCCAAACTGTGTCGGCACGCGGCCCACACCGGCCTTATATAGTGCCGCAGATAGTTCTAGAACCTTCCATTGTAGAAACATCTAGAATGTTCGAGTACATACCGGCCCCGACCGACTAGGTAGGTAGGTAGGTAGGTAGGTGTCGATAGTTCGAGAAAGTTCTACAAAGTTCTAGTATCGAATTTTCTAGAACGATCGTGACTCGACTAGTTCTGCTACTCGATACTAGATGGCGCTAGTGGTAACTAATGTCACCATATACCAGGCTTTAATTGTGGCGCGCAACAGTGGCATAACTATACCGTTTGGGGCCCGTGGCAAATTCAAGGGATGGGGCCCTCCCTCAATGTAAAGAAGCTCAACCAACGTTATACCTAGGTGTTTTTTTTTTACTAGCACTTTTCCGCGACTTATTCCGCGTAGATTTCATATTTTCCCCTACAACATTTAACACCCGACTGCTTCTTTGGTCTAGTGGTCGCAAGGGCTACTGCTGAATAGAATAATAATAATTTATCTTTATTTCAGACATACGTCCATACAATTTTACAAAGAAAGAATTAGTAGGGTTGTTAATAGTACACACAAAAAAATAAAATAAAAATAAAAAGGTGTTAGTAATTTGTTAGTAACAAAACAAGTTCCACAAAGACTATTTCCTATTTCTGTTCAGGTGTACACTTGACCAGTACACATTAAAAGGACTGTCTATTTTGCACGCTAACGCTCTGAGGACAGCGTTGGTGCTACCACGGACCCTGCTCATCATCGATGCAGTTCTTTTCCTAATGATGCAAAAGAAATCATCGATGGAAGCATCCGCAAACATTGCGGAAGCACTGCAGTGCCGGGGTTTCCTCAACACTGCCCTCAGAGCGTCATTGTACTGAACACGGAGGGCGTTGTAAGCCCGCCGCGTAAAGTTGATCCACAGACTGCACGTGTAAAATGACTGACAGAAGGCTCTAAACAGTTAACAGTTTTACATCTGTGGTACATCGTGCGAATCTGCGGGCCAACATATTGCAGCGGACTGCCAACGCCCTCCTTTCCCTCTCCAGGTCTTCATCGTCCTGTAGCCGATCTGTCAGCATGTGACCCAAATATTTTACTTTAGACACCCTCACTAGTGCCGACCCATCGATCTTAATTGGCGGCACGTTTGAGGGAGCCTTATTCCCTGCTTTGCAAAGCATGAGGACACTCTTACTAGCATTATATTTGAGTCCATGTGACAGGGCATATGATTCACAAATGCCCAGAAGTCTCCTAAGCGCACTCACTGACGGGCTCAACAGAACCATGTCGTCCGCATAACTAATATTATTGAGCATTTTTCCATCTATTGAGCATCCGACCATGGCTCCGCTGAGCCTGCCAATCAGCTGGTTAACAAACAGGTTAAACAAACTCGGGGACGTCAACCCACCCTGCCTAACACCGCATTTCAGAAAATATTCCTGACTCTGTGTGTTGACCCATCTGACAGCATTCTTTTGATTATTGTACCAATATTTGAGGAGAGATACCAGCTCCTTCGGCACAGTGGTCTCTTCAAGCAGTTTATGCCAAAGAACATCATAAGACACCAGGTCGAAGGCCCTTGAAAGATCAAGAAAACACGCATATACTGGTGTCTTCCTGTCAGTATAGTACCTTACAGTTTGTTTCAGACACATAATTGCCATTTCCGTTGACAGGTTGGGTCTGAAGCCAAACTGCAAGTCATGTATCTGAAGATGTTCGCTCAGCTGCGCGTTCATGAGACTGTCAAGGACCTTCGCCATAGTTGTGGCCAATGATATCGGGCGGTAATTATGCTTGTCAGATGGATAGAATAGAATTTATTTATTTGTAAGAATGTAGTTTTACATAGTATGGTGTTAAATATTTTTTAAAGTTCAATACACTCTACCATAACATATGGTGTACAAATACTGAGCATGAGGTCATGTCCAAAAAATAAGACAAACAATGGGAAAAGGTACAAAATGTTCGAGACCTGAATTATTTGTTGCACATTTTCAGAAAAAAATTGCATTTATTTTATGTTAGGGTCCTCCTGTGCTCATGGCTCTCTCGGGTTAGGGACCCCCACTGGCTGGAGGCCCGTGGCATTTTGCCCCAATGCCACCCTATAGTTAAGCCACTGGCTGAGAAGCAGCACTTTTCGAACGTCAAAATTACATAAGACAGTCCCCCAAAACGTCCGCCCTTCACCACTTCCTAGTGCTTTCGCTGGGACGATAAAGTGGCGCAACAAACTCCCCAGCAGCACAGCTGACTGTTCAGTTAGAAAAACTTGATTCTATACAATACTAGGCTGCAAAGTAAATAACATTTCGAGACACAGAACATTATATCTTTAATTATCTTCAATAATTACAATTTACAAGCTAACACTAAAATATATAAAAAGTAATTTAAAAAAATTAAACCGACTTCAAAAAGAAATTAACTCAAAATTATGAAATAACTTTAATTTCGGAAGTCGGTGTCTTGGGATCTGTATTTTAGTTTTATGCCACCGACTAAAATATGCGTGGACAAACATACATACATACATACATACATACATACATACATACATACATACATACATACATACATACATACATACATACGTCTATGAAATTTTGTATATTTGTTTGGAAGCCCTAATAGATCATCATATGTGAATATAACGCAATTCCAATAATATTACATACATACGTATCGAATTGATAACCTCCTTTTTTTTGAAGTCGGTAATTAAGTACTTACCTATATAAAACAGGTGGCGCCAAAGTACCACCGAAAAGCCAAAAAAATGCCAGTAGTCCACTGGTGAACATAGGCCTCCCCCCAAGCTCCGCCACTTCAACCGTTCTTTACGAGGAACGATAAAAAAAAAGCTTCTATTTGAAGACTATACATATATGAGGCTTTATGAGAGGGCTATGGAACGGAGTATTCTGTATCAAACTAAAGCGCAGGCCACACCGCCAGCTAGCGGGCGGGCGGACTAGGCGGGCGAACATCGTTTCACCTCTTTACATGGTTAGTCGGTAGCTCGCGGTGTGAACCGAAGTATGTAAAGAGGTGAAACGATTTTCGCCCGCCCGCCCGCTAGCTGGCGGTGTGGCAGACCGAGTTAGGAATAGGACCATCCGTTCCATCACAAAGATAACTGATGTCACTGCTGCCACGCTAAAGTCGAACTGAGCTGGACACATCTGCCGCATGTCAGACGAACAATAGGCCTAGACGGAGATGGGGGGATGAGCTGGACTCCTTCAACAAGAACTGGTCCTTAGCAGCTTTGAACAGAGAGAAGTGGAAAGAGAGTACGGAGGCCTTTGCCCTGCAGTGGGACATCACAGGCTAATAATAATATTTGAAGTGCATTGTGCGCAGTGCGTGCAGTATTTCCGCTCAACGCGTATGTCCGTAAGATACTCGTTGTCGAGCCTATTGGGAGCAACAGCTAAGGATGCGGGCCATTGAGATCCAATCAACGATCGGCTTCCCTCTCACGACCTGCTAGATACACGGGGTGACATGCATTGGCTATTAACCCGACTGCGCCAGAAGGAGGGTTATGTTTTTCGAGTGTATGTATGTATGTATTTTATTAATTTTCTTACCTATGTTAAATTTAAAAGGCGCCCGGGCTTTGGAGATAATACTGGGGTGTGTGGGATTTTTATCTCACTAAGACATGGTCCCCATCTGCACATGGAAGGGGGCACCGACCTACCTACCTAGCTGTAGCGGCCAAGAGCTGAAGACTGGGCCCGGTAGGTGAATTACAATAGACTTGCCCTCCATTCATAACGGTCTATCTACCAGCGAAATGTACAAGAGAAACGTGGCTGCTACATAATCACCTGTGCTTAGCCTTTCGGCGAGAAAGCCTGATCATGTTTGATTCCGAATCTTCAGAAAAATACAGTCTATGTATGTACAGACGCCAGCACATCAAGCTACTACAATCTGTCAAATTTATTTATGGCGAAAGCGCCAGGGTAGCCCGCGAAATTCAATTTTTTTTAGGTTTTTTTGCAATTTGCTGGTCAGTATTAAGTTGTACGTTGATTAAAATATGATTCACGGCCGTAACAAATATGTATTTACAGAATTATAATCATTAAAGTCATCAACACAACTCTCTAAGACCACGTAATCCCCAAGAATGACTATTTCATGAAATCTTGACATTTGGGGATTACATGGTCTTAGAGAGTTGTGTTGATGACTTTAATGATTATAATTCTGTAAATACATATTTGTTACGACCGCGACCGCGAATCATATTTTAATCAACGTACAACTTAATACTGACCAACAAATTGCAAAAAACGTAAGAAAATTTGAATTTCGCGGGCCACCTTAGAGCTTCCCCCTTAATAGAATTTCAACTTTATCTTTAAATTAAAAGGTTCAAAGTTGATTGGGAAAATTTGACGGTTTCGGGTAGCTTGATGTGCTGGCGTCTGTACTACCTATAGGGCGAATTTGGAGAACACACAAGTTTATCTTTTTCGCCGACTGCATTATGGCCCATCGTGATGACTGATGAGTACCTACTTATATGTACACTACGCACATACAAAATGTACTACTTACGCCTACTTAGCGTATGCATTAGTCAGCGCAGACGCAGTCATCATTATTCATTCTACAAGGAATTGGTACGCTACTTGATACTTCCTCTTAAATTCATCATGAGACATTGTCCTTTCGTCTTGCTCTTAAATCGAGTTTAAAATAACTTGTGATGTGCCTAATTTTTAAATTATTTTTGGTCTTAGGGTTGACATTTTGTTGTTGTAAAGAGAATAGAAATTCGTAGTTAAATACAAATCAAATCAAATCAAATCAAATCACTTTTATTTGTTAACACAGGTAAAGAAATACAGATCTTGAGTTTGTTGAACAGAACGCTGTGTTATGCCAGGAGGCGTACAAATATGGTGTGCATCTAGCTCAATATTACGAATTTAAAACAAAGTAAAAAGATGTTTGAAAATCATGCCTAATTAAAATTTCAAAATAAATTAACAATTATATAATATTATTAAAAATAAAAAATAAATTGAGTGATGTCAGATTTAAATGAGGAATTATTTAGTTATAAATGTCAAAAAAATAAAATTAAAATCTAGGTAAGTCTGATTAATTGAAAATGTCAAAAATAATTAAGTAAATGTCAGTATTAATAATAAATGTCAACTCCAAATTAATTCATCATTTATTTTTTTTCCTATAACAGAAACAGCATTATATTGAGCCATCATTGAAAAATTCATCTAGTGTGTAGTAACATTTGTCACTAAGCAAGCTATTAAGTGCCTTTTTGAATTTTATTAATGGCATATTTTTAATGGCATCCGGTATTTTATTATAAATTTTTGGAGCGTTGCCGAAAAGGCTTTTACGCATTAAGGCTGTTTTACATTTAACGTTACATAGTTTGTTACAATATTGAGTACGCAATGGATTTCTTCTGACTGCCGATAAGCTGACAAATAAATGCGGGTTTTTTTTTACAAACAATGCAGTTTCCATTATATACATTGCTGGCAGTGTCAATATTTTTAGTTTTTTGAAATACGGAATACAGCTATCTGTCGTTTTTAGACCACACATAGACCTCACACAGCGTTTCTGCATTCTAAAAACAACCTCCCCATTAGCCGACTGTCCCCAGAAAATAATACCGTACCGTAAAACAGAAGCTACAAGTCCATGGTATGCTATTAGCAATGTCTCAATATTAACCTTTTTTGAAAGTTGGAATAGTGCATACGCAGATTTACTTAGTCGTTTACATAGTATGTCAGTATGAGTGTTCCAAGTCAATTTGTTATCAATAGTTATTCCTAAAAATTTAGCACTATCAACTTCCTGAATTTTATGGTCTTTATATGTGATATTAATGTTACTATTTTCACGACGCTGATGGTATTGCATGATGTTGGTTTTGCTTAGATTAATTTTCAAATTATTATCATTAAGCCAGTTTATCATTTTAGTTAAAGATTCATTAATATCATTTTCATAATTATTTATGTCATGGCATTCTATTATAGCTGTGCTGTCGTCTGCAAAAAGAACCATCTTATCGACACCCGCTAAGTATACGTATGTATCTGCCAGATACACGAATCGGTTTTTATTGCATTTTTGGCATCTAAAAACCTTTATTTACCACATACATTTTTATTTTATTTTTTCAATTTAACCCAACCTACTTTTTTCTCAAACGTCGACAAACAACCACAACAAACACAGCGACACACAACACAAATACAACAAACAAACACAGCGTACATTAAAATTTGCACTTTTCAGTTACTTAGTTGTACTTAGGAGGTGTCGTTATGTTCAATTATTTTTGGGAGATCATTGATGTAAATCAGAAATAGAGGTGGTGCCAACACGCCACCTTGAGGTACGCCATATTTTATGGCTCTTTGTTCCGAGTAGTATACAGTTTCTAATTTTTTTTTGGGACATAATCGACAGACTTCGGTGCATTGCACTCTATCAGTTAAATATGATTCTATCAATTTTAGGACATTCCCCCTTACGCCGTAGCCATATAACTTTTGTAGCAGTATCCCATGGTCAACATAATCAAAAGCCTTCGTCATGTCAGTAAATATAGTACAAATTGGATTATTTTTATCAACTGATGTCATAATATTATTAATTAAGTCAAATAGTGCCAAGTTAATATTTATGTTTTTGCGAAAACCTTTCTGTTCATTGTTTTAAGTTATATTGTAAGAGAAAATATTCAAATTCAAGAGTAATTTTATTTCTCTTTAGTACGTCAATGTTAAAATCTCCTGCAAGAATAATGTTTTTATTTGTCCCAGAACTAAGCCTTTTGAGTATGTTGTCCAATTTTTCATAAAATAATACATAATTATGTTTAGGCACCCTGTATATAGAAATAATAATAATGTTATAAGATATAAGTTCGACAGCGCAACATTCAAATAGTCCTGAAATCGATTGTTTGGCTGCGTCAGTTAATATTCGATATTGCAGTCCTGCTCTGACAAAGATGCATGTACCTCCTCGTTTCGTATTTCTTGAATAGTAAGCAGCTAAATAGAAGTTGGGTATATACATTAGATCCTCATCGCCTGATTCCATAAAATGTTCTGTAATGCAAATAACGTCTATAATAGTTCCCTTATTGAATAATTCCTCTAGTTTAACTAAAAGTATATCAGATTTGTTCGCTAGACCTGCTATATTTTGATGGAGAATATTGAGACAGTTATAGAAAAAACTGAGAATCATTTGTCGTCTGTGTGACTGGTAAAGCATTCATTTCATTTTTCTGAAAACAATCAACCTCTAGGGGTGCAGCATTCAGGGCACTTATGTCTACGACGAGATCTTGAAGATCTGATATGACAGTATTTAAGCCTTTATTGTTCAAAGTGCCATAACGATAGCTGTATGTGTCGGAAGTATAGGGCAACAACTAAAGTTCCTGTCACGAGAAGCTATAAATTTTGTAAATAAAGAACTTCTACTATTAGGTTATGTAGTGACAATTCAATCAACAACAATATAATCCCAAATTCAATCAACTCAAAGTAATATACGTGTAATACGAAACTAACGAGTAATTTCAATTGGTCGGGTTATATTTTAGCGATATAACGCGCTGTCGTCTAATGTTTTGTGATACTGCGGTGCTATTCTGTAAACATCTCACCGTGTAAACATATGTGAAGTGAGCGTAGTGTCACTGTCAATAGTGTCAATTCCTAGCAAAAACAAACTCATTTCACCTAAGTTTTCACGGTGAGATTTTTACAGATTCGACCGGCTGGAACGCGTCTGACACCCGTGTGTCAACGTAAACATTCGGGCCGCCATTTTGAAGTAAGTTCAGGCTGACGCTGTCAATGCCGCAGAATGCAGATGCAGAATACTCGGAATCGCCTGACGACAGTAATTAGGTGTCTGTGTCATAAAAAAAATAAAAATCATTACAAAACTGTTTTTCTTTATTTGATCCAAAGTTTGCGAACCCCTGAATGTGTGTTTACAAAATTTATGGCTTCTCGTGACGGGGACTTTATAATTAATAAGTTACAATAGCCTAATGTCAACTGCTGATCACCTTTTACAAAATATTGCTTTTCCCGATGCAGGGACGTTAATTGTTGAGGAGTTCTCCTAGTATTCCACTCTCCTAGCTGATAATCCTGACTGCAGCATCAGGCCAGACTTATGTCAACATTGCATTGAACTTTAGACCTGTTTAAAATGAGCCCAAACACGACTACGGTGCTGTAATTTCAAGGTTTGTACTTTTTCTGATGCTCCTGGCTTCAGCATCAGGTCTCTATGTACTTCGGTGTTCCTCATTAACAGTACGTTTATCCACACATCGAGCCCTTTTCAATGAGCCTAAACACGATATATCTGCTGTTAGTTGTCGAGGAGTTAGGTACTCTGCAGACTATCCTGACTGCAGCATCAGGTCATGACTTGATGATCATGAGACCAAATGTGACAAATGCCCTATCAAACATCAAAACAATTTACTAAAACAGTCCTTGCCTGTTCGAGTAACTTCTTACTGTTAAGGAGTTGTACCTTCCATCATCAGCCCAGCTACCTGAGATGGTGACAACCATACGCAAATACACAAGATACTTATATTGATAGGTAAGATAATGTTGTGTGCTTTACCTTACTCTGATACTCTATCAGAAGATGAAAATAAATATATATATAAATTGAATAACACTATTCACATGCTGACATGTTATCATAGTGACAAATTATTGTTTTTTGACACTAATAAGTTTGTTAGTGGTTTTATGTTCACTCAGAGAACTTTATCTCTGTCTTGGGAATGTAGACATATGATTGCTATGTTGATAGCATATAATATTAATGGGGTTATAGCTAATATAACAAATTGTAGTATTAGGGACGAGTCTGTGTTGTTTAGTGATACTAACAACATAGTGATGAATAATTGTGAATCATCATGTAGTACGAAGGAGGGTCCACCTATAATACCAACATCATTGGAGGCCACTACCAGTCAGATGGGGTATTCTCTTCCTGCTGGAACTCATACGGGCTCACTAGACACATCAGTCGTAGTTGTGGAGGTCACTCCGGATAACGCTTTAAACTAATTAGTGAGACAACAGAAGTTACCCCTTCAAATAACCAATTACTATTAGAGAATAATAAAAAGGTATCTTCTGGCAATATTACTCAGAATAATAATAAAAAACTAAAGGGAGGGCAACATATTTTAAAATTATTTAACCAAAATATCCAAGGTTGCTCTTCTAAATTACTGGAAATAGAATTGTTTTTAGAAAATACCAAGTTTGATGTCATTTGTTTAACAGAACATTGGTTAAAAGCCCATCAAGTAATGTCAATTAACTATGAAAATTATTGTGTAGTTAGCCATTTCAGCCGTACACGTATGATACATGGCGGATCATTAATATTAGTAAAAAATTCTATTAAATCCAAGGAACGAAAAGACATCATTGGGCTGTCAGTTGAACACACCATTGAATTGTCCTGTGTTGAGCTTGATAAGCATGTGGTAGTATGCGTATACAGACCTCCAAGTTACCAGAATCTAGCTGTGTTTGATTCTGTAATGGAAGATGTGCTAAAGAAACTTTCTGCTAGTAGTAAGTCAATAATAATATGTGGCGATTTTAATATTAATTTATTAGAAAATAACTCGAATACTATCAGATTATTAAGTCTTTTTAGGTCATTTGATTTGTCAAATGTTTTTATTGAACCCACCCGTGTGACAGCTTCCTCTGCCACTTGTATAGATAATATTTTCTGTAACTGTGATTATTTACACAAAGAAATTGTAAATAAGTTGCCATCTGATCACAGTGGACAAACAATAACATTTTGCTCCCACGTGCCTTTACAAAAATTTTTAATAAGGTTTAGGCCAATTACACGTAAAAATTTAGAGAAATTAAATAATTCTTTGGCTAGTAAATTATGCGTTCAGAGTTTTAATAATCTATGTGACCCAAATGAGTGCTACGCCGAGTTCTTTTCACTATTAAACACGCAATTTAATGACACTTTCCCACTAAAGACTAAAAGTATTTACACAAAGTTTTTATTTAGTGATTGGGCGACTCCAGGTATTCGTAAAAGTAGGGAAAACCTTTTTGAACTTTATGGCCTGAAGCAACATATGAATAACACAAGCTTTCATCAGTATGTTGCAACATATTCTAAGACTTTCAAAAGTGTATGCAAAACAGCTAAAGCTCTTTATATTAGCAATAAAATCAAATCAGCCGATGATAAAATAAAAACTACCTGGCAAATAATAAATAATGAAACAGGTAGGAAAAAACAGCGTAATACTGAATTTAATTTAGAGACTGCACATGGCCCCATCAATTCAGATGTAGAAATTGCTCAGGAATTCGAAAACTTTTTTGCTAATATTCCCATTAAAACTACTGAAGCTTTAAATTCTTCACCCGCGCTTTCTGCTAACTTACTTAGAAAGAATGTTAAGGCATGCCCTTCGGAGTTTAAGTTTCAACATACAAACCCCCAGGCTGTTATAAAAGCTTTTAAAGATCTTAAAATTAAATCAACAGAAGATCTCTGGGGAATGTCTGTAAAAGTTTGTAGATCTATCATCGAAACGATTGCGCCCTATTTAGCTTTCATATTTAACATCAGTGTAGACCAAGGAGTCTTTCCGGATCTCATGAAACACAGTAAAGTAGTTCCTTTGTTCAAATCCGGTGATAGTAAAGAACCTAACAATTATAGGCCTGTATCAATTCTGCCAGTTCTCAGTAAGGTGTTTGAAAAGTTGATGCTCAACCAAATGTTACGCCACTTTAATAAAAATTCCATCTTTCATGAACAACAGTACGGTTTCACCAAAGGGCGTTGTACCACTGACGCCGGTGTCACCCTAATAAAGAACATTTTTAACGCCTGGGAAGAAGCACAAGATGCCATTGGAATCTTTTGCGACCTCTCCAAGGCGTTCGATTGCGTAAACCATGAGACACTTCTGCTGAAACTTGATCACTATGGGATTAGGAACTTAGCTCTTGATTTACTAAGGTCATACCTAAAAGATAGAAAGCTCAAAGTTCAAGTAAACGGCGTAAACTCATTAGGGTCTGAAATAGCAATGGGCGTTCCTCAAGGTTCAATATTGGGTCCATTCCTCTTTTTAGTTTACATTAATGATTTACCCCAATTACTTCAAAATCAACCGAAGATGGTGTTATTTGCAGATGACACCTCATTGATCTTTAAGATAGACAGACGGGCACAAAAACTTGACGACGTGAATAACGCTATTCTTCAGGTCCAAGATTGGTTTTCGGTAAATAATTTGGTACTAAATGAAAAGAAAACCAAATGCATTAGATTCAAATTACCTAATGTTAGAAGTAGCGAATGTGACATCTTACTGAATGGAGAAAAACTGGAATTTGTTGATCAAACGGTTTTTCTGGGAATCACGCTAGACGAGAAATTGCAATGGGGACCTCACATAACATCTCTTTCGGGGCGGCTTAGCTCGGCCGCTTATGCTGTTCGAAAGATAAGACAGTTAACTGATGTAGAAACCGCGCGTTTAGTCTATTTTAGCTACTTTCACAGCATTATGTCGTACGGCATTTTACTATGGGGTCGAGCTGCTGACATTGAATCCATCTTTATTTTGCAAAAGAGAGCTGTCAGAGCCATTTATAATCTACGTCGCCGCGAATCTCTCAGGGAACTTTTTAAAAGGATTAATATTATGACGGTACCTTGCCAATTCATCTATGAAAATATTATGTATGTAAGAAAAAATCTACATCTTTTTAATAAAATAAGCGATAGACATAATTTTAACACTAGAAATAAAGATAAAATATATCAACCATTTTTCAGATTAGCCAAAGTACATACATCTTTTATGGGGTACTGTGTTAAATGTTACAATAAAATACCTTGTGATATATTGCAATTAAATGAAAAAAAATTTAAAACTCACATTAAACGTACACTTTGTAAACAAGCATACTATAAATTAGAAGATTATATCCAAGATAAGAATGCTTGGGAACATGCTGGTCCTGCTCCATAGGACAATCTAGAGTCTAGACAAAATCAAACTGGTTGCTAATTTAACTGTATAATTTATTTATTTTTTGACATTCATTACATTCTGTAATTATTTTTCTTTAACTCACACCCTGACATTGACCCTGACAACTTGAATAATTTTTTTTTTGTTTATTATTTTAAATGAAAATCATTTACTTTTACCATGTTTGTAAATATGTGAGCACCATGTATCTATCAGATAATTAATTAATTTATATATCATGGTTTCATTTTTAATTCTTTTACCTATTGTGGTATAGTAATTTTATTGTAGGTGCATCGTCTTCACATATTATTATTATATAATGAATGTATGCAAAATATTGTAAAACTTTTTAAAAGAGTAACGGTGGAGTTTCTTGCCCGTTCTTCTCCATACGAAAACTACCCTTCCGAATGGGCGACTAGAATCAATTCTATTATCGTAATTTTTGACGTTCAAAAGTGCCTTTAATGTGCCTATTTGAAATAAATGCTTTGACTTTGACTTTGACTTTGACTTTGACTTTGACTTCATAAAATATGCGAAAAACAATAAGTGAGTCTATAAAATTTGAGGGTTGCCCTCGATTTCTCTAAGATCCCATCATCAGATCCTAACTTGGTGACAGTGGGACCACCTCAGAACTATCTACTTTCGAACAAAAAAATAATTTTGAAAATCCGTCAATAATTGGCGGAGTATTCGATGAACAAACATACAAAAAAAAAAAAAAAACATTCAAACATCCGAACATAGTACCTCCTCCTTTTTGTGAAGTCGGTAAAAAGCAACGTCGTTGTAGGAAAAAATGAAAAGGAATAGAATATAGCAGTTAGATACTTGTAAGTTATAGTTCCTCAAGAAATCAGAAAACTTCACGTGTAAAATCAGTTTATTCAAGAATGTACCACTACAGAATGCCGTTATCCTTATTAGTGTTTCCTTGCAACCCTGGGTACCTTTCTACCGCGAGGATTAGATCCGAACTTATCCAGTTGTTCCCTTTGTGTGTCAACCAGACACAATCGCTGACCGACTTATAAAACTCAAGCTAAATGAACGAGAAGACAGTTTGTAAGAGATCCCTGTTGAAGCAGAACGAATATAAAAATTTGTCTTTTATTTTAAATTCGTTTAAGTATTTAAAAATAAATACAGTGAATTAAAATAATAGATGTTAAGCACCGTAAAAAATAGTTGAAACAAACTGTAGCTAGAAACTTCTTGCGTAGAAAATTCTGGCAGGCGCTAATAAATTTAGATTTATAATAATATGGCGTTAGCACGAATTAATAACATCGTTCTAAGTGTTTTGCTGCCCATAATGTTTTCAAATACATGTGAGTACTCCTTTGATGATAATAGTCTTTAAAGCTAGAAGTTTAACGACCTACATTCCATTAGTTAGGTGAAGTGGGCTGAGCATGCAAATCATTTTAAATCACAACTGCTAAGTCATATTTCCTGTGAGCTCGTAATACTTTATTAATTTGCTAAGTAGTTTAGATGATTTCGGTCATCATAAAACTAAGCTACCTTTTATGGGAATTGTATTTTTTTTTTGTAAAACTGGCGGATACGCAGCAAGAGAGAGTCCACATTTGCACATACATTCTCCCTTTCTCTCAAGAACAACTTTTTTTTCTCCTTTTCTTACACACGATGTCTCTCATTTCTTTTTAACTAAGTACTTTCCTATCTGGCTGGAAGAGATTCCCTTAGAAATAAGCATCAACTTTTTACGTATTTTTCTCTCCTTTTCATCTTGTCTGTTTATGTGTGTTCCTACATAAATGGTAAAATAACTAAACACTAAATACGAGGCTAATGGCATGTCTTAACTTCCAGGTGAAGCAATAAAATGCTTCGACTGCAACAGCAAGAACAACTCGGCCTGCCTTGAGATGCACTTCGCGAAGATGCACGCGATCATACCCATCGTGGACTGCACCGAAACAATGGGCAATTCCATAAACAAGAAGGAGTTTTTCTGCCGGAAGATTACACAGACAAGTAAGTCTTTTAGCAGTAGCTGAGCTCTTACTGATATCATAACTGTAATTTATAAGTACCTACTACTTATATGCTGGAACGGATATGAAAAATTACTGTAAATGTAGAAGTATATGCTGAATTGCTGATGCATTCCATAGACAAATACCTAATTGGCTAGTTTTGAGAGTAGAATGATGTGCCTATAGTGTTGTGATGATTAAATAATAGCGTGATTATCAGTGCGTGTAGACGTCCCTATTCTGATTGCGATTCACGATTGCCAAGTTTATCCGACTGCGATTTGAATTCGTATTGATAGTCAACTGTTTTCTATTATAGATAACATTCATTTCTACAACAACTATATCCACTCACAAGTGTGTACAACAACTATTATCCACTCACAACTCCCCGCGTGACGTCAATGTAGAATGTCTCAGAACACTTTTTTTCGGCGCGCCGCGGGGCTCCTCGCCTCTTATACACGCCTTGTACACAAAAAAATAGTTAGGTATTTCAAGATTATTCAAATGAAATAGTCCCTAATACTGTATTGTATTCTTCTTCCAGTCTTAGATCCAGACCACACTTCTGAGGTCCGAATCACCCGCGGCTGCGGCTGGGTCAAGAGCAAGCGCGCATGTTACAAGGCAGACAACATGGACCACCTGGAGACCGTCTGCCAATGCTTCGGGGACCTGTGCAATGCGGCAACAACGCTCGAATACGTCAAAGTGACAGTTCTAGCAACCGTTGCCACTCTTTTCGCTGCGTTCAAAACATGGCGGGGGAGTGCTTGAAAGATGCTTATTTGTTTGATTTTGAATTAAATGGGACGATACAATACTTATGATTTATTGTTTGTGTAGTAGAGGACTCTAGTATTGTATGTACAGACGCCAGCACATAAGCAACGCGAAACTCAAATTTTCCCAATCAGGTTCGAACCTTATGCTTTAGGGATAAAGTTGAAAATCTATTAAAGAAATTTGACAGATTGTAGTAGCTTGATATGCTGGCGTCTGTACATAATTATGTATAAATAATTTTGGCCTGAATGCAGGGCAGAAATGAGGCCTTAGATAGAATAACTTTCGATTCGTAGTTCTTCTGATTCCGATTAACGCGACACGTTATACAAGCGGTATAATGATTAATCAAGTTTGTTTATAATTTATTAATGGTCAAGCCAAAGGCTATCGTCTACCTCAGATACTTACGATATTCTATATTATTAAGATTACAATAATTATAAATAAACTACATTATTGTTATCTGTCTGTTTGTTTTATGATGTCCATGTTTTTATAGAGCTAGTCTCATCTACCTTGTTGATCTTGCAAACAGAGTTTACCGCGCAACTAGCATAAATACAACGGCCCGACATGAATCATCGGGCAGTTGCCCGCCAGAAACAGCACCCGTCTGGTCGGAGGATCCTCCCTTTTCTGTCGAGTATGAGTGAACTTTACACCCTGTTCCTCATACCTCTATAAGCACAAGATTGCAATTTCAAAACCCTCCCTGGATCGATGTGATCGAAGATACTTGATTTTATATTCTGACTGAAATTACGTACGACTATAGGTAGATACGCAGTTAGCAAACTTGTGGTCAATGCCCACTAGCTCAGTCCTCCTTTTATGAGAAAACTAACTGCGCCCCGCGGTTTCACCCGAAGATAACCTTGTTCAAGGCGTATTGTCAAAGCTTTTATACGGGAAATCTGTGGGTCAGTCACACCAAAAGGTCGCTGGATGTCCTGCGCATCCAGTATAATAACATATTCAGGATGATGTTGGGGCTGCCTCGCTTCTGTAGTGCATCGGGGATGTTTGCGTTGTATCGCACTGATGGCTTTCATGCAGTCATCCGCAAGAAAACTGTATCCCTGATCTGCAGAATGCGTGGCAGCTGCAACGGAATTCTGAAGACTGTAGCAGATAGGATCTCTTCTCCGATATGGAGATCCTTTATTAGGCGAGTAATTTGAATATAATTTAATTTATGATTTTTAATTTATTTTTTAAATATTTAATTTAATTTTTGATGTTTAATTTAATTTTTTTAATCATTAATTTGTAATTTTTAATTTATTTTAATCTTATATTATATATGTATGTTAATTTTTAAGTCGGACTTTGTGGAATTAAGTATGGATCAGTTATTTATCTGAAAAAAAAAAATTTTATTTTTTTAATACAATACAATAATGTCGTGTTTAATAAAATCTGTTACTATTAAATTGCACACGGAGGTACGAGTTGTAGGTCGTGGGTTCGAATCCAGACAGTCATTTTACTTTGTTTAAGTAATTACATCACCACTGTTCTTAAAACGGTGAAGGAAAACATCGTGAGCAAACTGGCATGTCCAGGCATTAAAAATTCGAAGACATGTGACATCTACCACATTCTACCACCAACGCACACTGGGCCCACGTGGTGGACTCTCTCTCACAGAGAGGAGGCCTGTATCCCAGCAGTTGGAACATTATAGCCTGGTTATGCTTATCACTTATAAGACATCTATTGAGATTTCTCATTTTCTCTCTTACTTGAAACAATGCTGTTAACTCTAGTGTTTATGGTTAAGGGGGAAGCTCTAAGGTGGCCCGCGAAATTAAAATTTTCTTACGTTTTTTGCAATTTGCTCGTCAGTATAATTTGTACGTTGATTAAAATATGATTCATGAACACAACTCTCTAAGACCATGTAATCCCCAAATGTCAAGATTTCATGAAATAGTCATTCTTGGGGATTACATGGTCTTAGAGAGTTGTGTTGATGACTTAAATGATTATAATTCTGTAAATACATATTTGTTACGACCGCGAATCATATTTTAATCAACGTACAACTTAATACTGACCAGCAAATTGCAAAAAACCTAAAAAAAATTGAATTTCGCGGGCTACCCTGGCGCTTTCGCCCTAAGGTATAGGTACCTAATCCTACTAAAATTATGTAGGGTGCCAGATTTGTAGTTTTCAGGACGACTGCATGAACAATTCCAAAGTACGAGTTTTCAGCGTCCAGCACCTTCGTTACGTAACACAATATCAATCACGATCTGAATCATTTTGAAGGATGTTGCTAATCCATTGCTTCATAAGTTCCAAAAAAATGTCTGCTTAACAACGTAAATAACGTAATGAATGTGGTTGAACTGTCAAAATGAAAGCAATTGATATTGTTAATGTGTTACGCAAATAAATGCTAAAAAAATACTGAGGGGTTATGGTATCCTGAAAAGTCAATGTTATTAAAAATGTTAGATTTATAGTTTTTAAGCCGGCTGCATCCAAAGTAGATAAGGTAGAGCCACCAAAGAGTGCGCATTTTATAATTTTTTATTTATTAAAAAATCAACTTAAAAATTATACTTTGTACTTCTTATTAATTTTAAGCTTTGGTCATTCAAGAATACAATTTTAAACTTTAATCTAAGGTAACCAGTCTCAAATAATTTTAAATAGTCTCAAACGTAATACTCGTCCCGTGCGCACTCCTAGGTGCTCTGTTGCAAAAAGTACAGTGACAATCCTTCATACAAGCTAAGAGTGCGCAAGAGAGCGAAGATTTGACCTCTTGCTATTTTTTCTTTTAAGATTTCCTTAGTAAAAACTAATTTTCTGTTAGATTTTCTTTTATATTTCCCCATCTTGTTCGTCCTGTAAAATAAAAAAAATAAAAATCTAAAAAATAAACCTACGAAAAGAGTCTGCGTACTCTTTGTTGGCTTTACTGTACTAGTCGCAGAGAATAAGAGAGTACACTCGAACTTTTCACGATTCCGATACGATTGAGAACTGATGTGGCGTCAATTGACTTCCGATAACACGGAATACGTCCGCGCGTCACAACTTTATAGCTAAAGTATTATTGTAAACAGTTAGTGGCCGACTGTCCGGGATCCAACTCGCGATATTTTAAACTATAGTTTTGCTAATTGCGTAAAAAAGGTTTTTCAAAATGTTCCAGGCTGAGTATTTCAAATGTTTGCTAGTTTTCGCGTTCTGTTTTAAATATGGTAAGTATGTTGGTTTATAAGTCCAATTTGGTTTGACTTGAAGACTGAAATATTGTCGTTAGTCCTTGTGGGTTTTGATTGAGCAAATTCAAGCTGAAACAGTTTCAATGTGAAAAATGTTGTGTGTTGTTTAAATCATATTGAACTAGTCATTTTAATCAGCAATAATTTTGTTTTAAATATTCAGCAACTACGGTAGCAGGTTTGATTCCCGACTATATCCGAAGTAAACATTTGGAGGTCTTACTTGTTTTCCCTATTCATAAATTGTGCTCTCGTAGTCATGGAGAACGAATATTTAGGAAATAATCGGAGCACGGAAAGTAGAAAAACTCCCTTCTTTTGCCTGGCCAAAGCCAGCTACCACAATCACACTAATATTATAAAGGCGAAAGTTTGTGAGTGTGTGTGTTTATATGTTTGTTACTTCTTCACGCTCAAACTGCTGGACCAATTTTGATAAAATTTTGCATGGAGATAGCTGACACCCTGGATTAACATATAGGCTACTCTTTATCCCGATATTCCCACGGGATCGACCCTTACGCGGGTGAAACTGCGGGGCGCAGCTAGTATCTAATAAAAGGATATCGGGTTCATTTTCACAAAAAAAAACAAAAATAAGCTCGAAATCCATTCGTTTCACATCTCTCCCAGACCTTCAACGGAATTGTACTTACAACGTTTTGGTTGTTTACGAGCCATGATCTCTCTCTTCTGTCTGCTCTGTTAGAAACGGTTTCTCACACCTGTGAACCTTCCTCCCGCCAGCTGCCTCAATCCGCTGCTTCGACTGCAACAGCATGAACAACTCCATGTGCCTGGACCCCACCATCTACGACAAAGAGACGCTGAACAACTTCCTGCCCATTGCCGAGTGTGGACACGGAGTGTACTCGGCGAACAACGACTTCTTCTGCAGGAAGATTGTGCAGACCAGTAAGTTAAAAAATCATATCATCGAGGTGATTGTTTAACACACTATCACTAGCAAAGGGTTTCATTTTGACAGTTTAACAACATTCATTGCGTTAGTTACGTTGTTGAGTGGACAAATTTTTCGAACTTTCACAGCAATGGATTAGCAATATACTTAAAAATGATTCGTATTTAAATTGATAGTGTTTTACGCAATTATAGGGTGCAGGATGCGCCGGAATCGCCTTTATCAAAGGCTATATTATATCCAATCAAAGACGGTAAATTATCCCATTTGAAAATCATTATTCACTTTATAGGCAATTGTGTATAGTTACTTGAGGGCCACAACCCCACAACTAAATAGACATGGAGTTAATTAATAGTGGTATATTATACCTATTGGAACTCGTATATGGGTAGAACTAGAATCAAAGCCCAAAATCCACTGCTGAGATAAGTAATCATCATCTGCCTAGCCTTTTCCCAACTATGTTGGGGTCGGCTTCCAGTCTAACCGGATGCAGCTGAATACCAGTATTTTACATGGAGCGACTGCCTATCCGACCTCTGCAACCCAATTACTGGGTATTACGATACCCCTTGATAAGACTGGTTGTCAGACTTTCGGGCTTCTGACTACCCGTAACGACTGTCAAAGATCCACGAATGACAGCCGGGACCAACGGCTTAACTTGCTTTCCGAGGCACGGAGGGGTCACGGTATGTAAAGATGGTCACCCATCCACAGACCAACCTGCGGCAGATCGACCTGTGCGACTGTTATTATTGAGCCACGGGTCCCTCTGAGATAAGTAATAACCCAAAGCAAAAGAAAAAACAAAATAATGTCTTAAATTCAAAAAGTTTTGTAGCGTTTGGTCGTCAATAGGAATTCTTAAAAGACTATAAAGTACTTTTAATTTCCGTATGATTTGTTATCTATAAAAAAATATCAAGCTCTTGAAACAGATAAATCTATACCACAGTATAAAGATCATACAGTATTGTAACTCGGCCGTAACCTTGAAATAAATGCCTACAGCCGCGCGGTACGTAAACATGCGATAGGGCTGCCCGCCTCCAGCATTTTAATTACATTTGCCTACTTTGTGTTTCCATTTAGTTTTGTTATTGTATTTTATTTACTGTGTGTACATAAATATTATTAATAAAAACCACGTCTTTACTTTGAACTATACAAACTAACAAAACAAAACACACATGCCCCGAGGTTTTAACACAAGCGTACCTACCGTATAATGATTCATGACCCGCCTATAACTACTAATTTCACTCATGTCTATCACTTACCTTTACTCAATTCACTTTATTTATTAATCCAGACATCTTTTTTTTTCGGGAGATAAAAGGAAATACTTATCCATTAAAAAGACACATTATGTACCTACCTACCTGCTAGTAAGTAAAATTATTTTACAGTCTTACCTTTCAGAGTTTCCAGGTAATTTAAAAAAAGTTATCTCTGGATGCGTTATTGACGAATTCATGCAACCAAAAACAGCACAATATAGCCTACTCGTCATATTAAATATGTACTTATTTCAATTTATTTTTAGTGAAAAAATCGCGCGATTATTGTTAAAAAAAACAACACACCGTCTGTTCGTCACGCGGTACAGTCGCGACTGTCTGTATCCCGAGCGCGCCTCGAGGTCGAGGCGCGTAGGTATAGCTCGCGTTTCGTCCGTTTCTATGAAGTCGAAATACTGTATATCTTTATACTGTGTCTATACCTAGGTCAAACTCGGGAACAATCCGAACTGCGCGTGCGATTATAAATAATGTTTATTATAATAATAAACAATTCCGAGGACAATGTTGACACGTTTTACTTACTTAAATGTTGTATAGACATACTCGTATAAGTACACATGCCCAAAGGCGTCCACAGGCCATTGCCGACGCGAGTATCAGCAATCGGATTGCCGATTCCACCTTCATTCGGATTTTTGTAGTGATCGTACGTGCGGAAAGTGTTTGTGAGAATGGAAGAAAGCGATGGGGCGCGTCCACTGATCGGCATTCCGTATGACGTCATCGGTACGCATTGCATGTAGGCATTGCCGATGAGCGGTCCGTACGGTGCGGATTAGTGGACGCTGCTGTATGAGTTTTTATACAAGGCAAACTAAAATCCGTTACGTGCGATGCGTCCGATGCGTCCGATGCGAAACTGTGGACGCTTAGGTACCTTAATTAAACAATGTATGAAAGAGAAAATTCTATTTGGTATGAACCTATTTGCACTACGAGTGTCGCCCTGCGTAGCACTTACAACACAATCAATCAGCCTATAATGCTCCCACTGCTGGGACTCAGGCCTCCTCTCTGTGAGAGGGAGTGGGCCATAATCCACCACGTGGGCCCAGTGCGGGTTGGTAGATGTTACACACCTTCGAATGTTTGTTTCTAGGACATGCCGGTTTCCTCACGATGTTTTCCTTCACCATTTTGAGAACAGTGGTGATGAAATTAAATACACAAAGTAAAGCGCCTTAGATCTGGGTTCGAACCTACACGACCTACAACTCGGAAGTCGCGGCAGTTACTGGGCCACCACTCAAATTCAAACTCTAAGCATTTATTTCAAGTAAACCAAATGCAGGCACTTTTGAATTGTCAAGGGGCCGGTTAGTCAGAAAGATGAAGCTAGTTGCCCATTCCAAAGCGTAATAGGTACTTATGGAGAAGAATGGGCAAGATTTTCCACGGACTCTTTTTTGCTCCACTGTTCTCTAGATCTAATTTAAGACTTAACGATGGAGAAATCTTTCTGTATTAAATCTTCAATTTTCTTCCAGTCCTCCACAAAGGCTACGAGCCTGAAGTCCGTGTGACCCGCAGCTGCGGCTGGGTGCGCCACCACAAGCCCTGCTACAAGGCTGACAACGAGGACCACCTGGAGACTGTCTGCCAGTGCTTCGACAATGAGTGCAATGCTGCTGGCCCGCTCAGGAGTGTTGTCGTGATGGTGGTTGGTGTGTTCGGGATGATGATGTGCCTGTGATTAAATGTGACAGTATTATTTTGTTTGATTGTTTTATTTATACAATAAAAATATATATATGTCACGGCTAATAGCCGAAGTGCGGCTACACCTAGTTTTAGCCGGCCCAAGTGCGGCTACACCTAGTTTTAGCCGGCCCAAGTGCGGCTACACCTAGTTTTAGCCGGCCACATGCGGTTCGTGTGTATTTCGGGAGGCGACATAGGATGCAAGAGCGAGCGAAGGGCACCCCGAGGTTCGGTTTGGTTAGGTTCCTTTAAACCCCTTACACAGAAATATGAGCCCCGCCAAGCGGGGCTCCGTCGACGTAGGATGCAAGAGCAAGCGAAGGGCACCCCGAGGTTAGGTTTGGTTAAAACTAGGTGTAGCCGCACTTCGGTCATTAGCCGTAACATATACAATAGGTATATGACGGAGAAGGCTATAGTGTGTCTCGTTATTATCAGTAATATTTTAATGTGCACGAACTCAGGCTAGACTCTGTTAAGCGCCACCAGATGGCGCTAGCGTTCCGAATATTCAAACGATTGACCGGATGCGACTTAAATATAATATAGGATAATTATGATATGCCACTGTGGCGTTGTGCGGAGTCTAGGGAGGTACTTTCGATATTGACCATAGATCGACAGATATATAATATTGTTAAAGGCAATTACTTACCGAAGATGTCTCGCTGCGATACTTCGCGGTCGCGGTTTAGCTCGCTACCTCGATGTCAGAAATGCATGCTAATAGAACATGCCGAAGGATACGGTCTCAATAGGTATACATCACGGACTGCTTGGGGGTTTACCTCGATGCCTGGCATGTGCGTGTGTATCTATTCGCATGCATTTGTTTTACATGGAGGTGATATCGAGCTAAACGATATGATTGATCTCGCTAACATTCTAATTGTGATTCTTATTTCAAAATCAAAATCAAAATATTTTATTTCACATAAGCCTACATGGGCACTTATGAAACGTCAGAAGCTAGGTGCACGGTTCCAATTGGTCGTTTCCTATGGAGAAGAACCGGCAAGAAACTCCACGGTTACTCTTTTTAAAAATAATTGGCTTTTACAATATTTTCAAATTACAGTAGGTATGGGAGGATAGCGAAGGCCTGTCAACAAGTATCAGGTACTTGATAAAATAAAAAATGGTCTACAGATCTAAAGTCTACAAGGCCTACAAAGTCCTCACATTTACAAAATAAGAATCTATCAAAAGGATAATTAAAAAATAAAAACCTAATAAAACCTAGTGATAAAGAGATGGAAAAAAATTGAATTTTCTGTATATAATGTCAAGTAATAGATTATGTCAAAAAAGTAAATAAAGTAAAGTAAATAAAAAATGAACATCGTAATTTGAGAGCAGTTAATAGACATTTAAATAGTTAAGCCGTTAATGAGTAGCCAGGGAAGCCACATGTGCAGAAGGAATTATTGCCAAACTACCTTGTCTTCAACATAGTCTTTAATCTTATAATATGCTTTTTTGATAAGGACACGTTTGATGAAGGTTTTGAATTTTCCATCGCTAAGTTCTGTAACCGACTTTGGCAACTTGTTATAAAAACGGACGCCGTTTACAAGAAATGACTTGCTAGTTTTAGTTAATCTAAATTTAGGTAACACAATTTCATTTTTACTACGTGTATTTATATTGTGGAAATCGCTTCTTATTTTGAAGAGTCCTAAGTTTTTGCGAACGTACAAAATACTTTCTAAAATATAAAGAGAAGGCAGAGTTAGTATATCAATTTCTTTGAATTTGTTTCTAAGAGACTCGCGAGGACCCATTTGATAAATTGCGCGGATTGCCCTCTTTTGTAAAATGAAAATTGAATCTACGTCAGCTGCCGATCCCCACAGCAGAACACCATAAGACATAATGCTGTGGAAATAAGCAAAGTATACTAACCTAGCTGTGGCTATGTCTGTCAACTGCCTTATTTTTCTTACTGCATATGCAGCTGCACTTAATCTACCTGAGAGAGCTCTAATGTGTGCGCCCCATTGTAATTTTGAATCTAAAGTAATTCCTAGAAATACAGTTTCCGTAACAGCGTCTAGTTTTTTGCCATCAAGTTCTAAATTCAGACCCACTTGAGGTACATTTGGTAATGAGAACTTAAGACATTTAGTTTTGTTCGCATTAAGTAAAAGATTATTAGCTGCAAACCATTTCGAAAGAACAGCCAGACTCTCGTTAACATGTAAGACATCCGTATCTTTTCTATCTGTTTGAAAAATAAGGGAAGTGTCATCCGCGAATAAAATGATATCCGACAAGTTAGCCATCATGTAAGGAAGGTCATTAATATAAACTAGAAATAGGAAAGGGCCAAGAATTGAGCCTTGAGGCACGCCCATCTTAACTAAAGACCCCGATGACGTCGCCCCATTAACGTTTACTTTTTGCTGCCGCTTTGACAGATAGGAAAGAACAAGATCAGCAGCTTGTCCACGAATTCCGTAATGGTATAATTTACAGATCAGTGTATTATGGTCAACGCAGTCAAACGCTTTTGAGAGGTCACAGAAAACGCCAATTGCATCCTGGGACTTCTCCCAGGATTCCAAAATGTGACTGATGAGTTTTACTCCCGCGTCCGTCGTCGACCTACCTTTCGTGAAACCAAACTGGCGACTATGTAAAATCCCATTTGAATTAAAATGTGACAACATCTGGTCCAGCATGATTTTTTCATAGATTTTGCTCATAGCTGGTAGCACAGATATAGGTCTATAATTAGAGGGATCAAACTTACTACCCGATTTGAAAATTGGTACTACTTTACTATGTTTCATTAAGTCAGGAAACGTACCGCTGTCTAAACATTGATTAAATATGCCTGTTAGGGCAGGGGCAATTGTGTCAATAATATCTCCAAGAACCTTAACAGAAATCCCCCATAAGTCTTCAGTGTTTTTTATGTTAAGACTTTTAAATGCTTTTTTAATTGTGGCAACAGAAATGGGCTGGAATTCAAAGCTTGGAATATCCTTATTAAAGTTTTCTTTAAGAAGAGCTTCAGCTAATATAGGTGATGAGGGGAGAGACTTTGTAACCTCTATTGGGATGTTGGTAAAGAAATTTTCTAGTGTCTCAGCAACTTTTAACTTATCTGAAATGGTTTCATTATCAATTTTTAGGGACAACTCATTCTGATCTCGCTGTTTTGTGTTTCCAGTTTCTTTGTTAATTACCTGCCACACAGCTTTTATTTTATTATTAGACACACTAATTTTGTTACTTATTAATTTAGATTTAGCCTCAGCGCAGACTCTTTTGAATATTTTAGAATAATTTCTTACATAATTATGAAGGGCTTGATCAGAGGTTAATGATTTCTCGTGATACAGATTATATAAAATATCTCTGCTTTTTCTAATGCCAGCAGTGGCCCATTCACTAAATTTTGGTTTAGTATTTATAGTAACTTTTTTTACAGGACATGCTTTATTGAATTCTTGGCATACTGTAGAAAATAATGTACCATAGTTTATGTTGGGGTCTTGTGAATCAAAACTTGCTGTTGAAAGATTGCTAAGAACATTATTATTAAACATTTTCAATTTATTTTTAGTTAGAGGTCTTAATTGAATTGATTTATCTATGTGTAATCTTTTACCTAAGTCAAATGACACAAGTTGACCAGTATGGTCAGACCTGACGCCACTAATTAAAGACGAGTCTTTTATTATACAATTAGTGAATACATTGTCGATGCATGAAGCTGAAGTTGCTGTTATTCTAGTTGCTTCATTAAATATACATTTTAAATTAAATGATTTAAACAATGAAATGAGCTTACATTTTTCTGGTGAATTAACTAATAGATCAATATTTAGGTCACCACAAATAAAAACAAATTTACTATCTTTAAAAAGTTTACTAAGTATTTCTTCCATTATGATTAAAAATGATGACAAATTTGAGGCTGGTGGTCTATAAACACATAAGAAAGTATGGCCTTCAACTTCTGCACATGCTACCTCACATAAGCGATCAACAGAGCAAGCAGTGATATCCTTTCTTTCTTTATACCTAAAAGAACTATTACATAATATCAAAGTACCACCCCCTAATGAGGACCTGTTGTGCGCACTGGCAACTGAAAAATTATTTACATTAAACAACATTCTATCCGGTTTTAACCATGTTTCACAAAAACATAATATATCCATATGATGTTTATCTATTAACATTTCTACGTCTAGGATTTTGCCAGAAAAGCGATTTATATTTTGGTGATATAGTAAAATATTCTTATTATGCTTCTCTTTTGTCGACTGCTTTTTTTCTACTTCGAATTCGAATTCTACTTCGAATCTGGAATAGTTCCATCACGATTCCGCTAGAGGCGCTGCAAGTGAAGTAGGTAAAAGGTCCTACTAAGTGTTTATAAGGGGTAAGGGTAGCATTTTACGAATTTAACAGTCATAATAAGTACACCATATCAAGTTCCCGTTCAACTGCACCTTGGATGACCTAAAGATGACCACCGACAAGAAAAAAAGAAGTTTTAATAAAGGTACGAGTTCGTAGTCGATCGCATACAGCAGCAGCAGACGACGTGACGTGTCGCTGCAGTCATGGTTCCGAACCCAACTGCAGATGGCTGCAGCAGCTGACGGCAGCGCTGTATTCCAGTTAGTTTTAAATGTTCCGTGAGATAAGTGTCTGACCTGTTTGGGATTAGCAATCGGAATTTACTTTTGTATCGTTTGTTAGAAGAGGAAGAAGATGACGATGACGTGTTTTTATTACAAGATAATAGAGATATATAGTTTTTGGGAGATGCATCGTACAGTGCAGGATATTAGGCCACCTGATTGTTCAGTTTTTCTTCCTCGGAATCGGAAAAACTCATTTTTGTTGAGAAAGATTCAACGTGCTGTCGCTCCAGTCCAGCGACGGTGGCACTACTGATCTGCAGTCGGGCGACACGACGACGTCTGCGGTCGTGCGACGTGTAGTCGGGCGACGTGTCACTAGCTGCGGAAGGTATTCCATAGAAATACATACAAACCAGTAGTGTGGTAGCGACACGTCGTCTGCTGCTGCTCTATGCGGTCGGCTACGAACGGATTGACTGATATTGATGACCAGCCTAGTTTACCTAATAAAGGGCTACGGGCACAACAGATACTAAGGAATATTTGGGGGTCCCATGATCCCTATGAATCGTGAGTTCGATTCTCGCACGGTACAAATCACAATGTACATAATTATTCCAGATTTGAATGTTTTTGAATGGTAGATTAAAATGCATGTTGTGCATTTACCGTACCTAGGTATAGGTATATAGAAGAAACTGCTATAGTGGGTCGACGTTTTTACAAAAGAACAATACCACGGCACCTTTCATGAGGACCATCAATTAAACAAAACTACCATAATTATTAGTTAATGTTCAATGAATTAGCTAACTACATACCTACATACCACTGCCACGGTTACCTAAATACTGTATTGTGTCAAGCGCATTGTCTGATCTGCATCAAACCCAGATACCCAAGCTACAACAAAGCTTAAACAATCATTATCCGTCTATGACAAAAAAGCGGAAACTCGGTCAGACAGACCACCGCTTCCTGTCAGTTTAGACCTCATTGCTTTGTAAATGAAGTACCAACGTGAGTAATGTAATTATTGATGTAGCTTCAGATGACATTGGCCCAGGCGATCCTCTCTGTGTGAACTGATAAACGCTAGAACATACTAGTTATCTACATCAGCGGTAAAGGCCGTGACATTCCTGGTCCAATGTCAGCAATTACCTACTTTACTGAATAAGAAGCCTGACAAAAGTACTAAACAATCATTTAGAAATATTATGGCTTATTTATTCAAACAAATACGGTTATTTATAATTGAATTTATTTAAATAAATAAATAATTCTCCAAATAATAATTAAAAACTTGTATACAGTGCCATCTATATACACAATGCAGTACTACATAGCTACAAGAGAGCTGAGTAGATGTTTCATATTGTGCATAGATGGCGCTTAACAGAACTTAATGAAATACGACCAACAATAAACGCAATTTTACTTTTGATATTTTAGATTTAGAGATAAATAAATCAATAACGAGAAAACGAGTAAGTAGTTAGAAACGATTATTAAAGAAGAAAAGTTATACACAGTAAGTTAGTTGTACTACAGTAGAAATATTTATAATGTTTCAAATTGTCTTAGTTATTTTTACTCCATTATAATTATTGATAATGATGGTAGGTAATTAGAATTCAAAATTAAGTTTTTCCAATAATGTCGGCACGTTGCCAAAATTTATAGATACCGATCTAAAATTTGAACACATACATCAAGTCAGGTTGGCCGAGTGGTCTAAGGCGCCAGATTTAAGCTCTGGTTCCCGAGAGGGAGCGTGGGTTCGAACCCCACACCTGACAAATTAAATAGTGTCTTCATTGATACTTTTTGATATTTATATTTCGTTTTGTTTGTTAACAAACAAAGATTTACAGGGTCGTAAATCTTAAGTTTCTCTTTTACATACATGGGACCTACAATCTTTTTTTACGAACGTTTCTTGAGCGAGCAAATTGTGGTGGGAGTGGGACAGGTGCTATAAACAGATGAATTTTGCATCTCAAATTGGTTAGCATCACAGTTCAGCAGGGTAGCATTGGCTCTTTTCTGAGTGACCCTTGCCATTATTATAGGCGTAATGATGGTCCTCACTTAACCAAGACCGAGACTTCGCTCGCTCGGATGACGTAAGCGCGCGATACTGAGGCTGCGTCGGCGTCGCCGCGTGCGTCGGTCGCTGCGTCGATGATGAGAGAGGTAACCGCGAGGGGGTTTGGGAGGGGCTGCTCGCTCGGGTCTCAGGTTAAATTCTTGCGGGTTCAACGCTTATAAATAAGGGGGATACCTATCGTTACAGATTCTATCGTTTTAGAAATTACGAATAGAGTGCTAGGTAAGTACCTAGGTACCTAATCATGTATAAGTAGTATAAGTACAGGGTTATTGGTAAAACCTTAACGACCTCATAAGGGGTCATTGTACTCATCATTATGAACAACTTTTACTATAGGGCCAAACCTGAAATCACGAAAAAAAATCAGCTGTTCCCTAGCTATGTTCGTATAACTCGTCAAAATGTAGGGAACAGCTGATTTTTTTTTCGCGATTGCAGGTTTCGTCCCTTATTAAAAGTTGTTCATAATGACGAGTACAATGACCTCTTAAGAGGTTGTTAATATTTTACCAATAACCCTGTATAATATAAATAGATATCGATTTTTAACCGACTTCAAAAAAGGAGGAGGTTTCTTATTCTTCCTTCATTTCTAATTCGACCGTATATTTTAGTTCTAAAATATCCAATGAACTAGAGTTCGTTGTCAAAGTTCAAGGTTATCTTTAACAAGAGAAGGTTAACTGCGTGCGTGATTCTGTCGTTTCCACCCTCTCTCACCTTTCAGTCACCACCACCCCCTGGCATTTGCCTGGGTAGGTACGAGGGGTGGGTGAAGCAAAACCATTTAGTGATAGAAGTAAAATAGTTACAGTTGAGTGGAAAGTTCTAGAAAAATATCATTATTGAGTTAGATTAGGTACAATTACAAATGGGAACAATCCTCAATGTATCGATAGACATTATAAGTTAGTATAAGACACATTATTAAACTGAAAGGCCGGGCCGAAGGGCTGGAGTGGCGCCCGCGTACCGGAGGACGTAGCGTTGGAAGGCCTCCCACAAGGTGGACCGACGACCTTGTGAAGGCCGCAGGAACCCGTTGAATGCTAGAAGCAAGAACCGGTCGAAGTGGAAGTGCTTGGGGGAGGCCTATGTCTAGCAGTGGACGTCTTTCGGCTGAAATGATGATAATGACATTATGAAACTGCTCCTAATACTGTTTTTTCTATTCCATATTTCATTAGGGACATTTGGGCCATGCCATGAACCTGACCAGACTCAGCGGCGGCCCTAGAATTTTTTTAGGTGGTGCTAAATCCAGTGTGGCGCCCCTGTCAAAACTCAAACTGATTTGCAAATCAGCACAAGCTTTTCCCAATATGGACCTATCCGCACCGCCCTCTCCGTGTGCGCGCCCAAATTTACTCATTATCGGTCATCGAATAGTTACCATCAGTAACTATTCGTTGACTGATGCCTGGTGGTCGTATTACGGTTGATTTCAGCACCACCTCATGACAGGCAGCGCCCGCTGCCGTCGCACCGCTCTCGAACCGCCCTAGGGGACCCTTATCATCCATTTGATTAAGACAGATTTCCCAAAAAGAAATCATTTCTATCAGAGTCATAACGAACACAGTCCATCAATATGAGATTTGATTGAGATTTTTACAGAGGACCGCTGTAACTCGTAAAAATAAGTTGTAATAATTATATGCACCTTTATATTTGGGTAGGTAAGTAGGTACCTACTATGTAACTAGGGTCGCCAACCTATATTATAGGCCTAAATACTATATTTCTTTAAAAAAATATAGAAGGCAAAACGTAATACTTTCATTTTAATACGAAATGAGCTCAATATGGCCAGTATGAATCTAATAAGACCGGAATGAATGGTAACCTTAATTTAGAGTGTAATAATGGATATGAGACATAAAAAAAAACATATTAAGTAAGTACCCTACTTACTATATGTATATTTATTATTTTTTCGCCATTATATTTTTGCAGGCAATGGCTTCAAAAATACTATATATATTTGACATAAAAAAAGTTGGCAACCCTATATTATGTAATAGTACATTATGATACATGTGTGCTATGTTGATCATTATGCACGAGGCGATATTATCGCGCGAGCCGCAGGCGAGAGCGATAAGAAAGCCGAGTGTATATTGATTAATGCACACGCGTTTCATACGACGTTTTTCAACACACTTGCGAGGAAAAAAAACAGACTTGTATTGTTAAATATTAACTTGTATGGAAAATGGCGCGCTGGTTTTGTTTTCCCGCGCGCCGTGCCAGCCAGCACTAGCGATGCGCGCGCAACATTGACTCATTTTAAATATATTAATCTATGGCACAGACAAAACCGCTTAACAGCCTATAGAAAAAATATAATAAACACAAACCTAAAAATTGCAAAAAACCTAAGAATTTCGCGGTCTACCACTGCGCATTCACCTTAAATTGTCTGTGGTCCCCTGCGAGTTCATTTTGCGACCAAGGACAATACAGACTATTTAAAAAAAATTGAAATATAGCCCGCGGATTTTTTTCTTTTGGCATGAAGTCTCTTTGGGCGCTTTCCGAATTAGCCATGAATTAGCTATAATCGCTCACATCACAGCGCTTACATCATCTCACATGCGTTCCGATTTAGATATTACGATTATGACTGCTGAGAGCTGGCAACAATTCGGAACTCTCGTGAACGCGCTCACAGTGCTTACACAATGTAAAAAAGATATTATTACAGTATTTCTTTGTATAAACACCACATTTCTTCTTCAGTTCTTCTTCTTTGGTTAGGTGGCGACTGTCGGCCAGAAGCACAATTTCAAAAATGCCACGTTAGTTTAATTTAAAGATGATGCAACTCAAAACAAAACACACACTGACACAACCTCATACACACACTGTCATTTTTGACAGCGCTCACGGTGATATTATTCTAGGGCATGGTCGGCATTATCGCAAGATGGCGAATGTCATGACGTCATCTATGACGATTCACGGGACATCGTTATCGTTATCGCGCTCACGCTAATTCGGTTATTTCCCAATTCGGAACACATCGATTATTTCCCAATTCGGAACGCAGGGTTTGATGAGATTAAAAAAGCGCGCGTCTCCGACTGGTAAATAGTTATCTGTGGTATTACAGAACATGTGGATTAAAGTAAAGAAAAAGCACGCGTTCGTAATACACTCCATTATGGACCTAAAAGCGGTTCAATAAGAGCCACTTTACGAGCAAGTGTGTTGAAAAATACAATAACATAATCCAGGAAATAAGCCTATGATCCCTTTTACAGGATCACCCTTCGGCGCTTCGTACGTCCTTTGATTCAGTTAAAAACCACCATTAGGTATCCAAATCTACAAACCCTTGACCTAAACACCCATACAACCGGACTATACACCAACCAACGGCCTACTAATGTAATAACCGCGCAAACACGATGATCTACTGCGCAGTAACAGTTGCAATGTTATGTAAACAAACACTTCGGAAAGTTACTAGAATTCCCTGGAATACTCCTTATCACCCAACTTAACACCATCAAGCAAAAATCAACCTTAAAGTTTACTTACAAAGTTTTTTTCAGCTTAACAGATGGTAGGATTATTTTGAATCACACACACATCGATTTGATTCAGTATTTACACACACATGTGTAGGCAGTAGGATTTTAGTGTGTGTGTTTTGCATTTGTGTGTTATGTTCATTGTGTGTGTGCGTGTGTCCTCAATGAAAATGGTCACTTCAATGTTTTTCAGAATTAATGGTACCTAATTAAATTAAAACAACAACAATATCTCGAAATACTTATCTTCATTTGTAATAGCCAAATTATGGTTATTTGGTCTAAGTTATACTGTTATAGGTAGATCATCTAATTGAAAATTGTGCGCCCCTCCCATTTTCTTTATAATATAAGGTAAAGTCTACAAAAGAGTTTGGTATGCAGGATCATCGCATATAGTTGAAGTTTAGTAATAAACCGATGGATGTTGTCGACTGAAATTTAATTTGATAAATGAGTTGTTTTGTTTTCTATTAAAAAAATAAAATTTTATTCGACAACATCCATCGGTTTATTACTAAACTTCAACTATATCCGACGATCCTGCATACCTAACACTTGTGCTGACTGTACATCTAAGTCTCTAAGAAACGGATGTAAGTGGAAACGCCAGAAGGGGACACCCTCGAAGAGTATCACTGACCTTATTGGTGACGAACTTCAAAAAGTTCTTCGGGGGTAGCCGACCTTAACACTAATTTTAAAACAATTAGGAAAAACGAAAATTTTATCCAACTTATGCGGGCCACTCACGATCAAGTTCACTGTCAAGTTTGCAGCGGACTTGAAGCCGCGTCCAGTAAACTTGACCGTGTATGGGTATGGGTATGCATGATAAGACTTATCATGCGTACCCATACCCATACACGGTCAAGTTAATTGGTCGGCCGTCGGTCGGTCGGTCGGCATTAGGGTAATTTAGGAACCGTCACATGCAGGTGCGTAGTACCTACTCGCAACCGGCGTATACAAAAGTCGTAGCAGGTGGCGTTCTGTAGTTTCTGAATACCCCATCAGAACAGGGCGTAAATTTGCGTAAGTATAGGGTAGGTATGTAGGGCATGGTATGACGGGAAACCCCCTGTTTATATGCCAGCAGATTGTGAACACAAACCGATGTCAAGTGTAGAATTACTAACTGATTTATCGTAATAAGGTACCTATCGATAATGACGAAACACAGCCATGTCACAAAAATGCGGTTTGTGGCTCAATCACGTGTTTTAAATTTGTGCCTACAGGAAAAATAATGTTTCCATGTACGTCGATGTAACTTATATATAGGCAAAGACAGAGACTACACACATTTTGTCCAGTGGGACACATAGGCTGATTATGTAAAGATATATGCAGCGAGATATATATGCAGTGAGGATGCAAAGGAGTCCAGCTCATCCCTCCATCTCCGTCTGGGCTTGCCGCGATGTCGTTTGCCATTACATTACTAGGATTATATGTGATAGATTATTTTATTATCCTATTTCCACATGGTTACAGAATTAGGTAGATATTGTTTATACAGGGTCATTGGAAAAACACCAACAACCTCTTACGAGGTCATTGTACGAAAAACTTTTACTGTGGGACCAAACTTGAAATCGCGAAAAAAATCAGCTGTTCCCTACATTTTCCCTACATTTTCACGAGAGCCAACATAAATGTGTGTGTGTTTATCCATGCATAAATACATGGATAACTGTACGTGTATGTAAATGTGTCTTATCTTATTTTGATATTAATCGGCCTGTCCACAAAACGGAATTGAATAAATAACAAAAATAACGAAATACTTATTTACATCATCGTCATATTTAGCAACTAGATGCCCTCGGATCCACTCGAATTTAAATTATATGTCTTTACCAAGTCTTTAGGTACTAAATAGCTACTTAAAGTAGGTACAACTATCATGCAACTTTTCTCAACCAAACAAAATCAAATCATCCTATATAATTATACCTATTATGTATACAAGACCTTGTAAAACATTTTTAAAAGAGTAACGGAGTTTCTTGCCCATTCTTCTCCATACGAAAACTACCTTTTGGAATGGGCGACTAGAATCAATTCTATTTAGTTGTAATTTTTGACGTTCAAAAGTGCCTTTAATGTGCCTATTTGAAATAAATGATTTGACTTTGACTTTGCCTCCTAATTGAGTAACACACTTTCAGTCAAAATCTGAATCATTTCGAAGGATATTGATTATACTTAACCTCGAAAAAAAGAATTTAAAAAATTTTAAACCGACTTCAAAAATAAATTAACTCAAAATTATGAAATAACTTTAATTTCGGAAGTCGGTGTCTGGGATCTGTATTTTAGTTTTAGTTTTTTGCCACCGACTTCCGAAATTAAAGTTATTTCATAAGTTCGAGTTAATTTCTTTTCGAAGTCGGTTTAATTTTTTTTAAATCCTTTTTATTTCATAATTTTTAGTTTTAAGTAAAAACTGGAATACTTGTTTGTAATAAGTAGGTAATAGTTTTGTTGTAAATACAAGCACTAGAATTTGACCAAGGTTTTGAGATGTTTTCCCTTTGACAATACAACCGTAGCTCGTATCAATTAGCCAGGCCGTCACACTTACACCATAATTAGTCCATTTCTTGAAAATTACTGATTTTAATGAAACTTGCACTGTTCCCTAGGTTGAAGTATACATACCTATGTAAGCCAATAAAAAATATGGTCACGATCTGATTAATAGTTGCGGAGAAATGCCTGGACAAACATACATACATACATACGTCTATACAATTTTGTGTATTTGTTTTGGAAGCCCTAATAGATTGTCATATGTGAATATAATACAATTCCAATAATATTACATACATACCTACGTGTCGAATAAGGGTCAGTTCACACCGAGACGCGACGCGACGCGTAGTTTTCAAGATAGAAATACAATTACAGACCTTATCTACTACACAAAAAGGTACACGATTCAGTGAGCTACGCCGCGCGGCGGCAGCGCCGCGCTGCGTAGCTCGACGTAGTAGGTAGACACTGTATTGTGTACCTTTTAGTGTAGTAGATAAGGTCTGTAATTGTATTTCTATCTTGAAAACTGCGCGTCGCGTCGCGTCTCGGTGTGTACTGACCCTAATTGATAACCTCCTTTTTTTTTAAGTCGGAAAAAATGTATCTATTCAACAACGTCATTAGCGCAATGAATGTTGTTGAACTGTCAAAATGAAAGCCATTGCCACTGTAAGTGTGTTACGTGTTACGCAATTACCCCGAATTTCAGTATTTCTGTCGTAATAAGCATATTATACCTTCTAAACGAACAGACCAACAGCAGATACATTTATATGTGTTGTAGATTGTTTACAAAGAAAGTACTTACTGATAATGACAACACATCAGCTGAGACAATGACATCCAAATATGTACAATTGTACCTAGCTATGTATAATGTGTGGTGTTAAATTTAGGTACCTAAGATAGTCAGTGCCTACATAGCCTGAAGGAAGGTCATGACTAGTCATGATATGTTCGTGCCATAGCCACAAAACTATCGACGTTTCTATATTTAGACATGATGAAATTCCTTTACCCAGAACGATGTATAATTTTCACTGTAGGTACCTATACAGTTATTATTTTCAGGGTTTTACAGACACGTAAACAAGACACCATTCGCTCTATAACGAGTGCTAATCAAATAAACGCATGTTTTTGTATTTGTCATACCATGTTTTGATAGCTACAGAATTATATTACAGTTGTTTTTCCATTATTTGTTGTCATGAGATATGTCAACTTGTCCCTCTTTTTTTTTTGCTGATGGGAAATCATCAAATGACCACTCCCGCTCTGGGTGGAGCGGAAGGGAGTGTCAGACTCTTACTGACTAAAACCCACCCGTGTTCTTTCCTTAGCCCTTTATATTCCGGGCCAGCGGTAACCCTTTCGGACAATCCCGCTGCCCTACTTGTCCCTCTTGGCAATGCCTCTGGTATTGCAGATCAGTCATGATAACTAAGTCTTACGCAATCCACTACTGGACAAAGGTCTCTCCCAGGCTGCGCCACAACACCCTGTCCTCCGCCTTCCGCATCCAGTCTGTCCCAGGCACCTTCTTTAGATCGTTGGTCCATCTAGCAGGGGGCGTCCCACTCTACGCTTGCCGATACGCGGTCTCCACTCCAGGAGTCGTCTGCTCCACTGGCCTTTGGTCGTTCGACAAACATGACTAGCGCACTGTTACTTCAGTTTGCTTACTCTCCAAGCTATGTCGGTATTGCAGGTGACCCACCATAAACGCGTCGGTGATTACGTCGCCCTCAGACTGTCTATTTTGTAAAAAAAATACCGTTATGAATGACAAGTAGGTGAACTGAGTTTGAAGTGAGCTGTCATTTCACCAGCCGATCAATTCTGTGCAATCTCATCGTGAATATAGGTGAAGTGAGCTACCAATAATGTCATTCCCTACCATCAGGTGGAATGAGCTCACTTCACGATGAGATTTTCACAGAATACTTCGGCACTGCTTGTTCTTGCCACCCAACATCATGAAAATTGTAGTGACTAAAGTTTAGAATGAGTTGGCATACTTCAAAAGTTGCTCCCGCTGTCTGTAAGCTTAGATCTTTTAAACTACGCAACGGATTTTAATGCAGTTTTTAAAGTGATTCAATAGAGAGTGAGCAATAGATAGAGTGATTCAAGAGGAAGGTTTATATGGTTTATATATAATACATGCATATTATAGTAGAGAAAAGCCGAGAAATTCAAAGATTTGTAATGTGATGTCATAACAAATATTTTTGTGCGCTTACATTGCAAACGTTGGCTAAATCTTACGACGGAATTGTAACAAGATCGATAAGAAAGTCCTCGATGGTAATATGTTTATCCTAAGGATAACCCAAAGTAACCATTTTTATCTTTTACATATATATTACAAAAAACAATATGGGTTATTTACCAAGAGTATTATTCCTTATCCAATTAGTTACCTACATTAGATACGGTCTACGTTGCGCATTTCATGTAGATCAAAATTGCCCTTTACTGAATATCTTAGAAGATATCAGAGATTTAAAAAGCGGGGGCAGAGCGGCTTGTGGGGCGGTACAAAATTCGCCGGGTCAGCCAGTAGATAATAAAATTGACAAGGCGGAATCAACATTAATTTTTAATTAATTTGCCCCCGTGATTAGTTAACCTTTCAAGTTTCATTCTCACAAATAACTATGTCGGCATACAGTTCGTCTTATCTTCACGTTTTACTACAGAGAGGGGGACAACAGTACTGTCTGCCGTATCTATACAGCTGCCAAGTGAGCACGTGACGCCGTGCTCGGTGATAGGCAAAAACGTGACCATTGTTGGATGGATAAGAAACCTAAAGTACCTACCTACTTATAACCTTGGTTACTTGGTTTAAAATTACCCACTAAACTCATTATCGTTGCGGTAATAGAAATTCTTGGGAACATCTGATGGGCCTGCTGCACTTACTAACTACCTGACCACAGCATTTTCGAAGAATATTGACTTTATTTTCATCACAACTACATATAGGTAGGCACGAGTTAATGTGTAGTAGGAAAACATCGTGAGGAAAATGTACTAGTTAATGTGTAGTAGGAAAACATCGTGAGGAAACCGGCATGTCCTAGTTAATGTGTAGTAGGAAAACATTGTGAGAAAACGAAAGTCCCTAACCAAAAATTCGAATACACGTGACATCTACCAACCCGCGCTCATTCGTCTAATATAATACGTTTATTATTAAGGTTAATGTGTATTTTTGTTCCCAAAATTTTTCCGTGTATGTACAGGTATGATTCAGTTCTAGAAGTTGTAGTTACAGGAGAACGTTTCGTGTTGTTTATGTTTTGCTACGCGGGCCTACGCCGTAGCACGAAATACTATATTATTTTAATCTAGTCTCCATTTTATTCCCAACACGCCATAGCCAAGCCAGACTAAGGCTAGGTAGGGCTTCCAAAATCGATATTATTGTCTACGCAACAGACTCGGCTGTCATTCGTAGGAGGGTGGGTAGATGTGTAGGTGTCGCGTGACTACTAATGTACTGAAAAATTTTCCATTGTTATAAGAAAACGAAAATGGTGCTGAAAACAAAGGATGATTAGGTTTGTATATTGACCAACTGCTGGAGGGAGGTGGGCTGGTTGGAATAACCACCGATGGCTGCCATGGAATCCAAACCCCAACATAAAATGTAGATGTATTGGCCAACCCCTTTTATTAGGCACTGGGTACTCAGGCACATGCTAACATGTATGGAGTCTAGTTGTAGGGTTACTAACATAGTTTTTAAGTCTTTTTACTATAGTTTTTACTATATGGATTGTGTGTACCTACCTACTTGTATGACGTGATCCGAAACAAAGAATTTATTATTATCAGGAACCAATTTTCAGTAGAGGACTTCGACAGGCTGAAAACATGTTGATTAGTTTACTAAGAATAAGTCACTTTGTATGTTATTTGCACCTTACTTAAAATAGAAATAAATAGAATACCTACCCGTATACGGAACCCATAGAACAGCATGGCTTAGGTTCACAGTTGTTATGCCGTATCTCTAATTATAATAATAATAATTAATTAGTTTCGATATAGTACCTACATCCAGATATAAATTATTGTATTTATTGTTATTATAAACTCACGTGTTCTTGTCACATTCTTGTGATTGTGAATGCAATTTATAATCAAATCTAATATGTTCTATGTACTAATAAACATTGTAGGAATGGGTGTTTGTTTGTAGAAGGAAGTTTCTAGTAACAGCATCATATTATTATCAGCATTTTTCTAGAACCTGATGGATCCCAGGCCCCTGACCTATAGATTTTATAGAACAGTTTTAAGTTGCTGCCCAATTTCCTAATATCTATGAGACCATCTGTACTAGGTACATATGCTAGGTCCCTGTGGCTAAGCCCTAGGTCCTACATATTAATGCACTTCATCATCATCATTTCAGCCGAAAGACGTCCACTGCTGGACATAGGCCTCCCCCAAGCACCTCCACTTCGACCGGTTCTGTGCTTCTCGCATCCAACGGGTAACGCACTTAGTTTCTTCAAATTAAAATAATTCAAATTCAAAATTCAAATAATTTTATTTTCTCTTCACAAACAATGGTATCATATAAATTTAAACAAGCTTAGAAACTAGTTTGTGAGAGACTGGGTCTGCACTAGGAATACCTGTATAGCAGATCACCAGGGTCTTTGCTCGACTTCACCATCAACCCGGTTTTATTTTGTAGAATTAGACTTTCAGGAACTTTCTAGAGTCGTGAGTCAGTACCCAGACGGACGTAATCTGTTGGTTATATTATTCTTCTAGAAATGTCAACATCTCCCAAAGGCATCAGTTTTATTAGACACTGTTACGCTTTATCTCGAATTCCAAGCAACCAAAGTCACATATTTAGCCGAATGTTTTTAATTTTCATGGGAATTCCCACACACAGACAACCTCTGTATAACAACACTACGAAACGCAAACGTGTGGGTTTTGTTTTGACGCGTTCCGATCGCACACAGGCAAACACGACGCACACAGACAAGGATAACCTACAAATGAACACACAGCATAAACGTGCACGTTTTCCGTTGTATCACTATGACGCACGTGCAAGGGAGTGAGCGGGGGAGCGCGGGGCGAGGCAAAATGGTTTGGACGGTTTATATAGGACGCGAGCACGCAGATGAAACCAGTTTGATTCGCGAAGTAAACAAACAAACACCTTCGAAAAAGCATCACAATTTGTTGCGCCGGCTGATAGCCAGTTATGGGTACGTTCACCTTTTCTACTTTATCATCACCTTAGCACTGACCTTAGTTTCATCCACCCCAAAACATCAACCTATACTAACCAAAAATATCTCTACTTCCGACATTCCTTCCGATTTTATCAAAGCTTCCCGTATTTCCGTGTGATCTTCAATTGTTACTCTGACCCTTTTGAAGACCGACATGACACTAATCAGCTGTTTATTGAATTAGTCCCACCCACTGCAGTTGCACTGTTATCTTGTTACTACTGTCCATCATTCAATGTAACTGTTTCATTTATTTTCTTCAACTAGGTCTTATTTTTTGCCTAAAACACCTTTCCCTTTTTTCATAAAAGTTGTTCATAAAGTTCATAAAGTTAAGTATTCAGGCATCTTCTGGGCACGCTCGTTCCATCATAGACCTCATCTATCGCTTTCCATCAGGTGTGATGGAGGTCCAGACCCATTCAGCAATAAAATATATAATAAAAAGTAGTCATTATCGACTGTTTAACCATACATTTTTGACATGTAAGCGTCACTTCACTTTAATCATCGTTTAAAAATAAACCCCCTTATCTATATTTATTAATTTCGTCGCATGGTAACCAGAGGTTTCCTGTTATCTGAATTTGGGCATTGCTATGACTTCTATAGTGAAAGCCAAGGGCGAAAACTATATGTAAACGTTAGCAATTTTTATTTTTAATAATTTCCCTGTAGGTATACTTTCTCTGTGACTTACAGAGAAAGTAAAAACTTCAAATTATATAGTTTTAAGAATCATATCTGTGAATAATAAACTCCATTCGTCTTGAAAATGCCGTCTCCGTGTTCATACGAAAAGTCGATCCCATTAAAGAAATTGCACCATATTCGTTTATGGTGCTATGCGTCATTCGGGCGGGTACATAATGGCGTCCTCGCGTGCCGCTGTCTAGACTAAATTGATTAACGTCTACTGTCTAACCTGCCCTTAAATCTAGGAAGTTAGACACACCTCTATTTGCTGGATTTTCATTGCTAGTAATGGTAAACATTCAAATGGATATTTGCTAACAAATACTGAAGCGTTGCCAAACAAAAACATCTCTTTGAAAATTTTATCCCAATCTCCAAGCAATTCTATTTCTTCGCAAATAAATGTGTAATCGTCTAATTTTAAACCGTCTGCCTCCAAACACATGTTTTCTATCATGTCTGTTTCCATTCACGTTTCATGGAAACACTTTTCTCCGGCTTTTGATGTTACCCAAAATAAATTTAAGAAGCTCAAGTCAAACATCAGCTAAATAAGAAACGATGTAAACCATATCTGGCTTTTCGACATATTTGTTAACTGTGCCATAAAGATATACATAGACTATATACATATAGACTGTTTTAGTTATGTTATGTCCCTCCTTCCGACATAATATGACCGTGGCCGGTGAGTCATCCGGTTTCCCATTACCGTTTTGTTTGCGAAGTCCGTCACTATGCTCAATTAGCATATTAGCAATTCTTGGAGGTTGGTCTTTATGACGTATAGATTATACCCACCTAGTGTAACATAGGTTGATATTCAGAACAGATGCTTTCGATGCATAATCTATGCTAACATTGTATAATGGTGATGAGTGTGATGACGCAACACTTGGGCAGCTTAATGTCTTTCATTGACAAATAGACGAAGGAGATTTCTGTTACATCGTGAGTCGTTGTTGACATAGCATTATATCTGTGATTATATTTGTTCTTGGTTCCAATTGTAACTAAAATAAAAATGCATCATCAACAATCGCGAGTGTCATAATCTTATCATCTAGATTTATTAGTGCCCCAAGAAGTAGCATTGTATAACCTGATTACTTCTTTGTTACAGATATGTTAAATATAAAACCGTTAAGTAAGGACTTAGAGTGGTCTCTGGGTGCGTCTGCGGGCGCGGTTATGGAGGCCACAGGTGCGGGCGGGGCCGATGCGTCCGCCGCGCCGCTAGCATGCTCGTCGAGTGAGGAGAGGGCCCTACGCCGCGTTGTGGGCCGCTGGGGCACCGAGTGGTTGAGCTGACTCGGCTCCGATGCACGCGCCGCCGGCAGCTGGCCTGCCGACCACCCCCTCCCGCCACCCAGGTGGGGGGCCTCCCGCCCCGCCCTGCGACTCACCCTCCAACGCTACGAGGACCTGGTCGCTAAGGCGGAGGCGCTGTTGAGCCGTCTCGTAGTCTCGGAGAATTATGACTCCATCAATAACTTCATTTCTCTGTACGATGCCTACATGGCAGCCCCGGACGCGACTCTTCAGGAGTACTTCCCGAAGTACAACCCACCCATCCGTCCCCATAAACACACGTGTGTCGGTCTGGCCATGGAAGTCGAGAAACTGCTGAAAGGCTTAGAGAAGGACTTCCCTGGCATCTCAAAGTCCATGTTGATTGTATCGTGTGACGAGAACATCCAAGATCTAGTGGACTACGCTACGTCAAGTCCTGGACCGCAGGGGTTCCTCATCGAGAACGAGAAGGACCACGTGATGCTTGCTATCAACGTGAAGGTCGACGGAAGGCCTGGCATGTTCCTGTCAGATCTCGGCTACCACATCGCTCGCGTCGTCACTGTGATGGCTGATCGTTGCTACCCTCATACTGGTGAGTTTCATATTGGCATAGTTAACTCTATTTCAACTTTAAATGATCACTTTCTTGTTTCTTGGCCCCGCCTTAATTGCTTATCTTCAACTTCATCATTTCTTTTTCTAACCAACAGGTTGGTTCACCCAATCCGACGAACCTCACTGCCGCAAGGAGTACAACTACCAGTTCAACACAATGAACAGCAACTACATCGAGTGGCATGAGCGGGAGACCAGAGGAGCCGTGGTGAAGGAGCGCCTGTCACTCATCTACGTCGCTAAAGCGTATCTGACAGCTGTCAGTGTCACCGAGAGGAGGAACATCGTTTGGGACTTGAGGTTGGTAACAGTTTGAGCTACTATTTTGATAGTAACTTTTTCCGAATTACTTTGTTCCAGATTATATTATTATATCTTGATGTTGATAGTTGAAGCGTCAGAATATTTGACTGTTTTAAGTACCTATCGTTAGCTCTCAGTCAGCCTAGCTACCGTATATTTTAGGCTTTTGATTGAGAATGAGATATCACTTGCAACAAAGATACGTGACAGTATCTTTTATTCCTAAGTACTAGGTGTCATTTAGAGTACTTACTTTAGGATCTACACGTTATTGTCGTCAGTACCCAGTAGATACAGAGCCACACGATACACAACGTGACTTTATATGATATAATGACAATCACACCATCACCTGCAATAAACGATATGTCTATGATAACAGTCAGTAGGTACACTCAGAGGACAATAGTTTATGTTTATCACCAAGATTATTATTTATCTCAATAAACATATGTTATTATCTATGTATTAAAGCGTTGGTGGTTTTATTACCATGCAAACAAAATATAGAACAGCAAAGATGCATAATGAAGTAAACACAAAAAAAAAATAAAACAGTGGCACTCCGGGAGTGCCGACAGAAGTGAAAACAAAACACAAACAGAATACTTTGCATCATTCACTGACATTATCGGATATACATTAAAACCGAGTACATTCCGAGGACAGCCGAATACATCCGAAGCGGGTATTTTTTAATCGTCTTACATGCGCGGTGTCGCTTACGGTAACAGTGGCGCGAGTTCAATGGTTTTTTCCTGTCTCAAGAAATGCCCAACGAGCCTAAAGAAGTTTTCACTTCAAAAACAATCTGCCGAGCCTTTTCCCAACTATGTTGTGGTCGGCTTCCAGTCTTAACTGGATGCAGCTGAATACCAGTATTTTACATGAAGCGACTGCCTGACTGACCTCCACAACCCAGATACTGGGTAACACGATACCCCTTGGTAAGACTGGTTGTCAGACTTTTGAGTATCTGACGACCCGTAACGACTGTTAAAGATCCAGGAATGACAACCGGAACCAACGGCTTAACGTGCTTTCCGAGGCACGGAGGAGTCTTGGTATGTAAAGATGGTCACGCATTCAGGGACCGACCACAGCAGCAAGCAAATACAATATTGCATAATTATAAACTTTGCTGGTTTATTATTCTTAAAACAAGTAGGGTACATCATCTATCGTGTGTTAATCTAAATGGCTATAATATAATTATTAGGGCTCTGGTCAGCCATGACAGTCTGATTAACATTGCATCAGGAAATTATTTATCTGGTTAGCAATAGTTAGATAGAAACATATAAAACACGATGTAACATCGTGATGCAAGTAAAACAAAATATTAAGATTTGCAAATAACCACGAACAGAAACGATCAAACGACTGGTTTGATACAATGACGTAGTTTATATATCATTGGTTTGATAAAATAAAAATCTGCGTAGTATAGCAATCTATTTTGTTGTCAAACTAAAATATATGAAATGACGCGATGAGAAAACGATAGGTAGACGAAATTGAGATCGTCATGTAGATATGGAAAGTGACACCAACTCATATCAGTATTTGAAACGACGATGAGTATGTATAGAAACATTACCTATAGCATAGGTACTTGCTATCGCCATGGGCTCTGCAGTATTTGCACTCCGCATGACGTCAAATGATCTAAATTTATGTCGGCTTCTCCATATTTTATGCCAAAGTGTTTTTATAGCACAGATTCAGTCAATGAACTGAAACTTTATCTTAATTTCGGTCATCTATCTATGCGACTGTAGACAGGCCAAGGCCTTGAGGCTCTCTTGAGCCAGCCTTCATGAATATAGGCCGGTCAATGTCTTGAAATACAGCCAAATTTCGGCTATACTTTTACGTTTTATTTTTATTGTCGTAACCTATTTCTGACCCATATTTTTCTATTATTTTCAGGAGTTTACTTGCCAGGGATCCTAAGGGTCGTCTGACCGCCGGTATTTACTTTCCTATTAAGAAGAAGGACCAACAGTTCACCATGTTTTTCGATGCTAACAACGGCAAGCTAAGGAAGAAACTCAAGTTCGAAACCTTCCTGAAATTGCAAACGGTAATTATGACAAAATAATGAAACCTTATGTTATTTGGTATCCAAATGACGCAGAATATATAATATTATGACGACTAAATGTTGAGGATAAACCATTTAGTAGGAAACGGAAGATAGTTTAATTTTCATTTTGTATTGTAGCCTATATACCAGCAGGAAAATATACCAACCTAATATTTTACAGCCAGAGCAGTTTATTCCACATATTCCAGTAACATAACTCAACGAAAATGTGGAATTCCCGTAATCAAGGTCTTCGTTTAGATGGACGTCATTGCTCTGGAGGCCTGCCAGATTCGTTTTATGGAAATAACAATTCCAGAATTTATGGAATTAAGAATTTTTCTGAACAGTGAACGCCATCTAGTGAGCTCTTGCTTCAACAACACAAGCTTGATTGAAAGACTAGCACTACTTCTAGCTTTAAAACTCAAGTTCATACTCAAATAAATTACAATTAACTGGCATTATGCGACACGTAAAGCAAGCAAGCAAGTATTATCTTATAAAACTACAAAGAAAATATCCTGTATTCTACACAACTTCCTATACAGTGACATATTTCCTACAACAAATTAAATATTTCGTCTGAGATTTAAAGGCATCCAAGACCCAATGCCATAAGTCGCTAGTAACTAACCCCGCATTATCTTATTTCCAGATTCCTGACGAGGTCGTAGATGAGGTAGAACAGTGCAACGACCAGCTCCGTCTGCGCGATGGTGAGCTCCTGTCCATTCTGAACAAGCTGGCCACCATCATGGCCGATGAGGAGTACATGGTCGAACTGCAGGACATCAATGACAAAATTGTGCAACTTTCTGCTGGAAACTAAACCATAAACTTCTAGAATTACATTTAGTCAACAAGATCTTTAGAATATCGTCATTAATTTGCGTATTGATGGAGTTCTAATTTAGTTTCTTGCACATATTTTTGAATAGTGTACTTGCAATCGATTTTAACATCGTAGTAATTTAACTAATCGTCTTAAAATTTAGTATCGATTAGAAAACTAGGCATAGAGAAGAGTTCTGGGTAATTAGTATCGTAGAACCTCTTAGAACTCATTTAAATTGTATGTAACATTTTCTTGTTATTACTTACTTCATTTATTTTTCATTCGTTCATTGGAAATGACTTGGCTTTGGCCTTACATAAATCACAAGGCTGTATGATTTAAGACCTTTGCCTGTAATGGCGTATATTTCAACAACGCCATCGTTCATCTATGTAATTTTTTTTTTCTCTTACGCACAGATAATGTAAGTAGATGTTTTTAGAATATTGCAATTTGTAAACAATTGGGTTGAATATTAACTAGTTTTCATCCATACATTCTGTTCTTGTAATTCATCATTTTGGTATTAGGTGTTAGACAAGTAGTTGTGACGTAGATTGAAGTACTGAGACGTATGACGAGACACGGCTCAACATGGGATATTAAAAAAAAAATTAGACAAATGTTTTTTGTTTTATTTTATAACATTTCAACTTTATAAAATCTTCCTATTCACCCCTACTTTACTAACGCTATGGAGCACCTCATAGAAAGCACTGCTGCCCACCCACTGCTGAAGCTACTTAGGATCTAAATTTAAACGAGTTTCACAGTACCCACCTTATATTAGCGGAGTAATCCATTCATCGACAAACAAAGAGCAGCTCCCAGGCCTGTGTCCAGCAGTGGACTGCGAAAGGCTGAAGTTAATTGATTTTAACAGAAAGAGCTGCCTTTTCCGTACTACAACAAACGAACAATCAACTCAGCCCATCGCAGTCCACTGCTGGACATAGGCCGCAACACCTTGTTCCCCGCCTTCCGCATTCAGTCACCCAGCCACCTTTTTAAAACAGGTGGCTGGGTACTCTGTAAGCTATGTCGATAACAGCATAAATGGCAAAATGTAGGTTAACTATACACGTCTGCCTAGCTCTTCAGGAATACAGGTGCGATGTCATATTTATTTTCCCAGACAACAGCCCTTCAACACAACACAACACACATTAATATAAAATCAAACAATTTTTTGCATCAAGTCGTAGAGCCTATGGGGTTGCTACGGGGCTACGGGTCATCTACGACTAGGTCTACGCCGTAGACCCTCTACGGCGTAGACCTAGTTACGGCGTTTTTTTATTATTTTCGATCCATTCCGTTTTTAATTTCATTCATAAAGCGATCTAGTTTATCAATTTTACTACAGTATGTAAGTATGAATTGAGAGTACGACGAGTTGGGTTTCATATTGACTTTGTTAAGGAGGTTCTTTGAAAATAATTGAGTCGGGACCAAAATTCGATTCTTTCTCGATTTCTAAAAGCGTATTTGATGTTATTTCATTACTTGTTATTTATTCTTACTATTTTTTTTTATTCACCGGATACTTTTTATCCCGATGTTCCTACGGGATCGAAACTTATGCGGGTGACACCGCGGGGCGCAGCTAGTCATACATAAATACATTCCCATGGGTACACAGACAGTACAGAACCATACCTGCTACGATCCTTATGACATAGTACTCTTTTGGCGTCTTTAATAATAAGAGTAAATAAAAAACATCCAGCTAAACTACGTGAGAAAAATGAATAAAAATTGCTTCATGAACGATAATTTAATGTAGCTGAGGACGTCATCTGTGTTTTGAAACGTATAATACTGTAGAAGTTAATTATATGCCAACCGTAACTAGAAATGATAGTGCGTTATATGGACAGAGGGCACTTCATACTTATAACAGTTATAAGACTCGCAAACATTCGCCCAAGAAAGAACCACCGTCTGGTTGAAATGGAAAAGGAAAAATACAGAAGAGTGGACAAATCATATAATTCAGTATCACAACTTACACAACCAACACACACAACAACAACAACATTATTAATCATAATATGACGAAGACAGTCCGTGTTTTTCTTTTTTTCGCTGCACTACGTAGGTTTAATCAAAGAGATTGGGATTGGATTGATTGGTATTTTAGCACAGTCAAAAAAAAAATATCTGAAAAATCCTTCACCAATGGGGTTTGATACGATCAACTTAACAACTAACTATCCATTATGATTCATAATGTTATCCTTTTATGATTCTGCCAAAGTGGCCTTTTTAGGCCCCCAGGATGGCAGGGACATCCACGTTTTAACATGACGACAAAAATATAAGTATTTTTATGAATGTATCTTGCACCTTCATGTATCGTGTTACCCAGTAACTGAGTTGTGAAGGTCAGGTAGGAAAGTCGCTTCATGTAAAATACTGGTGTTCGGCTGCATCTGGTTAGACTGAAAGCCGACCCCAACATAGTTGGGTAAAGGTTAGGTTAGGTTAGATGATGATTTCACGGATGAGTGCTAACGCGTGCCCGTGTTCCCGCCATAAGCGGCAGAGAAGGACACCGTGAAGTTTTAGTGGGTTAGAGTCCCACATAACTGCACTATCTCCCCGTGGTAGTGCAGAATGCACGAGCATTCCACCAAGTAAAAAAAAAAAAAAAAAGGTTGGATGATGATGATCTTGCCACTTCTGTTCCTTTTCTACTGTTTGTATTTCCTGTGGGTGTCCCAAATAAAATATTTATCTGTCTTTATTTTTCTTCTCTGTAGAAAAAGGGCGCTGTAGGATAATTTACGGTAAAATGTTAGGACTGTTTTTTTTTTGTTAAAAACAAATGCTATACGAGTACTTATGAAACGGCCATGTGATCCCAAAATTGTACCAGTAAAGTATCGTTATTGAAAGTGATGGGAATTTATGAATAATGTGCTTATTGAAGAGTGTGATGGTGTTTACCTAGATCCAATATTTCCCCCATCACATTTTCCTGATATGAACTGGTCACCACCGGGTATGGACGCCTGGTTATTCCGTAAATATCTCACCGTGAAAGCTTAGGTGAACTGAGCTGTCATTCCACCTTCCTCTTCTTCTTCGTGTCGCTGGCACGACTGTATTTTAGATCTCGTTGGTCCAAAACTTCGCCACTACCACGGCGTTGTCGGTGGCAGCGCAGAGGTGACTTTGAATGGATGTTTTGGGACACCGAGGGCAGGATAGGAGTACAGGAAGTGGAGCATGGTTTGTGACATAGCCCCACAACCACATCCTACTGCCGTTCCATCGAGGACCACGGAAGGTTACACCTTGCAGGGAGATGCTCATTTGGTGGTAGGTAGTGAGTAGGAGGGGGAAGAGTATCCTACCACAGTTTTCAACGGGCGTTTCCTGCTTTTTAGCCGTTGCGTTGGTAGTGTGAGCCAGATAGTGGGTGTCTGGTATCAGATTCCTGTTTGAATTTCCAATTCCACATGATGGTAGGAGTTGGCACTATTGACAGCTCAAACTCATCACCGACCGACTTTTTGCGGTGAGATTTTTGCTGAATAGATTAGCTGCAATACCAGAAGCATTGCAGACGCGTTGCCATCCCGGAGACCATCTGATTCACAGTTGTGTACTAACAATATAAAACAATAACGGTAATTGGCCACACGTGATAGCGTCACGCGTTCGCTACTCTTGCGCAACAACGTTTGATGTAACTTCTCGGTGACGTCACATATGTGAGACATTATTATATTTGTTACACAGCTGTACGAGGAAAAACATGATTGGTATTTTGAAGGCATGCCTTTTGCGCATGCGCAGTCGAGTCATCGTGTTTTGAACGGCTGTTAAGTGTGACATATGTTGTGACTAAGAGTTGTGTAATTTTTTATGGACAAAATGAAATACTGAGAAATACCTTGGAATGTGATAAGGGTTGCTAAATTATGATGCAATTTTACGTAAGTTATAAGTCATTAATTCATTTGTTGAACATAGGTACAATAATAATGTTTTCCATACTATACTAATATTATAAATGCGAAAGTGTGTCTGTCTGTCTGTCTGTCTGTTACCTCTTCACGCTTAAACCGCTGAACCGATTTAGATGAAATTTGGTAGGTATAGAGATAGTTTGAGTCTCGGGAAAGGACATAGGATAGTTTTTGACAAATTATTATAAAAACAATATGTCAATAGATTGCATAAAACGTAAATTTGGAGTTTCTAGTAACAATACTTAGGTATACTTTTTGCATACAGTTGAATGTTGAACGCAAGGTAGTTCGATATTTTTGTGATGACTTATTGAAGACTTAAGAAGACGTCAGTTTATGTATGTGTGTGTATGTTATTTGACACTGAATAAGTGTCATATGCATTTAGTAAAAAGGTGTTATTTTGAAAAAGTCCTGACTGACTTAAATATCAACGCACAGCCTAAACCGCTGGTCCTAGAGACATGAAATTTGGAGGGTGTGTTCTTTGTGAAGAGTAGGTATCTAATAAGAAAGGGATTTTCGAAATTCCACCCCTAGAAGGGTGAATGGGGGGAGGGTAAAATTTCACGCGAACGAAGGCGCGGGCAGAAGCTAGAGTAGGTATGTATAGAGTGATTGATAAATAAACGGTTACTTGTCCCCAACAGATAGGACGACGATACAACCTTATCCTCTAGAAGTAATCTCGTCTGTTCCGACCTTTAGGCCACCCGCTGTGGGGAGGGGTTCCCCCCACGATACACGTGCCCAGTAAATGGCAGTTTGTACAGTCGGCCTCAAAAAGATTATTGTATACATCGACAAAAATTCTTTCGATTGTCCACAATCTTTGTTCCATATTACTGTATCAACGAGAATTAATTTTAGAGAAATTAATTCTAGTTGCCCCTTCCAAAAGGTAGTTTCGTATGGAGAAGAAAAGGCAAGAAACTCCATAGACTCTTTTAAAATGTTTAATGTTTTTGTAATTATAAAATTACACGCTGCGCCCCGCGGTTTCACCCGCGTAAATGTCGATCCCGTGGGAATATCGGGATAAAAAGTAGCCTATATGTTAATCCAAGGTGTCAGCTAACTCCATACAAAATGTTATCAAAATTGGTCAAGCCGTTTGAGCGTGAAGAAGTAACAAACATATAAACACACACACACACACACTCACAAACTTTCGCCTTTATAATATTAGTGTGATGTGATACTAGCAGACCTGGCAGACGTCCTACACGAACAGCGCTACCTACAGGGTCCAATTGTGAATCTAAATCATCCAGGAACCCACCCAGACGCACACAAAAATGATTTAGGCCGTTTAGATGCAGCGCAGACGACAGAATATCCGTGACGCACTTTTTAGTCTGTGAAAATAGAGCCTAGTTATGCAATTATATGCAGTAACGCACACGACGCGCAAAAAGTCCGGCGCACAAAAAATCCGTGTAATTCGGGCAGACCGCACCGCGCGCGGCACAAAAAGTGTGTGAAAAAAATTTAACGTTTGCTTCAACGCGCGCGCACAGAACACATATACCCTAACGGGATCTGCATTTGCTAGGGGTAAACGTAACGCACGCGATCTATTATCATAGCGCCAGAGGTCGATGTAACGATGTTAATTCAAGAAATACAAAACAGACCATCAATTTATGATACTTCTAAGGCAGAATATCATGATAGACATTTAAAAAGAAAAATGTTGTTTCAGAATTGAATGTTTAGTATGGAACTGTCCCTTCAGTAATCTTTCCGAAATTCTCTATTTCTTCTTCTTTTTCTGTACTTCATGTACAAAATAATACTTCGCGATCTCTGCACGATTTCCATAGCGTCTATCGTCTACGTCCCTACAGCTCTGCCGACAGAATGATCGAAGATGTGCGTCGTGTGCGTTGAGTCTGTGAAAAAACCGCGACCGACTTTTTGCGCGCCATGCAGACTTTTTGTGCGCCGCAGACTCGATCGCACAAAAAGTGTGCCGTCTGCGCTGCACCTTAGGAGGAGTTTAGTGACATACAGAAAAATTATTTAGTGGGTGACTGTGAAAATCGTTTCTTTAAGAAAGTTATTTAATATGATGTGTACAATTATTTTTAGATAACGATTCCAATCATGTCTGTGAAGTCTTGCTAGCTAATTTATATAAAAAAAAGATAAGAAAGGAAAAAGAAAGAAAAAAGAAGACGGAGATAATGTAGCTGAATAAAATGACTATACTACAATAGGTAGGTACCTACTCATTTAAAAAATTATAGATGTAACTTGACTAGTTCCTTGTTTTGAAAGCTGAAGAGAAATATCTCGAATATTTACCAAACGCATTTGTAGTTTCCCTAAAACACGAGACTGATCCGTACTTCGACATTGTTACAAAACAACGTCTATACAGATGCACTAGATGCTAGGAATTACTAGATTTTTCGAGTCAAGAGACTGACTCCTCTCGGCGATTTTGGGTGCAAAACATTAAGACATGCAACAATCAGGAGATTTCAAATAAGTTATGAATGTGCATTACGTATCAGGAGGTCTACTACCACGAAATCCGTAGTTTTGTTCGAAGTTACGGGAGTTTTCCAATCCGTATCATTTACGGAGACAAGATTAGTTCCTCCGAGCCCGAACTAAGAATTCATGACAACACGATTGACTGCCGATGTGTTTTTACCCATCCGAAAAATGTCGTATATTGTCAATTGTTTTGACCATCAACTACTTTCCGACAGACCCATAGCTTCGTTGACGGACTTAGAGAGTCCCTGGTCGAAACCCGAAAAATATTTGTTAATTTGTATTTGTTTGTTTTTCGATTCCCGCACGGATCAAATATTTGTATGACCTACAAGTAGTTGTTCCGGGTCTGGCTGTTTGTGTATGTGACTTTAAATGTTTATAAACGCACCCACAATAAAGGAAAAATTCCTAGTGTGGGGCAACGTTTAAAAAAAAAAAAAACTTATTCGGTTTTATTTTCGTGTCAGGCAGTCTTTACCATACCGAATACTCTCCACCCAATAACAAACATTACTCCGCGCGATTAAGTTGGGTACTTAACTTTTCGCGTGACTCGACAAAAAAACTAGTCTCGCCTCTCCTTCCAGCTTCACAAACCAAACCAGACACTACTAAACTAGACAGACTTAAACGATATATTTAAATGCTGTAGAGTTGCTTCCCCTATGTGTATGGATCTCTCTACCAAGGGGTGGTTCCCTATTGTTAGGGTGAGCTGTGGTGTAGACTAATTTATGAGAGGGGATGCAGACGCTGCAGTATGTACCCTACCCTACCCCTAACCAGACACAACATACCGGTAGGTATGCAAAGGCCGGTCGGAAAAACGCAGGGATTTTATCCAGGCTGATTCATAACGAACAAAGTCTTTATGTCTTCATTACTGTTGTTGACATCGAGAAATAAAGCGTTACGACATGAAAAAAATAAACAACACCCTCTAATAAAGTTACTGCGCCATTACACTAAACAAAAGACAGTCACGTTTTGTTCAAACGTGATATGATAACACGAGGCGATATATTATGTTCCGATACGAATCGACCATGTGGTAAAACAACCCAATCAGTATTAGTTAGTTTATCTTGTTAGAAAACATCGTATAATGTCGTCAAGGCATCGACGCGTATTGTTAATGACATGCCGCGGTTCACAGCGGCGACGCGTGGTCAACGCCGCCGAGTCAGCTGGCAAGATGGAGGCGGGGCGCGGCGCGCATGCGTGGTTGTCATGACGCCGACGCTCTGTATTGTTGTGAACAGTAGCTGATATTGAGTAACCGTTATTGCGTATCGTTATTTTGTAACTTTGTTTTGAGGAAAATAATATTTAACGTTTACTTCTAAACCTTCTTATGGCAACATCAGGTCTAGATTCCATCATCATCGCCAACTCATAGTTCGAGATTTACCTACATGGTGTACGTGCAATTTATTTTGAGACTTTAATCTTGTTTTATCTTATTAGGTATAATATGAAATTGATAGCATCATCATACACATAAAGAGATCAAGATCTTCTAACTGAGCAAAATTAGGCATACCATTATTGTAGAAGGGTGAACTAAATTAAGTACCTATTTATCATTATGAACAAGATCGATATCCAAATGACATGAATGTATGAAACGAATTAGCTATTGCAGCGTTATTAGCGGCATCTGATGTTTCTAAGCTCTAATAACGTCACAGATAACAACGTTTCGATAAAATAACTGCTTCGCACAACACTACACCTGTTAACGCAAATATAATAACGAGAGCACGCCAGTATTCAACGATCAGTCTGTCTGTGGTGTTTGTGGGGGATACGCGATTGGATAGAGCGCGCCTTGAGGCTGCGAACTGTTTTCGTTTTTTTATTTGGCTTCTAGCCGTTGTATGGGTAAGTTTATTTATTATAATCTCCCTTTTAACCTTTTATAAACCCTTTAAAGTTGAAAATTCAGTGGTTAACAGAGTATTTTAAGACAAAGAGCGTGTACATGTATATCTGTGTAAATGTCAGTTGTAGGCTGTATACAAACGTAAACAAAGCGCCGCTGTATGGTGTTCTTTTTTCAAATCCAAGTGCATAATGATTTGAACGAAAACAAAAGACACTGTTTACAAGTTATTAACGATGTAACTAATAATGGTTCTTCGTAAGACGCGACGTGTCGGGAATTCCGCGAAATATTGTATTTAAATAATGGCTTCCAATGTTGATAAGAGACATTAAAATATTTTAAATTCAAACCAGTTATAATTGCATTCTGCCTTTGTTTTTATTTAATTAACTAATCGGTAAGACATTAGCTCGCCAGCCGGTAATTGTTTCGAGATAAAATACCGTGACTATGAATAATTGAATAGACTTTCACTATACCTAGTCCTTAAACAATGGATTTATATGTCATTGTCATGATATTTATGTCTTTTATGTGAATTCTATTTTCCTTCGTGTCATTATTATTTAACTTTCCCTTATCCTACCTACATGACAAATCGACATGCGTCAGTGACCGTGATTGTTTGTTTAGTATTTTTCCTGTTAGAAATATATTCACACTTTATATTCTGCAAAATATATGTAAAGATTCCTTTGTTTTAACCATGAATGCATAATATTTTTTTGAAATCCGAAACCTGATGGGGGGCTATTCTTTAATTTTAAGAACGTTCTCAGTCTCAATCTATCAAAAATACCTCTAATTTCCCACATTTTTGACAAGTATTTGACATTGATTGTCGCTGAGATGAGATTGCGACTAGATTTTGAACGTTTTTAATAATTACGAGAATTGGCCTTCTGAACGTGACTGTCCTACCGGTGTGTGTTAAGGGATTTACCGCAAAAAAAAAAAAAAAAAAACACGTAGCGTTAATCGCACCAATAAAAAAAAACGATAATATTAGCTACCTGTGAGACTGAAATAGCCTTTCAATGCATATAATGTTTCAACATTATGATGATAGTACCTAAGTTTTTGTAACTCACTTCCTGGCATAGAAAATCTTAACCTACAGATGTTTTGTAAACCTGATGAAGAATGCATGCAAGTATTTTTATATCAAACAGTCATCATTACTTACGTCTAACTTAGGGCTGACTTTTCCAACGCCAGATAACTTTATCGGAGGAATACCTAATTTTGAATTTTTGACAGTTATTCCGTACAAAAACTGTCAGACGTCAATTTTATTACACGAATAAAAAAAACTAAAACACTTTCAGAAACAAAACCTACTGGTATAGGTGACAACAGTCGCACTGGTTATAGGTGACAACAGTCGCACTGGTTATAGGTGACCACAGTCGCACTGGTTATAGGTGACCACAGTCGCACTGGTTATAGGTGACAACAGTCGCACTGGTTATAGGTGACACAGGTTTAGTAGACAACAAAGTCCCACATGCAGTGGTGTTTGGATGCAATTTGCAGAGAAACTCGACCCAGTTTACTTTACGTCGTCTCGGCACGCAAAACCGGAGAGTTAGGATACTATTATGTTCATAATTATGTTGCTAACTTTTAAAAGGATTAAGTAATCCGAATAATGCCAAGTTTTCTGATGATAGTTTTTTAATACTTTGTGTTTCTATTTGTGCAGCCTTAATCCCCCCACCAAAGGCAAAGGCTTCCCTTTTCCTTTCCCACACAACTCTGTTCTCAGCTAATTGTAGGCCAGAAATGAAGTTATAATTAAAATATCATGGGCTAAATTAAACCATTCGTCAGGCAATGAGTAATCAAAAATAATATGTAATCAATCAGTAATCGAAAATGACACATTTCCAATTATTGGTTTGCCTTGCCCCCAACAGCATATAAAGCCTTTATAAGACTTTTATTTTAGAACATTGATTGTTGTTCGATTCGCTACGGAAGCGTATCGATCGGTTGTTAGTACCTATTACTCTATTAAATAGCCACGAATTCACAAGCATATTATGTGAGGTACCGTACCTAAATAATAACAGCCGCACAGGGCCTCAAGTCTGCTATTACAATAGTGTCAGAATGGTCTATCATTGATATCATAATTGTTGATTTTGACAAGTTTGGTAATCTACTAATATAATGGCATCATTATGACTTTCCAATGGTCAACCACTGACACTCTATTGAAAGAAATGGCATAGAATGGTAATCTCGTAAATAATGACAAATGAATAATGACTTAGGCGGTAATCTTCTAAAATTTTGACAGGGCCTTTGATCAGTGACCTACCATTAGAACGTCATTGTGCAGTCATTGCTTTTAATTCGTTACGAGTATCGTATAATTATGTTCTGTGCCATTGACCGACCAATGATCGACCATTATGAATTTAGCAGATTACGAACTTTTAGCAAAATGACAATGGGATCGTGTTGGAATGACGAATTTATAAAAATAGCAGACTTGGGCCCCAGGTCGATCAATGCCGCCGTTGGTCTGTGGATGGGTGACCATCTTTACATACCGTGACCGAGCCGTGCCTCGGAAAGCACGTTAAGCCGTTGGTCCCGGCTGTCATTCATGGATCTTTGACAGTCGTTACGGGTAGTCAGAAGCCCGAAAGTCTGACAACCAGTCTTACCAAGGGGTATCGTATTACCCAGTAACTGGGTTGTGGAGGTCAGATAGGCAGTCGCTCCATGTAAAATATGTACTGGTATTTAGCTGCATCCGGTTAGACCGAAAGCCGACCCCAACATAGTTGGGAAAAGGCTAGGCAGATGATGATGTGAGGTACCTACTTAACTTACTTACTTACTCCTTCTCACCAGTGCCGGATTAAGACTTCTTGATGCCCTAAGCAATCCACGCCTGTAGGCCCTCCTATCCACTAGTCGCCTCGTATTTTTCCAAAACATCGACGAGCGATTTGTAAAGATTGGCGCACATCTCTAGCTAAAGTGACTTTTGGGTCTTGTAATATCTATATCTTGCTGATAAACAGCCTTGCCTTTCATGTGCTAGCAAATACTGTTTCGGTGCTGTTTCTGCGTTATGGTGCCCCCCGAGACGTGATGCCCTATGCAATTGCTTAATTTGCTTAGGGGCTAATCCGGCACTGCTTCAAACGAAAAACCTTGAGTCGGTATTACGTGCAGTTAGAAGATATATATTACATCCATATCTAACTGTTTTTTACATTTCTATGTCCATATCGAATCCAGGAAAAACCGGCCAAAAATTTCAACTAGTCATCCCGATAAAAGACTTCAAAGCAAGCGTTTTGTACAGTCACGAGCATAAGTATGTATACACTTGGCCTTGGCTTTATTCAAAGGCGATTTTCTCCTTTATTTTTGAATGAAATTTATATTATTAGGAACATATTATTTTATGTAAAGTGTTGTATTTCAACGTAGCATTCGTTATTTCGTGAAAAAATCGCAATTTAAAGTTGCCAAGTGTTGACATATAGTGCTCGTGACTGTACACGTGTTAAACCGAGCGTTTCTCTGAAACGGATAATAAAATTTAATTTCAGCAATAACGACTAGTCAGATATGGTTCACGATAGACGCCCACTCTTCCCCATGACGCGGCGACAACGCGTAGTCGTATGAAAGGTCAGACGCCTACGCAGACTCGCTGTCATATTTTCGGCCACCCCTTCACAATCACAACCCTCGGGAAATGAACTTCAATATTCTGAAAACCCTTCTATTGAAACGTGACGCGCGTAATAAATGGGGTCGGCAGAGGTTCTGACAGTCACGAGCATAAGTATGTATACACTTGGCTTTATTCAAAGACGACTTTCTCGTTTAGTTTTGAATGAAATTTTATGTTCAAAGCAGGCAAGCCTATAATTGATCATCTGCCTAGCCTGTTCCCAACTAAGTCGGGGTCAGCTTCCAGTCTAACCGGAAGCAACTGAATACCAGTACTTTAGCTGAAACAACTGCCTATCTAACCTCCACAACGACCACAACCCAATTACTGAGTAATATATTTAACTAATACGATACTCCTTGGTAAGACTGGTTGTCAGACTTCCGGGTTTCTGACGACCCAAAACGACTGCCAAAGATCCTCGAATGATACAACGAAGTAACAGCGCGGATAGGCGATGCGATGCAATGGGGTGGGTCGGGGGAACAAGAAATTTCAAGCGGACGAAATCGCGGGCAGAAGCTAGTTATAGATAAAATTACGCCGTTTCGGAAAATGTTTATTTTAATTATTGAAACCGTAATCAGTGTTATGTATTTTCCTTGAATATCATCCGCATATTAATTAATGTGATACATTGCATTTGCAACAAACACCATGCATGATTTGCATAATAAGCTGAAATTTTCAAGGCAAACTGTGGGTTCAAACCACCCACCACTTTTTTTTTTGTAGGTTTTGTGGGTGGTACAACTCTATCTATCGCTTCGGAAAATGCAGGCGTGAAGTTATGTTGTTTTCTTTTTTCCAGTTCTCTTTAAAAACCTATTACTGATAGAAAGATAATCCCATTCTCTTTCTTGTCCCACTTAGAATTTCCATTGAAAGGCAAAGTCCTTTCCAATGAAAGGCTAATCCAATAATTGGCAATTTCGAAACAATACACATACTAAGGGTCTCCGAATTCCTTTGTAGAAATCAAAGACAGGGAAAGGACGCCAAAAGATGGACCCTCTACCTGCTACACGTGTACACACGGCTACACATCAAGCTATACACAACCAGTATAAGCTGCCTTCTGACTGTACGAAAAACATACCTATACCCGGGTTAGCGGGATTGTCCGAAAGGGTTACCGCTGGCCCGGAACATAAAGGGCTAAGGAAGGAACACGGGTGGGTTTTAGTCAGTAAGAGTCTGACACTCCCTTCCGCTCCACCCAGAGCGGTAGGATCATTTGATGATTTCCCACCCAAAAATAAAAATAGAGGTACATACCTGTACGAGGTCAGCTAAAACTGGATATGTATAGCTTGACGTGTTGCCGTGTGTACCTCCCGGACACGCGTTAGAGACTATTTTCCGCTGAATAGACACGTAAGACTACCAGCACGCGTAGCATGACGACGTTTTGTCGACGGAAGAATAGACAAAATGACACATTGCCATGCTTAGACGCGTAGAATGCGTACAAATATTTCTACAATCTGTCATTTTGTCTATTCTTCCGTCGACAAAACCCGTTTCTACGGCGGTCATGCTACGCGTGCAGGAAAATTCTAAAACATATCTATGATGGTTTCCTCGTGCTAAGCTCGGCTTGCACCTTTCACATTGGGCCGTATTCATAGTGTACTCTGTACAACGCAATCACTCCTCACGTGGGTCGCATTCATAGAGCTGCCGATACTCATTGCCGTCACGTGAATCAGGATGGCCGCGGCTGCGATCACGTGCGACCGAATCTAGCGCACTGCAGCCGAGTGCGACCTCGTACGTCCTCCTATCACTTCCTAGCTGCCTCCGTAATGAGGTTACATAGCTTCGATAGTAGGTACATATACAAACTATTTGTTATAGTTGAGCTAATTTAAAATAATTATTTTGATAAATCAAGCGACATTAATACGCCGGGGTAATGGCGTAAAACACTATCAGTAGATGTGTCTTTCATTTTGACAATTCAACAACATTCATTACGTAATTTACGTTGTTGAGCAGACACATTTTTTCTAACATATGAAGTAATGGAAAATCCTTCAAAATGATGTTAATTGTGATTGGTAGTGTGTCTGTGTGTTGCGCATTCGGGGTGCCTGGTTAGAGTTGACCTTATTAGTAACAACGTCTGCCGAAATATGTGAACAGTAGGAATTAGACACACGAGTGTACCATCTCCGAAGGGTATATAGGCGGAGGTATTCCCATAGTATACCCACATTTCGGCAATTATGTTTAAGTCCCACATAATAGGGGGCGAGCCATTCCCATCAACCGGCCACAATTCCAGACTCCAGGCTGCTATTGAGAAATCTCTACGTAAAAAAAGCATTAACGTAACATTAGTAGGAATTATTACTGATATTTTTGTGTGAGATATTTTTGTCCAAGAAGGAGTTATTTTAATTGCTTACAAAAACAGACAATTAAGGTTGTCAACTTTTTCTTGTCTGTGTTCCAAACTTAAAATATAAGGCCTCTATGATTTAACTTAACCTACTTGCTCAAGGCCCATCCTTTCCCTTTCGCTACAAAGTAATGATTGCGTCCTTTCACGAGCTATTTATTTCATGCTCTAAGGCCCGTATTACAGAACGTCATTCAATATTCAAGCATTACTTAAAACTAGATCCAAGCCATTTGATTGGTTGAAACTAGTTTTAAGTAATGCTTGAGTATTGAGTGACGTCCTGTAATACGGGACTAAGTTTATCATTTTGATGTTAAGGTAACACCGATACATTGATATATTGCGCTCTAAATCTTAAATTTTCAGAAGCTCGTTGGAAAAGGGAGCCAGTAAAATATTGAACGTGTTCTAAACTGCCACCAAATTTTATCACAATTTTTTAAATAAAAAAAAAAAAAAAAAAAAAAAAAATATTTAAAAAAAAAGGAAGTTATTCCAACCTGACCCCCTAATCGTATCCACGCGGGTTATTAAAGGACCAATGATTTAAATTGGGCCACCACAAGATTCAGGGAATCGAATCGGAATAACTCATAAGTCGTAAATAATAATGTGGGATACCTTTCCAATTAATACAGCACCCTAATTGCGTAAAACACTATCAATCACAATCTGAATAATTTTGAAGGATATAATTGCTAATCCATTGCTTCATGTTTTCGAAAAATCTGTCTGCTCGGCAACGTTAATAACGCAATGAATGTTGTTGAACTGTCAAAATAAAAGACATTGCTAGTATTAGTGTGTTACGCAATCACCCCACATGTGTCATTTACACGTGAAATATACAGAAATACGTATTTTTTTTATCAAAATTGATTATATCGGAATCTATGAAGCAATATTACGATGAACAATAAATTGAATTTTAGTACAGATAAAAAAAGATTATTAGCAAATATTAGTCGAATTAATTGACTATCCTTTTAATGTGTATTAAGATTAGATCAGATAGGAATAATAATAGTTAATATAAAGTTCAAAAAAGGTAAATTAGATATAGGTATTGAATGGTATTATCCATTACAATGGATTGGATGGATTGTAGCGGTATCTACATACAACGCCACATGCGAACAACGCGTCATACTGACTTACTGACTGCATCGCGCAAGCAGAGTTTACCGCGCAACTAGCATAGATACAACGGCCCGACATGAATCATTGGGCAGTTGCCCGACAGACACAATACCCGTCTGGTCGGCGGATCCTCCCTTTTCTATGGAGGTTGAGTGAACTTTACACCCTGTTCCTAATACCTCTATAACATCTCACAGCCCGCACGCATGGCGGATTGCGGCCCACTCCCTCTCACAGAGAGCTTGAGAGGCCTGTGTCCCAGCAGTGGGAACATTATAGGCTGATGATTATGCTTGTGCTATAATTAAAGCTGATGTCCAAAAATAGAATGGGCAGGTAGTACGGATCATAAAAACATGATTTATTTCAAGATGCATTTCTTTTTATTAGATGAATGAAAATAACTGGCTCAATAAAACTATTATGAAAACGATTTTTCGATTTGAGGAATGCTTTTAAAAAGTATTCTACAATATTTTATTAGACACACTTCCCGTGACCCCAAGGGCTGCTAAATATTGCCATACAACGAGGCTGCCGCCGCTCTCTTGGGTACATTACCAGTCGACAGCAATGCGGAGGAATAATTCGACGTCATATTTTAAAGTTAAGCTAGGATGTTATATTTAATTTTAAGAGTTTGTTAGTTTATTTAGTATTATAAGTTTATTCGGTCAGTGAATATACTTAAAATTATATTATTCTGAAATTACCAGAAAAAAAAAACAAAATTGACTGAAAGCAACAAAATGTTTACAAAGCTCTCATTCGCTTTCCTGTTTACAAGTAGCTATTCCATTGCAGATAGTTTTAATTATCTACAAATGAATCACGTTACAAAGAATCTGCACTAGAGCACAAACAGACACATGCTTCGCGGTAAAAGTAAACAATTTAACTACTTATAGTTGTTTACACTCAAACACTCGGGAGTATTAAAAGTTTTCAGTGATTCAACATTTTTGTAGTCTTATTCATTGCTTGGATGGTAAATAAAACAATTACCATGAGAAATACACATATTTATCAACATTCAATACTAACTTCTGCCCGTGACTTTGTCCGCGTGAAATTTCTTGTGCCATCGCCCGCCCGCGCTTTTACCTCGCTTTCTTTTTGCTCAGCTCCTAAGGGCCCTAGCGTGGTATTAAATAGCCTATAGCCTTTTGCCCGACCAGGGAATCGAACCCAGGACCTCTCTCAGCAGTCACACTTGCGGCCGCGAGACCATCAACTATCGTGAAGACTATTTTAGAGCCCCCGCACATTGAGCCACTAGTGGCGACCACATTAGAACGACTAGTGGCCGCCACAAGTTGCGGACGCGTTTCTCCATGCATTTTGTATAGCATCGGTGCATGCCGAGCGTTTTTAGTGGCCGCGTCCGAGTCACAAGCAGCGGGAGTCGACCGCGCTGGCTACTTGTGGCCGCGTTTTGTCGTTCGACTCGCGCGCACACACAGCCACAGTCGCCGGCTTCTCCCCGCTCCCGCATCTCTAGGTCTAGTCTTGTACAGTCAACAGCAAAACTAGATGATCAAAGTCTACTTTTGCTGTTGACTGTACCACTTGAACAACTGCCGCAAGTGGCAGCCACTGAAGGCCGCATCCAGCCACCAGTGGCTGCCACTGGTGGCGGCGTGTAGTGGTCTGACTGAACCACTGGTGGTCGCGTTTAGTAGCGGCGACTGGTGCCCATAATGTGCGGGGGCTCTTAATGCACGTCTGGCAAGATTGAGTTTGACTTCTTGCCTACCCAATGCTATCTCATTTAATAATAACGTGATATTCAATTCTCTAAATCGTGACTTCACTTAGTTTAAAGAGTTTAAAAATAGTTTTATGAGACTCTGACTCTGCTTTTTTCCAAACGATATCCACAAGACAAATCCTCTCCCTGAACGGCTCGTCACCGCGGGGATTGTAGACGACCACCCTCCAAACCTAAACAAATACTATATAATTATCTACATTCAATCTCAGAAAAGGCTACAAAAAAAAACATACTGAAGACATAAACATACTGAAAAAAGAAATAAAGAAATTATAACAGAAGAAATAGAAACCCTGAAAAATGAAAAACACACTAAGAAACCAGAAAACAAAACTAAGCAAGAAAAGAAAAGTCTGAGTAAACTATAAAAGTCAATACCTACATAAAAAAAAAAAAAAAGCAAAACATTAAAAAGAGGAGACTCGATGCCCAGACGGGCGAAGGATAGAGCTACCTGGCACGGTTTGGAGGAGGCTTTCACCGCAAAAGGCGGCCCTTACACATAACAATACATTACTAACAAATAAATAAATAAATACACAACACAGAACTAGTTAAGAAAACGAAGATGTAAGGGATAGAATAAAGCTAATAATAATAAAAAATCCACAAGACAACGCTACCGACTATAACTGCTATCTTTATTAGAAACTCCAATCAATTAACTAAGTCTATCGCATTTCACTGCTGGACATAGACCTCTCCCAGGCTGCGCCACAACACTCCGTCCTCCGCGTTCCGCATCCAGTCTGTCCCAGCCCTCTTTTTATGGTTGTCGGATCATCTAGCTGGTGCTTGCCGATACGCGGTCTCCTTTCCAGGACTCGTCTGTTCCACCGGCCATCGGTCCTTTGACAAACATGGCCAGCCTACTGCCAGTTCAGCTTTATTACAAACTTAACATTTTGCTAATTATTATCACAAACCTGACCTGTGAGTTACCAAGGGCAGTAGCTACCCCCATCGATCGTTAATGCTCAATGTTACTTCGGCGATTACCATTTAGCTTATTGTCTCCATGACCCATTAATTTTCCAGTTTTAAATTGCTGGCGTTATACAATGTTACCTTTTTGCGCAAATACATTTTTCATACAAAAGGGAAGAAAGAGGTTTTTCATAAAAAAATGTCTTTATATTTTTTGTTTTACTTGATTATGGTTCTGACTAAGGACCCATAGTATTGAAACTTGAAAGTCTTCAACCAAACAATAACCCACGTGGTAATTGCGTAACACACTAACAGTAGCAATAGTTTTCATTTTGACAGTACAACAACATTCATTGCGTTATTTACGTTGTTGAGCAGACACATTTTTCGAACATATGGAGCAATGGATTAGCAATATCCTTCAAAATCATTCAGATTGTGATTGATCGTGTGTTACGCTATTAGGGTCCCAGTAAAGGTTACAAAAACTCAATTAAAGGCCATTCTAGTCAGCAGACATAACAAAAGTATAGACTGAGAAACAATGACCAGTTTATTTATCCACGAAGTATGTAAATTGATAGGCATCTTATTTCAATACTGTCTGGGCACACAAGTAGGCTAAAGTAGTCTTAAGAAGCCATTCAATGACTGGCAACATGGGCACATAGTTATCGACGTATTCCCTTATTACCCGCAGATTCGGCTTCATTGCCATAAGGGCCGCGAGGTACTGGCTGAGTTAACCCAATAAAGAGAATGTATTTTGTTCTCGCGTTGCGGGATCATTTATTATAATAATTGGCAATTCTGGCGAGGGAAATGGAGTGGCGTTAAATGAAGTAGGAGATAATGACCTTTTTTATTGGATTTAGTTCAGGGGGCCTAAAAAGGCCACTTTGGCAGAATCATAAAAGGATATGGCGAAGACAGTCCGTGTTTTTTTCTTTTTTTCGCTGCACTACGGAGGTATGATCAAAGAGATTGGGATTGGAATTGGATTGATCATAGATATCCGGTATTGATTGATATTTTAGCACGTCTTCACCAATGGGATTTGATACGATTAACTTAACAGTTAACTGTGCATTATGATTCATAATGTTATCCTTTTATGATTCTGCCAAAGTGGTTTTTTTAGGCCCCCTTGTTTACGTTAGCCGCTCCACCATGGTCTAAGTATTTCTTGACAGAAGTTCAGTTAAACTGCAGTTAAACAGTTAAAGTCATGTGAAATTAGTGAAATACCATCATCTGCCTGCCCTTTTCCCAACCTTGGAGTCGGTTTCCAGTCTAACCGGATGCAGCTGAATACCAGTATTTTACATGGAGCGACCGCCTATCTGACCTCCACAACCCAGTTACTGGGTAATACGATACCCCTTGGCAAGACTGGTTGTCAGGCTTTCGGGCTACTGACGACCCGTAACGACTGTCAAAGATCTACGAATGACTTCCAGGAGCAAAGGTGCTTTCCGAGTCACGGTATGTGAATACCTTACACATTTTTACCACAGCACGCTTTATTTCAAACACAAAAATCAGTCAGTCATTGTATATTCTGAAGCTTTATCTTTTTATGTCATTAGGATAAACGCGTGCCATTTTTTATAAATTATCGGAAAAATGGTCTGTAGTTCGCGGGATCGTAACCTTTTGATCTCGATTTAGTTTGACATTAAGATAGATTTATTTATAAAAGCACTGAATTGTGTAATACAAAATACAATCATTTGACCTTTTTAAAAAGGCGAATGAACTTATCTTTGAGGTTGAATTTTGTATTTTGACCCACAGATATTTTGACCCACAGATATTTTGACCCACAGATATTTTGACCCACAGATATTTTGGCCTAACAAAACAATTTTAATTTTCACGTAGAGTTTTTTTTATTTACAACTTGACTATTGTGATGAAAATGTACAACAATGGATCAATACGTTTACGAATATGCGATAAAGACTCGTTTTCGTCAGAGTTCTCCCAAACCAGTGATTCATTAATGAGTAATATGTGTTAAATACATATTTTCGTTGTTTCCTAAGAATCTCGAGCATTTCCGAGGAACGTGACCATTCCAGTTCATGACCGGAGCGAGTTGCAACAGACCACTTTGTTCTTGCACCGCGGTCGGCGCGGGCGAATGGTTATGACGTCACAATTGTTGTATATTTAGAACTTCAATGTTAGTTGTTGCTACTGGTTTTCGGTGGTGAAAAGTTGGACTCGAGTGTTGAAAGTCCACGAAACGTGGACGTTTGATCTTTAACCCCTGCCAAACTTTATCAGTTATTAAAGACTTCCACTTGTAGATATTGACAGCATCACAACTGCGAAT
>OX637557.1:15697227-15885860 GCA_951800025.1 Oligia strigilis | reverse complement strand
TGCGTTTACATAAATAATATAATAACGTAATCAAACCGAGAGTGAAGCGGTTACTTCTAGTCATGCGTGCTCCATCGTCGTGGTCGAACGCAAGCCTATGAGGGTACCAGACAGAGATGTTGACAGTTATCTTAAGGGGGAAGCGCTAAGGTAGCCCGCGAAATTCAAATTTTCTTACTTTTTTTGCAACTTGCTAGTCAGTATTAAGTTGTAGGTACGTTGATTAAAATATGATCCGCGACCGTAACAAATAAGTACCTATTTACAGAATTATAATCATTAGAATCAGTACCGAATACAACTTGTTAAGTTAGTATAATCCTAAAATGTCAAGATTTCATGAAATAGTCATTCAGTATCAGTAGGATTACTAGGTCTTAGAGAATTGTGTTGATGGCTTTATTGACTATAATTCTGTGCATACATTGTATATTTGTTATAGTCGCGAATCATATTTTTTATAAACGTACTACTTAATACTGACCAGCAAATTGCAAAAACGTAAAAAAAATGGAATTTCGCGGGCTACCCTGGCGCTTTCGCCTTAACATACCGAGTCCAGCTCCATGCCTCGGAGAGCACGTAAAGCCGTCAGTCATGTGCCTAATCTCTCTCCAATAATGAGAGTGAGGGAAGATAGTGCACCTGTGTCTGTGTGCACACTTGTGTATTATACCTATCCCTGAGTCTAGTCTCAAATTAGATTGGCCGGTGCTACCGAAATGCTATATGGAGAACATAATTATTACTAAGAGATTCACTGAATAGCGACCGAACAGAGGGAGAGATTAAAGGTACGAGACCAGAAATCAAAATTGACTCACATTAGGATAATTTGGCAGCAAATCAGGCAATAATGACAGGTCGATTTCAGCACCGGCACACATCTCGAAGAGGAGGTGCCCCAGAGACAACGCCTCCACGTGTTCCAACTGAGCGGCCAGAGCTATCGGACACCGCGGCTGCGCGCCAATCAGAGTGTTCTCCAAACCGCATATCCTGTGATTACATAATGCATTAGCACATTCAAATAAAATATATACTTGACCATATTGCTTTAACACCCTTAAGTTGAATGCCACTTACTGGGTCATAAACAACAAGGTTATTTTTGGTTTCAAGAACAATGTGACTTTTAGATAATTTCAATATTAGTAAAGTTTTAATCCACTACTTTACTATTACTGCTAATGAGTAAAGTAATTGTTGATAAAAGCGGCCAAGCAGTAATTGAATTCGACTACATATTATATACTTAACAAGTGTAACAAGTCAATAGTTGTTTTGATTTTCCTATTTTGCAATGTGTTACTCCAACTACCCTATTTTAGACAGTATAATAGTAGGTCACACTTGGGCGCCATTATTCACTAGTGGCGCCCAACTGGGCCAATTTCTACTCACCGCGCAACGCCATTTTGTACGACCACATTGCCTGAATGCAAGTGACGAAAAGGCGGAAACCCTTTCTCCTTTAGGAAAAGTAGTCCTTCTAACATTTGACGACCAAACCTCGCGACTTGCCACGCTGGGAGACCAGTGCCTGTCGATCCGTACTTACGCATGTACTCTTCGTTCCATGTACTCTGTAATATTTTAATAGGTTTGACAGTAAACCATCCATGGTTTTATTAAAAAGGTTTTATTGAAATATCCCGTGTTAAAAAGTTGTAGTAAATAGGTAATGAAAATTATCTTATTTTACCTTATAAATTAGATCCTTTAAGCTCCCTCTAGCATTAAACGGTAAGACGGTGAGAGCATGACCATTGCATAGCTCTAGATCTAAGACGGGATAAATGTATGGATGGTGGAGAGCTCGAAATAACTCCATAATCAGGGTCTGTGAACGTTCACCTTGCTCGATCGGGCATTTGGAAGTCAGCGGTACCTGAAATAGAAGTTACATACGTTACTCTACCGACTTATGCGCCGCGCATTCGCACATACAGCATTTGTACCCAATATTGCAATTAATACTATGTAAAAAAATATATATAAAAAATCATTGTTTAACGAACATTGAAGGCGGTCGGATTTATTTCATCATACAAATAGAATCGACCTGCAACCTAACTGCCTAACACACTAGTTATTACTCTCAATTTGAATAATTTTGAAACATATTGCTAATCCATTGCTCCATATTTTCGAAAAATGTGTCTGCTCAACAACGTAAATAACGCAATGAATGTTGTTGAACTGTCAAAATGAAACCCACTGCTACTGATAGTGTGTTACGCATTAACCCTGCCGTTATCACATCAATAAGTGTAGGGATCACCTCGTAGATAGTTAATTGTGCTTTAATTGGAACACAGCTGAGAACGCCACTAATGTATGGAAAATATTATACATAATTATTGTACCTTACAGGTTGGCTGGGACATCGTCATCGTTCTATATAGTCGGTAAGTAATTAAAAAAAAAAATACTGTACCATACATTTCGACCGCGTAGGTATTGCACTTTTCTATGAAACAGCTTTTTTTATTTTATATTTGATGAAAAATTTCTAGAATCATCAGTAGTGAGGGCTATGCTGACGGAGACAGAAAATTGGAGGGAAGTTGCCTCCTTTTGTGAGGCCGTGATGGTCCAGAAGGAGGCTGCTGAGCGGGATCGTGAGAGAGCCGATCCAGACTCTGATTTTCAGGGAATACAGTGGCACTGTGATCACGTGCTGCCGTTGATAGCGAGGCTCAGGGGAGACCCCTTTATAGTCTCACCAAGGACGTGCTCTAATAACAGGCGTTGAAATGGGCCGGATTGATCTGATAGGAGGTAATGGGACCCCCTCCATGTGCTGATGGTGATCACTGGGGTAGTTTTAGTGAGGTAAGAATCCCACACTCCCCGGTCTTTTTCCCCAAAGTCCAGGCGCCTTTTGAAGGTTCCCCCCGAAAACAAAAAAAAAAAGATGTCTAGAATCATGTGCTGAATTCATGGTTGCAGTTTGTGCGTATTATGTCCTTGGCACCCCTGTACCTATACCTGATCGAGTATTTCCCTTCTGTTATGTAACGAAAAAGGATACCTACATTATACAACAAAGTAACATACCAATGTCAGAAGTCTATCGGTCTTGATAGAGTTGTCGTGTATGGCGAACCAGTGTTTGTTGAGTCGGCAGCCGATCGAACCCAGTGCCGACAGCAAATCGTATCTGTAATGGTTTTGGTATTTCAGTAGGTATCAAGAATTTTACTGATCGGCACGAGTTCTTAGAACAATACTTATAGGATATGTTCTTCAGAAAGGTCCTGTACCTACATAGTAGGTACCTACTCGCTAACGGCATGCGTGTATGACCAGATGTATGAACAAGAATCGTAGCTGGCGTTCTGTAATTTCTGCCTACCATCACGGGAAGAACACACACAAACACATAATACTCACGCCGTATTATGTGTATGTTTGTGTGAGTGTGTGTGTGTAATATAGGATACCTCAAGCATTTTACTAAATAACTGTAAGTGCACCGACCGAACATGATACAAAATGTGCCTGCTTATTGCTTTTGAACAAAATGCTGACTAAGCAAGTTCATCTTATTTACAATTAGGTCACTTACTTTCATAGGCACAAGTATAAGCATGTGCACACACTAACATACACACACACTAAATAATTCTACTGCTTTTCTGCAAGCGGCTTTTATAAAAAAGACGCAAATGGTTTATTTTCTTTCCTGGAAAGTCGTAGACTAGGGATTTTATCTGGAAGAAAAGCAATTAGCATTTACGTTCCAATTACTTAAGTACCTACTTACATATGGTAAACCGTCCCCAAATATGATTATTAAAATAAAGATTTTCTCAAGTATCAAGAAAATATTGCTAAGGCATATATATCTGGCGGTAATGATTGATTAATGATTTCATTTCTGTAAGTAAGTTTGTACAAAATGTACTTTTCACGTCAATGATTTTTTTTTAAACTAGATGAGGTCGGCGTTTCCTGTCTGACTACTCTGAGAAACGAACTCAGAGGTCACGTTCTTATTTTAAAGTCCAGATATAATAATCTTGATCAGATCATGTGAAGACCATGCAGATATAGACGTTTGACATGGTCTTTTGAGGAAAGAACCACACAGATTGAGTATCCACGCACTTGTCAATAATCGTGCAGCGCAATTCAAAACTTAAGAGCGTAGACGGGCTGCGCGAGAATTGAGAAATAGGTATTTGAAGAAACTATTGCCGTGTCTCTCTCTCTCGTCTCCCCCCGTAGATTGCGATAGGGACAACTGCAGCTCAGAACGATTTCAACTAGAAAAAACCATGACCGATCGACGTTTCGTATCCCCCCTGTTTTCTCCTCGAAACCTAAGCCGATTAAAATATTTTTGGTATCAAAATTTAAAGGAAGAATCCCCCTGTTTTCTCCTCGAAACCTAAGCCGATTAAAATATTTTTGGTATCAAAATTTAAAGGAAGAATAGATCTATGCCCCTATCATTTGTTTTTATCTTAAAAACTTTTCAATTTTCTTTGGTAGTCGGGGCATTTTTTTAGGTTTTCGGAAAATCATATTTATTTTTGTAATATTTTTTTTGAAAAATCCAAATGACAGGGGCATGCCTTCAATAGACCTTGATTTTTATAAATAGAAATGATTACTCTAGAGGCATTATCCAGGAAGAGAATAGGGGAATACGTTTGTATGGAAAAAATGCAGTCTACGTACCTCGGCGACTGTGACAGGTATTCTGTGCAAATAGCCAATGCAGCCGAGCTCTCCATAGAACGATCGCCGGCTCTACAGCAAAAGAAAAACGTAGCTATTATGTTAAAGAAATACCGAAGTACAGCTTTCCAAAAAAAATTATGCGCCGCGACAAATGACGATCTGAAACCACTCCGGTCACCCACTCCGGTCTCAGATCGTCATTTGTTGCATCACATCGGGTTTTAAGAAAAGAGTAAGTACCTATTTAAGGATGGTATATATATCTAATATTTTAAAATTGTTTGTTTTTTTTTGCAACGTTGCCCCACACTAGGAATTTCTCCTGTATCGTGGGTTACAAACATTTAATCTCACATACACAAACAGCCAGACCCGGAACAACTACTTGGAGGTCATACAAATATTTGTTCCGTGCGGGAATCGAACCCGCGACACGCAGTGCAGCAGTCATTCGCTTAACCACTGCGCCAACCGTGCCGACAAGTGCTTATAAGGGTTGATTTAACCCAGAATTGAGTAAAAAATGGCGCGTGATTAAAGTGGCATTTAAGTAGTTGACTGATATCTAATAGGCTTATAATGATGTTGTTGATCAATAACAAACTTAAGTTCACCTGGGAGACGCAGGGGGTTCCAAGGGTGAAGACTTCCCTGAGCCGGTGCCGATGAGTGACTTGTTGAACAGAAGCTTTGCCAAGGAGTCTATCTTCTGCGCAACCAGCGGGGCGCGCTCGGAATTCTCTTCTAAAATATTAATTTCGTTGTGGGATTATATTCGCCATAAGGTGAGTATAGACTAGGGCAGTTACTGGTAACAGAACACGCGAGCATTCGCCATTTTTAAATTTTATCGAACCGCACTTCGAACACGACGCTCGATGTTTTGTTGCAACCTGATTTTAAAATCAATGAGCGTATTGGTGTAGCCTTATATCGAACAAAGGCACGAACGGTCCCTGTAGGTCCAACATTTCAACAATTAACGCAAGGTAGAAAGAAATGTTACAGGTAAATGCTCACTCACCGTGAGCATACGTCGAAGCGTCGAGCATTCGCAGAAACCTTATATTATAAGTATGGAAATGCTTTTGGAAACAGCTTTTGCCTGTATTGTACCATTCGTAAGAACGTTACATTACATGGAAATGCTCGAGAAAATATAGCTAGTGTATACTCATCTTTATATTATACCACTATTGTACAGTCAGGGAAACTAATTATTAAGGTGAAAGCGGGGTAGGCGCAATTCCAATTTTCTTACTTTTTTTACAATTTAAATCATCAATGCAACTCTTGAATATACGGCAATTTATGTTGGTAATCAATTAGTTAAGCTAATTTATTTCCCTAAATTTACATTACAAGTATCATTTTTATATGGCAAGAAAGAGAGTGAGAACTGAGATAACGGCAGATAGAGATGAAGTAGGACGACATGCTGCCGACCTCGGTTAAAAAGAAATAAGGAGATGAGGGCGATAGATGATTAGGTATGATCGATGACTTATTTGAAGAAAATAAAGCAGTACTTGAGCTACAAGCGAACGATGATCCTTCCCCATCGTCTTGCCTCCCAGCCTCTTGCGGTAGCGAGAACGAAAGTAAAATGTGTAAACTATATGCAGTTATTATAAAAAGACCATCGTACGCCGAAGAAAAGAGAGAAAAAAAAGAGATAAAAAAGAAGAAGAAAGTTTAGAAGATAGAATAGCTAGCAACATTGAAATGGAATTTAGTGGACAGATTGTTTCGAAAACTATCGATAACGTAAAACAAACTGCTATAATAAATAGAAAATTAATTTCATTTCAATTGAGAATCAGAAATCATCAGATCATCTATATAATATATAGACTCACCTTCACTTTCTTCTCTGTCAGTGGACACTGACCGTATCCTGAATGCATTCCGTTTGTTGGCTGCGGCGATGGACTCCGGGTTCAGCTCGGCTGCAGACTGCGCCCTCCTGCATGCCCCGCGACGTTTCTTCTTCCTGTAGCTACTCCTCGGCCGCTCCTGGTAGAACCGGTCGTGACCAGTCGTCTCCGGCTCCTTCTGCTCTTTGCCTTCATTATTCGCTTTCATATGCTGGTACAAGTTGAACATCTTCGCTGATTTCCTTAGTAGGCACAATCTTAGCTTCTCTAACTTATGTTTCATCAATGACTGTGTTAGTAGGTTTCTTTAGTAATCTTCATTACGCACTCACTTCAAAAGAATCACTTTTAGAACTTTATTTAGTTTTCACGGTTGGAGGACGAGTTACTTATTTTAATTTTTTAACAATCTAAAATGAGTAAGTCGTTTGAATCGAATTTAACTGTTTTGCTAATATTTTTTATGTTAATTAGTTCTATAAGTGTTGTAAAATGACGACGGACATAAGCCCTGTGTGGAGTAGAGGGCGGTACCGCTGCGACTCCGTGAACTATGTCAACAGTAGCTAATTGAAGTCCCACAAGTACGGCATTAGCCGACAACTGGGCCCACGTCGATATTTACTACCCTGATGCTAGTCTCTTACGTGTATCTATGAGTTTCATGTATTTAATCCAATACGTAGTATTGAAGCTTGTTTAAATGGATTAAACTTAGAATTATTTTTAATATGAATAATGAAAGATGGCCTATCTGTACTAATAATAAAGCTGAAGAGTTTTTTTTTGCATTATTGAAGGCGCTAATCTCTGGAAGTACCAGTCGGATTTCAAATTTTTTTTTTCATTTGGTAGCGTAATTATCGAGGATGGCTATAGGCTATTTAACATCACGCTAGGACACTAAGGAGCCGAGGAAAACAGTCAGAAAGAACGCTAAGCGAAAACGAAATAATAGCGCGGGCAGGCGATGCAATGCGACGGGGTGTGTCGGAGGAACAAGAAATTTCACTCGGACGAAGCCGCGGGCAGAAGTTAGTTATTAATATTAGGACTGATCCACACATTACTAAATTACTATAACATACCGAAAACCTATAGCTCATTTAGTAATTTGAGCAAATTAAAGATCAACGCAACAAAAAAAAAATCTAGGGAGTTACGCGTTACGCCGAAATAAAACGAATAAAAATCATAAAAAATTGTGATATTTCAATAGTCAACGAAACTTACACTTAGCTTTACTTTTTTCATAACCAGCTAACATTGTCATTCTGTGTAGGTACTTGACAAATATAAATGCAGTAACAAAAGAAATAGTACAAAATAAAAACAAAACTTATGATTTATTTTGAACCTAATCAAACCTAAACTGCTGAAGAATTTCGGGTAAATTTAGATACTTAGCTCGCCGCGACAGTAATTCAGCAGTAGTAATACCTAAATGGAGAAGACATTCTGGTTTTACATTATTTCTTAACAATTTTTATTCACACTTATTGTTTGGGGTCTTTTGTCTTTTTCCGATGTGCCTGGTATAACATTTCTAGTAAATAAAACGTGATAAGTGTGTGTATTGTGAGCCTCAGGTAGTAGGGAGTGAACCCTCGCCAGAGCCCCAGTATATTGGAGTCTTTGCGAAACTTCTGGTACACATCCCGGTGGGTTCCATTACTCGTTACTTGGTATCTAGAACAGAGAGTCACTAGTTATTCTACATACTAAAGATCAGAGTCATAGCTCAGTCTCAATCTGTCAAAAATACCTCGAATTTCCCTAAATTTTTGACAAGTTTTTGACATTTGTTTGTCGCTGAGATGAGACTGCGACTAGATTTCGATCGTTTTAATTACGAGAATTGGCCTTCAGACATCGGCGATCCGGCAGAGAACCAAAGTTGTCGACATAGCTCACAGAATAAGCTAGCTGAAGCGGCAACGGGCAGGCCATATTAGCCGTAGAACCGCTGACCGTTGGGGCAGACGTGTTCTTGAGTGGATACCGCGAAAAGAAGAAATAAAGCCAAGTGTTACCTTGTTTTGAAGGTATCCAAAGGTAAAGTCGCCACCGCGGTGACAAAACTTGACAACATGGATGTATACAGGTGTAGTAAGAAACCACGTGCTTTCTTTCTTTCCGATAAATAATTTCGAGCCTGCAAGCAAATTCAAATACTTAGGTACCTATTTATGCTCTCACGTAGAAAAAAAAGATGGCCGTCACGGGACGCCTGGCAGATGTGAAACATCGTAATTGATGGTTATTTAAAGTTTATAATTAAAAAAAAATACATAATAGGTATGGAGATAAAAGAAATATATTTTTCTGACATAACGTGGCATGAGAGAGCGTCACGCCGTTCGCCGTCACAGCACGTTCAAGACTTGTACTATTATTCTGTGGTACAAGTCGGTTTTACTCCCAAGGCGTGCCTATACAGACTGTTTCAGAGGTGTGGTCAAAATTAATGTATGAATATTTTTTCGCGATTACGATGGAGGTCCCATGGAGGAAGTTGTTCAGATTGATGGTCTGTAACACACCCATAATGTTGACCACACCTTTTTGGTACAACCTGTAGACATTTCACATCACAAATTTATTACTTCCAGCACAGTAAAGGGACAGGCTACGCTCAGTACATTCTCTATGTCTATGCTTGCCTCCTATAACATGAGACTTAATAAGTGAAGTGAAGTGTGAGTGAACAAGTGTGATGTTATGTTACGTTAAGGTATAAGCACCAGAGGGTAGCCAGCGAAATTCAAATTTTCTTATATTTTTTGCAATTTACCGGTCAGCGGCAGGTTTTACCTGTGTTAATTGATAAATGATTCGCGACCGTAAGAAATATGACTTTACAGAATTATAATTATTACAATCATATTATTACCTACAACCGTTCATAAATAATCCTATTGATTGATATAGGTATCATGAAATAGTCAATCAATAGGACTAAAATATTATATTGACACTGTTGGAAATATTGTAAAGTTCTTCGTTGTAGTTGAAGTTGAGAGATTTATACATGTGACGTCACGAACCTTACGGCTCGTCTCCCCAGACACACGATGTCACACATATCGTGCGACTTATGGACTGACCTGGGAATAAGTTCCTATTTGAGACACGCTGATGAGGACAGATTTAGTCATGGTGAGCGTAGCACCCCGCCACAGTGTGCTTATTCCTTCCTTTCGCCAGATCCTTCAACAAACAGTTAATAATAAAACAATTTCGGCAATAGATAGTATGTAGAAGTACGTTTACATAATACAAAATTCACTTAACCTTTTGACCGTAGTCATGTATATGTAGAAAACCAAAATGTGCCCAGCACGCCACGGTTCCACTACATGACAGACTTTGACGCCGAGGCGACACGTTTTTGAGTTTTTGACGTGTGGCGGTCAAAAGGTTAAACTCATTCACTGACAGACAATTTAACGCACAGCTTTTAACCACTGGGCATATAAGCATGAAATTTTGCACAAATGTTTCTTCTACACGTACCTAAGTGAGGAAGATTTTTTTTTAATTCTTCTACTAAAGTGGTCAAACAGGGGATGAAAGTTTGTATGGAAGTTCGTCATTTTATGCTGTCCACTTAGTTCCAGGTTTCTGTTAAGTTTTGCATAAACCCATGGTACATATGGTGGGTAAACATTTAAACATGAAAATGTAACACGCATTGAAACAAAATCGCCTTGTTGTTGTGTTACATTTCATGCTACATTGTGTACCCACCATTTATTATTTTTTTACTATTAGATGAGAGGGTTTGGAATTTTGTCATCAACTTCGAAAAAAAAACAGCTAGCAATTAAGAGTCTTATGGGCCGTCTCCACGAGCGAGAATAGTCGCGGCGATAGTCTCGCTGTGCCATCAAATTTTCGCCGCGATAATATCGCCGTGTAGAGACACGTTCTAAGAGAGTGTATAGAAATACGTGACACGACGATAATATCGCCGCGATTCCCTCGCTCGTGGAGACGGCCCCTTACTGCATAAAGGCGTCTACAACGTTTCTGTAGCGCCTGTAGGGATCCACCGGGCCGTCTGCCATCATCCTCACGAGAATGATCTCGGAGGGACAGCCCACGAAGGCGCCCACAAGGCCCGCACACACTCCGATTGCCAACTTGTTGTTCAAATTCGGAGCACTGTTATACAGCCTGTAAAAAAAAGCAAAGATCAAAGCAAAATAATTAAAGAAAATACATTTATTTAGCACAGACTTTATGGCACTCAATGTATTCTGGAAAATTAAATAGAAATTAAATAAAAAGTGTGTGAAAGACGGGACGAGCTCGACTCTTTCCAGAAGGATTGGCGTTTGACAGCACTGGATAGGGATAAGTGGAAGGAGGGAAGGGAGGCCTTTGCCCTGCAGTGGGACAGAAATGGCTGATAAGATAAGATAAGTGTGAAAGTGGAAATTAAATAAAAAGTGTGTGAAATTAAACAATAGTGCGTTGTAAGAAATTAGCAGGAATGTATGTCCTCACGGCTGCGCAAAGTAGGCCCCCTTCAGCAAAAAAATTTGCTTAATTCTGGTGGAGGTGTAGGTCGTTTGTCACAGTATGCTGGCGGTGACTTAATACTTTAGTATTCTGTTCCTGGTGCTCACCTCCTATGATTGTCATAGAGCCAGGAATAAGTGCCTAGTCTCGCAGTGGTGTAGGTCGTTTGTCGCAGGATACTGGCGGTGAGGCCTGTGTAGGGGGCCCGGATTCCCTCGCAGCGCAGCATGTTGCGCAGCAGACTCACGCCCCATGCCTCCGGGTACAGCTGTATTCGGACTTTGAACACGTCGAGAGGGTGTAATAGCACTGATGCTATTATGCTGGAAGGTGGATTATTCAGGTATAATTTGCTGTTAAAAGCGTGACGGTTCACAGTGGAGAATGGAAGATGAAAATGTGTTGCGCCGACACCAAATAAAACGGTGCAAGAGCGGAAAGACAATCGTGACGAATTAGTTGTTAAAAGTGTATATATATATTTTTTTGTAACACTAGGTTTATAAATAGTATGTGTAAAAAAATATTTATAATAAACGTTTTCGAAGTCACTGAATCTAGGACTCGTCACACAAACCGGATTTCCATAAAAGACCACCTTTGTACTCTGCTGCACCCTCACCGCACCCGTAGTTTACATCAAGACTAGCTGCACCCCGCGGTTTCACCCGCATAAGTTTCGAACCCGAGGGAATATCGGGATAAAATGTATCCTATGTCCTTTCCCGGGACTCAAACTATCTCTACACCAAATTTCATCTAAATCGGTTCAGTGGTTTAAGCGTGAAGAGGTAACAGACAGACACTTTCGCATTTATAATATTACTAGCTGCGCCCCGCGGTTTCACCCGCATAAGTGTCGATCCCGTAGGAATATCGTGATAAAAAGTAGCGTATATGTTAATCCAGGGTGTCAGCTACCTCCATGCAAAGTTTTATCAAAATTGGTCTAGCCGTTTGAGCGTGAAGAAGTAACAAACATATAAACACACACACTCACAAACTTTTGCCTTTATAATATTAGTGTGATATTAGGGATGCTACAAAATCAATCTGCCTAGCCCTTTGTCAACTATGTTAGTGCAGTTTTACTCAAATTCGAAGTAAAAAAACCGTATTTTGAGACTGCATGGTGGCCGTTTGAATAAAGCCAAGTGTATACATACTTTTGCTCGTGACTGTACAGTATGCCGATTGAATGGCGACATTCATGCGCAGGAGGCATTTCTAGAGGTCACGGATGAGTATATTGCTTCAATGAAATTAAAATGAATAACATGCAAAGAGTAGGCGAATTGAAGAAAACAGAGAGAGAGCCGGCTTATTCCGTTTATCCACCCTAAAACAACCACTCAGAAACGCATGTCCGAGAATTTCGTTTATCCAACTGGGCCCAGGGTGGATTCTCGGACATGCGTTTCCGCGTATCCACCTTAGGGTGGATTTTTGGGGTGGATAAACGGAATAAGCCAGAGAGCCCTATGTCGGCGAGCGGTGCAGGCGGTAGTTTTAAAAATACCAATTATTATTTAAGTATGTTGTTATATTTTTATGATTTCTGGCCACTAGCTCTAGATTAATGTTAGCATTACATTTGCCTAGAAAAAGAGAAACTTTTGACGAATCACTGGAGCAAACCCGTGTGTTAAATTAATGTTGCTATTGTAGCGGCACGCACGTTGTTTAAATCACTACACTGAGGTAAGTATCGCCACTCATGATTTGTGGAGCCTGAAGGACACTATTAGTGTCCCTCATATAACTATTGGTGATGAAAATGGAGTGCCTCTAACGTACCCAGAAACACCTCCAAGTCCTACTTTAACGTAGCGAGGTCTTGTGTCGTGGTGCTGTCGCCGTTGTTGCTCTCCATGCATGATTAATAATAATTAACCTTTTAATGAAGGCACATAATAATTATACGTTCATTAAAAGCAATAAATTATTATAATATCAAACTTATAACACCCCGTTGTTTTTGCGTCGGGGGTTAAAAATAAATACGCTTAAAATTTGAATTGTAACAACACAAACTACTGACAATTTATCTTGACTTCTGTCAAGAGAAGAAAGTAGGTCATAGACTTCATACTTAACTTTCTTCAAACAATAAAGAAGAGTTTGTATATCATTTGTCAAGGCCTTCGATAACCTGGTCAAATAGCCCTAGATATTAAACCTGCAAGGTACTACTCGCGAAGTTGCTTCGATGAAGTGCTAGTCGAAATTGACCGAAGTCCGAGACTATACACACCACTCATGCTAAGAACTTCGGGACGCTTCGAGTCGTCCTTTGACTCGGGTGCAAAAACCGACAACGATCGGAAGACGCCCGAAGCGAACCCAGGTTGGACGTGTCGTGCAGGCTTTAAGTGAAGTGGAAGGAGGCTTTGCCCTGTCGGAGGAAAATCCAGGCTAATAATAATATCGGTCTTTCTGCTGTGTGGTTTTCCAATTGCCAACACTTTAGCTCAAAAGATAACACAAGTTTTTTTTTTTGTAGTTTGTTGGCTCAAGTCTACAATGGACATGATTTTATCACCGGAACTATATGTTATTAAGAGAGAATTAACGGAAAAATTATGTCTATTTGGGACTCGGTTTATAGACTTCTGTGGACGCAAGGCAGCATTCGAGAAGCTGGCAAACAGACAGCAGTCTCACCGTCTCACCACGATTAATTTTCCATAGCTGCTTGCGATATTAACATAGCCACCTACTGGGCTCAAATAACTTGCGAAGAGCGAAAGAAGAAGAAGCTACTTGCGGGTTTGTACTCGATTAACAAAATTTACTGTCTCAAACTTCAAATTTAAAAAATCCCGCGAAACTGTGTACCTATTAGTAAACGCGCGAAAATTCTGGCTACGTATGTAAGATTAGACACTTAAATAAATCTTGTTTACAGTCCGTTCAACCGATTTTGAATTCTATTGCGTTGGTGGCATGACATATGGCTGCTGCAGTAAACAGTTGGTATTGTAACCACTTTTTGCTTGTAATACTATCCTTATGCCTACGGTATAGAAGTCAAAATCGGTTGAACAGACTGTAAAAAAGGTTTACCTATTCTTATTTCAAATGGAGTATAGTTAGATAGTGCTTAATGTTGTACCGTACAATTTGTGTCGCATTCACGACGCTACTCGTATAAATTGTGTACGCTATTGCGCATACTGGATAAGGCCAACAGGGTAATTGCGTAACACACACTAGTACTTACACTCATACAAAATTGTTCTTTTCTATGGACAAAAGCTAAACAGAGCTGAATAAGTGTGAGTAGTCCCTATGGCTGCCTTTCCACCAGAGATGAGCGAGGATGCGTAGCGAGGGATGTGTGTAAAACTAACTAACCAATACCAACGCTAACTTAGTTCAAGCTACAAAAATGAAGCGATGTTATTGGTTGGTTTCACACACATCACTCGCTACGCATCCTCGCTCATCTCTGGTGGAAAGGCAGCCTGACAGTATGAATGGCTTTGATTTTGACTGTTCAACAACATCCATTGCGTTATTAGGGTGCTGGGCCCGAATTCCACTACTTGATTAACAAACGTGTCCGTTGTTTATCGATTCAGTATTTTTGACAAATCTGTCAAAAACACGACTACAGCGGTGCTATTCTGTAAAAATCTCACCGTGAAAACTTAGGTGAAGTGAGCGTGGAGTGAGCTGTCAATAGTGTCAATTTCTAGCAAAAACAAACTCACTTCACCTAAGTTTTCACGGTGAGATTTTTACAGAATCGACCGGCTGTAGGCCTGTACCTAAAGTTTGTATTTTTTAGTCTTCGATCAATATTTTGAGCGGAGTTAGTATACGTGTAATAAATAATAATCAGCTAAATTACGTTTTCGTCAAAGCATCCAAATGCCAGTCTTGGGACAGGCCAGCATGTAAAACGGAGGAGACATGCGAACGGAATCCCTCCGCCCACTGTGATATTAATTTCCGCTCACTAGTCCTTCTTCTTTCATGCAAGTAGTCTAGAACCTGTATCAGAATAGAAATCATACAATGAAGTTTTATTTCTTACTAGCGGCTCCAGCTTCGCACGGGTGCAATTTTTTTTTCGAATTTCCGTCTATACAAACCTTATCCTGCCTGGAAATATCGAACACAACAAAAAAACTGACCAAGTGCGAGTCGGACTCGCACACGAAGGGTTCCGTACCACAAGGCAAAAACGCCGAAAAAAACACGTTTGTTGTATGGGAGCCCTTAAATATTTATTTTATTTTGTTTTAGTATTTGTTGTTATAGCGGCATACAGAAATACATAATCTGTGAAAATTTCAACTGTCTAGCTACCGCGGTTCTTGAGATACAGCCTGGTGACAGACAGACGGCAAAAACGCCGAAAAAAACACGTTTGTTGTATGGGAGCCCCCCTTAAATATTTATTTTATTTTGTTTTTAGTAAGTATTTGTTGTTATAGCGGCAACAGAAATACATCATCTGTGAAAATTTCAACTGTCTGTACTTGAGATACAGCCTGGTGACAGACAGACGGACGGACGGACGCACGGACGGACGGACAGCGAAGTCTTAGTAATAGGGTTCCGTTTTTACCCTTTGGGTACGGAACCCTAAAAAGCTGACTAATTTTTTATTTTTTGAGTCGCATCACTACAAGACACCTATGTGCAAAGAGTCGCGACTTCATAGAAAATGTTCTAGGGAATAGTTATGGGTAGTTCTTCGAAATTTGATTCTTTGACTGATCCATATGGCCAAAATTTAATTTCACTTTCAGCTCTGTAACACATGTTCATATGAAAATAGGTATACCAAATAACATATATTTGAATGAGGGACTCGTTTTTATAAAGTAGTTTTCAAGATATTAATTTTGTGCCCAGATGAATCAGAATGTGTTACATATTAATCAGAAACAGAAATAAAAAGTAATAAATACACCGTTAGTTATGAATGTAAATTCTAAACAATAATTATTAATTCTTAAATAGGACTAAGACATATCAAAAGTATCATATTTAGAACAAGATTGTACTCCTGTCATTTTTTATTATTCAAAAGGTTATAGCTAAGTAAATAATAATAAATAAGATTAAAACTACTGACTTGTACACGGTCAAAAATTGGACAAGGAGAATTACGCAACAAAAGCGCTCCTATCGTGCTGGAGAGGGGAAAAACTAATTTATTTTATTATTCATATGGTGTTTTGACCATACGAATCAGGCACAGATGAATCAGGATTTTGCCTACAATCATGCATAACTCATCGTACATACAGACTTCATTATTTTCATTTTTCTACACGAATCTATAACCCAAAAGCATCACACGAAACACAGATTGAAGTTTTAAAACAATAAAATAAATTTTATAAAGTAGGCATTGTAATCAGGATGCCACCTGAACCAAACACAGATGAATCAGGTATTTTCCTTCGTAACACCGGATCTAAGCCAACCAGCCGCACATCCACCTTCTAGGTCGTCCGTTGCACGACTGGCTTCCCCCCGCGCTGGAAGCCAGACTCTCATTATTATTACCCGACCAAGTACGGTCAAGTGCAGCTTACGCCACATTAATCAGTATTATACGCCGGACACTTTTTTTTTACTTATTTATAAACAGACTAACGTAGTTATAACTAATACACATTTTTTTTGTAAGAGGACAATTCATTTCCTTTCGATATAATTATAATTTATATTTATGTATCAAAGGGAAAATGCGAAATCGACCATTTTGTTCCGGAAAATGGCAAACGGACGCGCTATATGAATCAGAAGAACGACCTTCAAATATTTTTATTTTGTACCTAGACAGCAATTATTAAAAAAAAATCATTTGTCCTAGTAAGGGATAAAGCTAAACTGTACAAAAAAAAATATTAAATGCCGTTTTTTTAGTTGGTTACAGAAATATACCCACAGACATCGAAAATTTTGTCCCTGAAGAATTACCCTTATCACAAATCACAATCCCGGGTTCGATAGAGAAAATGATGATGATACAAATAATACAGTGACTGACCGCCGTTGAGTTTCCTAGTTCAACAGCTTGCGTGACGATGGGCCGGCCTGTCAGCAGAAAGGTACCCTGCCACAAAGGGTTCACTGAGTGCAATCTGCAGCTCCTAAATAAAGAAAAGAAGTTACGTTTACAGTGCTACCTACAAGGATCTTTTGGCGCCTGAATGACATTGACAGGGGGGCGTTGTTGGTAAAAATTTGTGAAATTGCCACAGAAAGTGTATTGACAAAACAAGATGGCGGCTTTAGTTCCGATTTTGGCCACGCACCAAAAGAACCTTAAAGCGTTGTACAGACGACAGCACATCAAACTACTACAATCTGTCAAATTTATTTAATAGATTTTCAAATTTATTGCTAAAGCTTAAGGTTCAAAGTTGATAAGGAAAATTTGAAAGTTTCGGGTAGCTTGATGTGCTGGCGTCTGTACATTGAATACACCAAAAAGGTTTTATATCCCTGTGGTAGGTATGTACCTACAGAATATATAAAAAGAACTATAAGGTCCTATCGTTGAAGAGTTAACTTGCCGGATACCTAAAATCCTGTTAGGTACTTAAATGTAGGTAGAATGGGAGGATATTGCGGGGATTTTTTATGTTTTCTGACAGTGGGACGGTTTTTATCTTCAATGAAATTAACTAAACTAGGTAGTTCTGTTTCCAAATGTTAGCTATTTTACCGGGTTCTATGAAGAAAAATATTCGTCCTTCAATAACATGACATAGGTACTTACCTTTTATGAGCAAGAAAGCGGCAGTAGTAGATGCCCCATCTCAAGGAGGCGTAAGTCCTTTTCTGTAGCATTCTGGCGGAGAGAATCTCGTAGGGCCCTGGGCATCCCTTACAGGAGACCATAATCCGGAACATTTTGACACACCAAGTGTCAGGGTACCGTAATCGCAATTGGACCACATCGAGTGGTAATAGAAGCGATGTTGATATAATACTGAAACTTACACAAGTACTATTTCGTAGTCGGAGACAGAAGCTCCGAGGAGTTCAACTGCGAGAGGACCTACAGTGCCGCACACTCCGTAGTTACAGTCGCCTAACGAAAACCTTGACTTACTTAGCCCGTATTACAGAACCTCACTCAAGACTCAAGCTTTGCTGAAAACTAGTGTAAAGCCATTTGATTGGTTGAAACTAGTTTTACCTAGTTAGTACCTAGCGCTTGAGTCTTGAGTTAGCTCGGTTCTGTAATTAGAAAATGTCGTATGTTAATTTAATAGGTGTAGGTCGTAATTTTTTTGGGGCGTAGGTACCCATATTAAAATTTGGTATTTTTTTTGGTAGCTACACGATTCCTATAATCATATTTTAGACTTTATGGTTGGCAAAAAGAACGTTGTATTATGTGGTTTATAAATCCACGAAGGATTTTTTTCTCAACTTTTAAATTGACGACGTGTGGCTCCTAAAAACTCTAGGACTTTCAGATTTGTCAAAATCACCGTCTTGACTTTTCAGTCCAGTTGCAGCGCATAATATCAAACCTATCCATTTATGTACTTTTTTTTTCGAATACTATCTAATAATAAAAGGCAACCAAAAAGTAGCTATAGGCCGACCGCTTAACTGAGACGTTGCCTGAGGTAGCTGCGCGGTGCGGGAGGGGTGATAGTTGTCACAAGTTGACGAATCACCGACCTCTCGCTCTCGTCACCACACCCCTCCCGCACGGCGCTGCTACCTTTTTTTTTTTTTGTTCCGGGGTGGAAAATCCTCATGGATGTCCGCCGCCCTGGGGTGGGCGGCGGGGTCTGTCAGACTCTTACTGACTAAAAACCACCCCGGTGTTCCATCCCACACCTACGCCGGGGGTCGCGGGAACGTACGATCCTTCCGCAACCCCCGACTGGTGCCGGCCCGCCACTGCAGGCCTCGTCGGGTCAGGGGGGGGAGTGAGGTGTTTGACTCCTCCCGTGACGTCTAAGAGGGGCGCGCGTGGAACACTACGACGGCGCTGCTACCTCAGGCAACGTCTCAGTTAAGCGGTCGGCCTATAGTTGATTTACGGTCGACCTGTAGGTACCCTGATGACGACGAAGCACAACCCTCAGACGAGTCAGAAGGCGAACCAGTAACTGTGCCCACCTGTCCCACCGCCAACGAGGAAGCGACTAGCTATCGACTATTTTCCCGATCAAAAAGCGTACAATAGAGCCTGATGTTAACGGTCAGCGATCAACTATTAATATATCTCGCCGCTGATGTTAACGGTCAGCGATCAACTATTAATATATCTCGCCGCTGATGTTAACGGTCAGCGATCAACTATTAATATATCTCGCCGCTGATGTTAACGGTCAGCGATCAACTATTAATATATCTCGCCGCTGATGTTAACGGTCAGCGATCAACTATTAGGTAATATATCTCGCCGCTGATGTTAACGGTCAGCGATCAACTATTAATATATCTCGCCGCTGATGTTAACAGTCAGCGATAAACTAGGCTATTATTATACAGGGTGGCATGGACATCGACGCGCTTCCTGATACCATGGAATCAGGGGGCCTAAAAAGGCCATTTTGGCAGAATCATAACAGGATAACATTATGAATCATAATGGACAGTTAACTGTTAAGTTAATCGTATCAAATCCCATTGGTGAAGGATTTCTGTTATTTTTTTGTTTGTGCTAAAATACCAATCAATCCAATCCAATCCCAATCTCTTTGATTATAGGTACCTACGTAGTGCAACGAAAAAGAAAAACACGGACTGTCTTCGCCTATGATTCATAGTGTTATCCTTTTATGATTCTGCCAAAGTGGCCTTTTTAGGCCCCCCGAACATGATTCTGAATCGCCATGCGTTGGAATTTTTCCGCGGTTATTAAAAAAAAAAAATTCTGTTCCATACATTTTGACCGCGTAGGTATTGCACCTTTCTATGGAACAGCTGTTTTTTTGCGCTAACCGACGAAAAATTTCTACTCAAGGTCTAGAATCATGCACAGACGCCAAGCACATCAAGATACAATCTGTCAAATTTTCAAATAAAGATTTTCAACTTTATCGCTACAGCATAAGGTTCAAGGTTGATTGGAAAAATTTGACAGTTTCGGGTAGCTTGATGTGCTGGCGTCTGTACTATGCGACCTTGTGGTTACAGTTAGCGCGTCGATGCCCTACCACCCTGAATTAACGAGGGACTTGTCTACATCTAATAAGTATAGGTACCCCCCTACGTTTCTTGAGCGACAAAATAGTCCTTCTCCTTCAAAATAGTTCTTGATTGCACCTACCACTGTCTCTGCATTACCCAAAGGTTGTCTGGTAGAAAATGCCTATGGCATTAAGTCCGCCTCTGTACAATGTGCTTGTAGTATTAAATAAATAAATAGTCTATAGCTATTCGCCTCCTCGTCGTCGGACAGGTGCCATAGATTCTTGATTGCAGGCATAGTTCTGGCGAGCCTTATCTCAGAGCTCAGGACTATTCAAAATGTAGGTACCTACTTGCTAATATTCTTCGTAAAAGGTAAATAAACGTTTTTATACCGAGACAGTCCCCCTAGTATCATTTGCTGGTGGATTGGGAATTTACTTTTACTTTCATCTTTTGTTTCCATTTTTTATTAATTATAATAAACTATGTAGTCCGTTTCATCACAGTCATTCCAAGATATTTTTATTTATATTTTTATCACAAAAAAATTTCGTTGCTTTTCGGCGACACCGTACTTTGTGAAGTCAATGTTTGACTGATGGGCTGACAGAATATTGTGTCATGGGTGACTTTTATAGCAGACAGCGACTGTCGAGGTTTTAATCAATTTTGTCCAGTGCTAAAAACTACTCTAGTCGACACGAATATTTTTTATCAGCTCAACCTAATGCGGGCCACTCACGATCAAGTTTGCAGCGGACTTGAAGCCGCGTCCAGTAAACTTGACGGTGAACTTGATCGTGAGTGGCCCGCATTAGGCAGGTCACGGTCAAAGGAAATTTCAATGTCACGGAATAATATTTATTTATTAAAACTTTATGCACAAGTAAAAACTGTACAAAGGCGGACTTAGTGCCTTCGGCATTTTCTACCAGTTTATTTTTTTATTTTTGGTATAAGTACTTACGATGTTATCAGTGGATGGCTTTAGCTGTTTACAATGTTAAGTGGTCCGGGACGGTTTTTCCACGTTTAACACTGTAGTCAGTCCTTTGTCAGTTCACTGGCTAAACTGAGAAAGCTATTCTGACTAAAACAATTTTATCGGGAAATCAATATAACCCAATTAGCAGCATCCCGCGGTTTTACCCGCATAAGTGTCGATCCCGTGAGAATATCGGGATAAAAACTATCCTATGTCCTTTCCCGGGACTCAAACTGTCTATACCAAATTTCGTCTAAATCGGTTCAGCGGTTTAAGCGTGAAGAGGTAACAGACAGACAGACGCACTTTCACATCACACTAATATTATAAAGGCGAAAGTTTGTGAGTGTGTGTGTTTATATGTTTGTTACTTCTTCACGCTTAAACGGCTGGACCAATTTTGATAAAATTTGGTATGGAGGTAACCGACACCCTGGATTAACATATAGGCTACTTTTTATCCCGTTATTCCCACGTGATCGAAACTTATGCGGGTGAAACCGCGGGACGCAGCTAGTTTATAATAATTTTTAGTATGGGTACATACAAACTCGCAGGCACATCAACGAACAAACTGTAACCATGAATTCAGCATATGATTCCCTTGGGATGGAAATTATTAATCCATATGTACAACCTCTTGGAAAAAACTGAGGTCAAATTAATAAATAATAAAAAGGAGAATTCAAAATAATGTTCTTTATTAACCTATAACAACATTGCCTCTAGCATTAGTCACAAATTATAAAGAGCGTATATAAAAATATATAATATAATAATTATAATATATTATAATAATATTTTATCACATTGTACTGTTTTATAACTATGTGGCTACTTTAAGAACAGAATTATGTAATATCATGATTTAACGTTTTTACAGGTGGACTCGTCAATTATTCGAATAGTCTCCAAAGGGCTTTGAAGGTCCGTGGCATACCTACACAAGATATACGCAAGTTCAAAAAAATATGGATGTCGTGTCTTTGAACGTTAATATCTCGGAAACGTGACGCTTTACGGAGTTTGGTCCTAGTGTGTTTTCCATTTGCATTAATGTTAGCTATCGATTTATATAAGTAGTTAAGTATCATGCGGGGCAGCCATTTTGAAAAAAAAAAAATGACGGGTAGGTAGGTATGCCAGGTTCTATATAAAAATGTGCAATCCCCTTTATACATTGTTGTCCACCTCGTCTATTCTTATTAGGTACAATAATTAAAATAATAATTATTTTATAAGACTGTTTCTTCGGCTAATAATGAATAAATAAACCTTTAAATATATATTTTTTATATTTTAAACCAAGTAGACATCAATAATAGGTATAGAGCCAATCAATAATAAAAAAAACAAAATTTAATCTCGTTTCATACAATTTTTTTAACTTATAAAAAATGTTTTTAGTTACAATTCATTTTTAAGCCGCACTTAGGTGCAGAATCATCTTTAAAATAATATAAATGAAGAACACCTTCTTTATGTAAAACATAAAAATAAATATTTATTTATAAACAGTTACTAAAACAACATTTCAGAAAATTATTTGTACGTCATAACTATTATTCAAAATCATTTTTGCGTGAACATAAAAAAATGCACTGAAGTAGAAAACATACTTACGGAACATAAAAAAATATCCCAAACATTAAAAAACATCAAAAATATACTTTGTACTTAAAATTAACAATTGAAATGTAAAAGTAACTATATTAAAAATGAATTTAAAATTGAACTTAATGTTATCAAAGCATCTGACACAAAACAATATGAACTTTTAAATAAATAAATACAACATTTAAACCCTTCAATGTTCACGTGGAATCTATTCGACACTGGTTTACACTGTCACACTTAAGGGGGAATCGCCAGGGTAGCCTGAGAAATTCAAAGGGTATTGAAGACTTTTATATGGAGCCTAGCATTCTTAATGTCGCGCCATTTTGTTTTTTGTCACGTGATCAACTTTGAACGTTAATATCTCGGAAACGTGACACTTTTCGGGGTTTGGTATTATTATGATTTCTCTTTGCATTGATGTCAACTATCGATTTATATAGACTACATCCGAAGCCGCCATTTTGAAAAAAAAAAACAAAATGGCGGACAGGTAGGTATGCCAAGGACCTTCTAGGCCCTATTCTTACGTTTTTTTGCAATTTGCAGGTTAGTGTCAGGTTGTATGTTGAACAAAATATGATTCGCGACCGTAACAAGTCTGTATTTACAGAATTATAATCATTAAAATCATCACTAGAACCCTATAAGTTCATAAAATCCCATTGAACGACTATTTCTTTGAAATATTAACAATTTCGTGGGTTACCTTGGCGCTTCCCCCTTAAGTGACAGTTTAATATTTATCATAAGAAATTGGAAAGACGAAATTGTAAAAACAAAATAAATTAGTCCATAATGATTGACTAATATCTCGGTGTCCAAAAGGCAGACAAAACTTCGGAGTAATTGCGCAACACGCTATGTGTAGCAATGGCTTTCAGTTTGACAATTCAACAACATACATTGCGTTGTTTACGTTGTTGAGCAGACAAATTTTTCGAACTTATGAAGCAATGGATTAGCAATATCCTTCAAAATGATTCAGATTGTGATTGATAGTGATACGCAATTAGCGTCCTAATCATCTATTCCTATCAGAATCTTTAAGTGTCTAACATAATCCATTTAATACAAGGCACTATAATTAGTATCGTAGTGAAAATTTGCAATCAAAAAGCATTTCATACTTCCAACGTGGGGACACATAGGTCACACCATTTTTGGCATCAGAAATCTGTGATAAGACTGTCTTAGTACAGACGAGCGCACATGAAGCTACTACAATCTGTCAAATTTCTTTAATAGATTTTCAACTTTATCGCTAAAGCATACGGTTCAAAGTTGTTTGAGAAAATTTTACAGAATACCAATATTTTACATGGAACGACTGCCTATCTGACCTCGACAAACCAGGTACTGGGTAATACGACACCTTTTGTTAAGACTGGTTGTCACTGGTGTCTGACGACCTGTAACGGATAACAAAGATTCACGAATGATAGCCGGGACCAACGAATTAACGTGCTTTCTGAGGCAGGGAGAGGTTTTGGTATGTAAAGATGGTCACCGATAAAATATGTTCTATTTGATATAAATCGCCGGAAAAAAATTATCAAACCTTAATTTTATGGGATGGGAGATAAAAGTGAACTGAAGTGGGGATTGCAGACAGATTACTAACATAAAAAGGTATTATAACGACAAAGATTAGATAGCGACTGGCTTGCATTAAACAATAAAACTCGACTACAGATTTTCGCATATATTTTAACGTCAATTTAGTTGGAATGGAAGTAAGCGACCATTTTCAACAGACAGATGTCACTATTTATAGATTTTGTTTAGCATAATTAGTCATTAGACCGCTGGGACACAGGCCTCTTCGGCAGGGATATATTTACCCTAGGGCCTAAAGGGCCATGGCCCGGGGCGGCAGTCTGCGAGGTGCGGTGCAAGCCGCATTCAGGTTTGGTCCCATAGTAAAAGTTGTTCATAATGATGAGTACAATGACCTCTTAGGAGGTTGTACCAATAACCCTTTATATGGCTAATAATCATTTCTTGTAAAGATTTATTTTTATAATAATATATTTTACACTTAGAGCAATGTTTTAAATATTTAACTGATTATAAAAGTTAAAGTGATGTAGCATTTTTTAGTTACGAACTTGTTGTAGCCTGACGGCTCTGAAGTGCGCTACTAGCTGCACAGTGCCCCCCTCCCTCCCCCCGCTGACAGGTGAATTTATTACTGCGCAGTGACTCGCCTCATGTTCCGACCGAACTGCCATAAAGTTTGAATCGGACTGTACAGTCACGGGCAAAAGTATGTATACACTTGGCTTTATTCAAAGGCGATTTTTTTCTCCTTTATTTTTCAATGAATTTTTATATTATTAGGAACATAGTATTTTCGAACCCATAGGTATTATGTAAAGTGTCGTATTTCAACGTTGCATTCGTTATTTCGTGAATAAATCGAAATTTAAAGTTGCCAAGTGTTGAAATATTGGTGCTCGTGACTGTACACACTACCCAATCTATTCCGAGTTCTAAAGAAAAATTTATTAGCCGCTTGTTTTTGTTCGAAACTAGATCAGTTTCAACTGATAAAAACATTTCGTCACGTTTGTATACCTACTTTTCAGTTCCATTCTCACGTAAAATGACGTAATATGTACCACAGACAAACATTATGGCGTCAGAGTTCGTATTACGCAAGGAGTATCTAATCAATACAAATTTATTAGCACATTCATAGATAATTGTAAATACTCTCTGTTACTAGACTTACCTACCAGCCGGCCGATACAAAATAAAAGTTTATTTTGTAAAAAAATATATAACTTTAAAAAAAAACATGATTTATATTTTCATTTTTCCTTAATTGTTATGATATAAACTTTTAACGAAATCGATTTATCATAATAAAAAAAAAACAAATAGTTTAAGTATTCGAAGAGTCCAATCGAGTATTGATTTCGAATCCATTTTTTTTTTATAAAAAATATAACATGATGAAACACTTAGGTAAGCACTTGAATGTGTCCACTATGTAATATTAGTGATAGCAGATATCAGCTGTCAATATTTACACACTGATGGGAGCTAATAAACGGTACCATTTGAAAACAAAATACCGTGTACACGATGACCACATCTGTTAGCAAGCATTACTATAGTGGCCGAGCGCTGCAAGCAAGAATAGCCCTTACAGTGTATAGATGTAAGTTTCCTCGATGGTACCTGCTTATTACGTTAAAACATAAAATCACGCCTGTATTCCGAAGGGTGTGGCAGAGGTGTACCTATGGTACACCCCACATGTCGCCAGCTATGTACTTTAGAGTTTAAGGGGACTCATCTGCCTAGCCTTTTCCCAACTATGTTGGGGTCGGCTTCCAGTCTAACCGGATGCAGCTGAATTCCAGTATTTTACACGGAGCGACTGCCTATCTGACCTCCACAACCCAGTTACTGGGTAATACGATACCCCTTGGTAAGACTGGTTGTCAGACTTTCGGGCTTCTGACTCCCCGTAACGACTGTCAAAGATCCACGAATGACAGCCGAGACCAACGGCTTAACGTGCTTTCCGAGGCACGGAGGGGTCTAGGTATGTAAAGATGGTCACCCATCCACAGACCAACCGCGGCAAGCGTAGCTTAACCTAATCGATCGACCTGTGCGGCTGTTATTATTTAGCCACGGGCCCCTCTCTTAGAGTTTAAGGGGACTACAGGACCTAAACGCAAAAAAACGCCTAACCCTGCGGACGATACAGGCGTGATGTTACGTCACATTACAACGGGAAGCATGAAACTTGGTAATTTCGCTACTCCAGTATAATTTGAGATATTTCCACTCTCGCTATCCGTGAGGCTATTAACATTATAATCTTTAAACCCTGTTATCAAGTGCAGTAATATTTTTTTATCAGTGTAGTAATCAGACGCCGACTAAATACACAAACGATGAACCACGCGAACTGTTTACTGTTCTTTATACAATGTGTAACATAATTAACGTAAGAACTTATTCATACACACCAGTATGGGCATGCCCTAAAGCGCGGTCACTGTCGGACTGCATAGAAAAGAAAGAGAAACGCGATGACACAACCCTGGTAATTTATTGCAAAATATGAAGCAATTATTTCATTACGAAAAATCTATTGTTTGGGCTAAAAAATTAAAACACTAGTGTTTTAGTATATTGCTTGTAGAATAATCTGACAAAAAATCAGAATGCTTGTGTGTATATTAGTATGGTTTTTATCATAAAAAGTAAGTTTTTAGAGGTATCTTCATGATTTTTTTCTATCGTATCAAATTAGTTGTATTATGTTTTCAACACACTATCAACCTAGCATATATCCTGAAGAATATCATATATTTTTCTGATTTTGTTTACTGTAGTCGGATCATATACCTAAGCTACTTTTATTGTTTCTAAAACTTGCGTTTTTTGCGTTTAGGTCCTGTAAGCCCCTTAAAGTATTGAGTTAAAAGCATAATACAATGACCAACATTTTTTTAAGCTAACTATTCTGATTAAGAAAATCGTGTTGACTCTAGCATTACCTTATGCATTTAAAATTGAGTCTTACTGCCTTGAAATAAGATTTAATTTTCTTTGGCTCAATTGGCGTCCATTTTTGAGGAATATACCTACATATTAAAAGTTACTGAAATCGATTTAATTATGAAAAAACTACTTTCAGAACTTGTGTTAATTCTGTTACACCTTGTTTAATTATTATTTGTAGGACATAAACCAAGTATATATTCTAGAGCTGTGCCACTATAGTATAAAAATATGTCTTATCGATACTTTTGCAGAAAATGATAATGTATGCCGATTTAAAAGTGTAAACTAAGAAAAACATCGTAAAGATAAATTATTATCTATAACAAAAGAAAATCGTTTGTGGACTCTTACAAAGTCTAAAAATTATGTTCGATTGTTTGAATCATTGAAATACGACGTCATAGATCATAATTATGACGTCTGTCACTAGATGTGTCAAGCAAATCACCATAAAACTAACACATCATGCTTACCTCAGCGTTTCATTTCTCTTATAAACTCGTATTATGTACTTAGTTAGGACATCCTGAAGTAAGCTGCGTTCAATTGCTCCAGGAATATGAACGTGAGCACCGTGTGGGGCCCAAGGCGAGCGTAGTAGGGCAGGAAACCCTTCCATAACGATAGTACACCTTCGTTCTTGAGCAGTGACGTCACCACCGTCATTTGACTCTGGCCTTTAGCCGCGTTCTGTATCCTGGAAACGATAAAAAAATCACATTTATTTGCATTTTTGCTAAGATTTTTTTTTTGCCACTTTTCTTTTGTTCGCTTCTATACAATACATAATTATAAATTATAGTCGCTTTTCGTGTGTCTGTATGACCGCGTTGTTCTTCTATACTACGTAAAGTATTTTTATCAAGTCACGAAGCGACGTGCTGTACTAGTGGTAATTAGGTGTACAAACTCACACACTTGTTGGAATTCTAGGAAAATCATCTACTTTTACAATATTTGTAAGCATGTGAGCACCATGTATCTATCACATAATTGATTTACCTAAGCTGTCTTGCTTCATTTTTAATTCTTTTTACCTTTTGTGGTAGACTAATTTTATTCTAGGTGCATCGTCTTCACATAATATAATTATACCTATTATGTATATACAAGACCTTGTAAAACATTTTAAAAGAGTAACGGTGGAGTTTCTTGCCCATTCTTCTCCATACGAAAACTACCTTTTGGAATGGGCGACTAGAATCAATTCTATTTTGTTGTAATTTTTGACGTTCAAAAGTGCCTTTAATGTGCCTATTTGAAAAAGAAAAGCGCGTGTCGCGTCGTGAGATAAATATACTGTAACAGATTTTGTTGCGGTTAAGTATCAGGTTTTGTTGGTTTAGAGAATTTATTCCGAAAGATTTATGTGTATAATACAATAATATTGAACTTTTATACTACTTTACTTTTGAGCTGACTACATTTTTTTTCAAATTCTGTGAATGTAAATCAACATTTCTCGAAAAATTTAGGAGTCTCCTTACACCGTTTTCCTGTGGCAACAACGGTAAAGGTAGCTGACCTTACTGCCTCATCTGTCCATTCTGTATAATATAAAACAAAAAAAAAAAAGAAAGTCCTGTACGAGGCCAAAAGGCTCCTATTTCAGCATGATGCTGCGACATTTAAAAAAATAAATGTCGCAGCCCTGAAGGCCAATTCTCGTAATTTAAAACGTTTAAAATTTAGTCGCAGTCTTATCTTAGCGACAAACAAACGCCAAAAACTAGTCAACATGTAGGGAAATTAGAGGTATTTTTGACAGATTGAGACTGAGATCAGACTGTGAACGTCCTTAAAATTACGAGAATTGCCCCTGTGGTGTACATAAAAACCTACGTCAAATTTTACCGCCACAAATATACGACATCGCGTCGGCAGCGTTAGGATTAAATTAATGATGTCTCATTTAATGACATTGACCTAATTTAAAATTAGATCATAATATTCGTGTCAGAATAGAAAAAAACCATTAGAACATTGAATTTGTCTACATGAAAGTACAATGTACAGTGAACATAGACACTACGAACTTTCGGGCATGTTGTCTAACACTTGGTTCCATATAAACAGACACGAATCATTTTGCTTACCAAATGGCAGCATTTTTTATTCCCAAAATAGATTCGTAAGCTAATTTCATTTTCGTCAGCATCAGAGAAAGGGGCCCTTAGGGCCGAAGCCTGCCGGGTTAGCGGGATTGTCCGAAAGGGTTACCGCTGGCCCGGAACATAAAGGGCTAAGGAAGGAACACGGGTGGGTTTTAGTCAGTAAGAGTCTGACACTCCCTTCCACTCCACCCAGAGCGGGAGGGGTCCTTTTTTTTTAATGAAAAAAAAACGGAAATTTTACCTGTGATTGCTACTTCCATATGGGAGGGTCTACTATGCAAAGCTATGTGGATTTTGCTTCATTATTGGTGAAGATACAAGTCTTAATTTTAACCATTAACTGTTCGTAAGAATCGAACATTACACTCGTCTCGTGTCACCTAAAAAATGTTATTGCTTTTGGAGTATAGCAAAAACAATTCGACCCTACGAAGGTGGCTGGGACAGACTGGATGCGGAAGGCGGAAGACAGGGTGTTGTGGCACAGTCTGGGAGAGGCCTATGTCCAGCAGTGGACTACAATTGGCTGAGTTAGAAGTCGACCCTACTTCAACACTATCGTCTTTATCATTCTAACTCATAAATATTATTTTTTTATAGCCACTTGACTGAACTTACTTTCTCATAGTGACTGTACTATTCTTTTAGCCTTGACCACACGTCTCACATAATATTCGTAAAACACACCTTCCAATATATAAATAAAAGGATAATAAACGTATTATTGAAAATCCTTGGAACGGCCTTTCCTTTGGTGTCCCCCCTTTAACCCAAACAATTGCGCAGTCCCCTGCGGAAACTTCGGAACGGCTATGATACATAGGCCGAATGTTTATATGGCTCATCGAATCATAAGCTGAAAATAAAACTTAATATTATATTACCTTGTTTTAATGATGTCAACAGGCATAGAAGCGATAGTGGTGATTAGGCCAGATACCATGGACGCGCAGAAGTGTAGCAAGATGCCGTCCGGGACATAGCCCACGAACATCTCACGCGCCTGCAAGAAAAAATATTTTTATTATTGTTGGAACCTGAAACTAAGAACTCAGGGGGAGTTCTTAGTTTAATCCTCTCGAAGTTATCCTTGGTACACATGTGTACCATTTGGCGTTTAAGATATTGCGGATAACGATTTCTTAGGTCGGAATTCACCAATTCAATTGAACGCGATCATCACAACTAAAGCCGAGTTCAAAAGCTGTCAGTGCCATCTTTGTTGTGGAATATTACTGTCACTTTTAAAACTATTACAAAAAAAAACAATCGATTTCCAAAAAAATACTAAAAAGTAGAAATTATAGTTATTTTTTACTTTGTAGTGTTTTATTTGGAAGTCGGTTGTTTTTGTTGTTGTAATAAAGTTATTATTTTTTACTTTTTACTTGTGGTAACCTACCCTACGAATTCGTATACCTTCCTTCACTTGCTAAGTAACAGTGACAGAAACTTATTATAACATCATCAACACTAAGTGGAAAAAATACGTATTATTGAAGTTAACTTAAAAACCACTCGTCAGAACTTAACCAAATTTATATGGGACCAATAATAATAAATCATCATCTGCCTAGTCTTTTCCCAACTATGTTGGGTCGGCTTCCAGGCTGACCGGATGCAGTTGAATACCAGTATTTTACATAGAGCGACTGCCTATCTTACCTCCACAACCCAGTTACTGGATAATAAGATACCCCTTGGTAAGACTGGTTGTCAGACTTTCGGGCTTCTGAATACCCGTAACGACTGTCAAAGATCCACGAATGACAGCCGGGACCAACTGCTCAACATGCTATCCGAGGCACGGAGGGGTCACGGTATGTAAAGATGGTCACCCATTCACAGACCAACCACGGCAAGCGTAGTTTAACCTGATCGATCGTTATTATTTAGCCACGGGCCCCAATAATAAAACAATAAATATGAAGAATATTCTATGTTCTATGTTAGGGGATTTGGTTTCCGCACTTAGTCCTACAGTGGACCATTGTGCGTGATGAAGAATATTTCAAATTGGTTTATATTGACGGAGTTCTGAGATAACAAACATAAAAATTCAACCGAATTTAGAACCTCCTCCTTTTTTTGAAGTCGTTTAAAAACTAAGAATATGTAAAAAGCTTTGGGTCCTAGTTACCTGGGAGTAGGTACTGAGCTGCGCGGCGTTGACGACCATGGCTCGTCCGACAGTGGGCATCGCGCCGCGCCATAGCTTCAGGACGCCTTCCTCTCTTACTATTCTGTGGGGACACGCCACAAACACGGGTTGAGATTGGGAACATAGACGGACGCTTTACTACTGTAGCGGTATCTACAACGCCACATGCGAACAACGCGTCATATGGACGTCACGCAAATCCTGCATCGCGCAAGCAGAGTTTACCACGCAACTAGCATAGATACAACGGCCCGACATGAATCAACGGGCAGTTGCCCGCCAGACACAACACCCGTCTGGTCGGAGGATCCTCCCTTTTCTATAGAGTATGAGTGAACTTTACACCCTGTTCCTCATACCTCTATACTACCAACGGACGATTTTCAACACACTGCCTTAGCGCTGAAAGTGGAAATTCCAACCGTGTGTTTTTTGACGTGCTGGGTCTACACTATGTTGGATTCTCAATGCTCGGTTCAACACCGAGAGTCGAAAATTCAATGGCCGATAAAAAAATATATTTCAATGGTTTCACGTAAAAAAATAATATTGTGAAAGTGCTCCTTTAGAAACATTTTCGTAATAAATACCTGATAAGAGCATCGGCGACATTCTTGTAGTTCCTTCTCTGTTCCACTGGCAGCCTTCCATCAGCCGTCATACGGATCAGCGCCACCTCAGCAGGGGTGCCCACGAACGCGCCGATGGAACCCGCTGCCACGCCCAGCAGGGTCTTGGTACCGAAACCCGGTGCTGCTCCCGCATTCCGTCTGTCAATGTCACATGTCTTTAATATGGCCCCTGGTATCGTTTCTTACCGACATACGGTACGAAACCGAGTCAAATTAAATTAGCTGGCTAAACTTCACAGACGTTACGGGTACCGATATCTAATGACAAAAAAACAAAAAAAAAAGATTTTTTTAAGGAAAAAATCCCCCCGCGAGAATCAAATTTTCTTAAGTTGTTTGCAATTTGCAGGTCAGTATCAGGTTGTATGTTGATCTAAATACGATTCGCGGCCGTAACACATATTTATTTATTGAATTTTTATCATAAAAATCATCAATACTCTAAGTTCATATTACAGTACTTTATACAGGGTTATTTTAAATTGGCTAGCTAAACTCCGCAGACGCGATGGGTATAACATTATCATGAAAAAAAATAACAAAAAAAAATGTTTTTTTTGTGGGGTGATCGACTGCATTTATTATTGTTACTGGAAATATCAGTAAAAACACACCTGATGCTCTAAGAACATAAAATCTTTTTAATTTATCGTGTTTACAAATCCATCGCGTCTGCGGAGTTTAGCTAGACAATTTATAATAACCAGGCTTATTACTATTATATACAGGGTTATTGGTAAAACATTAACAACCTCTTAAGAGGTCATTGTACTCATCATTATGAACAAAAAATCTGCTGTTCCCTACATTTTGAGGAGTTATATTAACCCTTAGTATGCCGGAACGTATATACACGCGAGACACAATAGGTTTTTAATTGTTTCTGTAATTCCGGCATTCAACCGGTTAAACGAACATAAATGTAGGGAACAGCTCATTTATTTCGCGATTTCAGGTTTGGTCCCATAGTAAAAGTTGTTCATAATGATAAGTACAATGACCTCTTAAGAGGTTGTTTTGTTAATGTTTTACCAATAACCCTGTATATATGAACTCTACCTAATTATGAAATACAACCTACATTATGTACGTTTTCTATTTTAGAAACTATTTCTACTAATACTGTTTAGTCTACGAATGTATCAACAATTTACATACATTATCAAACTATATTCGGTTTGCCTGTTATCATTTCTCTCAGGATCTTAATTTGATGGAGACACTCCAATATTTTCAATATTCTAAGTTGTTTGTTGGCTGTTGATAAAGAAAACATTATTGAGTTTCAAAAATGTGTAGGTACCTTTAGATAATGGCAGTCATCTGTCCAGCATATTCCCAACTAGAGATGTGCCGTTGCCGGCAATATTGCCCGAAGTGGGAATATTGGTGGAAATATTGCCGGCAATATTGCCGGGAGTGGAAATATTTGGGAATATTGCTTAATTATAAGTCTGATTAACTACGGAAACTTTTTACAATACTTAAAATTAGCGTTTAAAGGCCATAATCTACATTGTGTAAAATAAAATATTTTTTTGGGTAAAATTGCCAATAATGCCGGCATTTTTGGCAATATTCCCGGTATTTTACCGGCAATATTGCCATACACGGTAGTGACTATTAGAAATAACACATAAATATTGAGATTAGAATTGAAAATCGTTGTGTATTGAATAAAACTGGCCAAGTGCGAGTCGGACTCGCACACGAAGGGTTCCGTACCACAAGGCGAAAACACCGAAAAAAAACACGTTTGTTGTATGGGAACCCCCCTTAAATATTTGTTTTATTTTGTTTTTAGTATTTGTTGTTATAGCGGCAACAGAAATACATAATTTGTAAAAATTTCAACTGTCTAGCTATCGCGGTTCTTGAGATATAGCCTGGTGACAGACAGACGGACGGACGGACAAACGGACAGACAGCGAATTCTTACTAATAGGGTCCCGTTTTTAGGGTTCCGTAGCCAAATGGCAAAAAACGGAACCCTTATGGATTCGTCATGTCTGTCCGTCCGTATGTCACAGCCACTTTTTTCCGAAATTATAAGAACTATACTGTTGAAACTTGGTCAGTAGATGTATTCTGTGAACCGCATTAAGATTTTCACATAAAAATAGAAAAAAACAATAAATTTTGGGGGTTCCCCATACTTAGAACTGAAACTCAAAAATTTTTTTTTCATCAAACCCATACCTGTGGGGTATCTCTGGATAGCTCTTTAAAAATGATATTGAGGTGTCTAATATAATTTTTTTCTAAAATGAATAGTTTGCGTGAGAGACACTTCCAAAGTGGTAAAATGTGTGTCCCCCACCTGTAACTTCTAAAATAAGAGAATTTAGAGAATTAAGAGAAAAAATTGGTTTGAACGAGATCTAATAAGTAGCTCGCCTGTGAAAATTTAAAAACATATGATGGTACGGAACCCTCGGTGCGCGAGTCCGACTCGCTCTTGCCCGGTTTTTTAACCCTTTGGGTACGGAACCCTAAAAAGGCATAAATTCGAAACATTTCTTTTAATGTTGTACTTGTTTTTCATATACATATAAAATACAGGTATAAGTATTATGTATAATATTGGAAATAACAAAGTGTCAATCTTTACAAATATTTTATGATCGATATACTACACTAAATATAACTAAACGATGATTACAATTGCAGTAATAATAAAATATATTGGTATTATTTGACAGGCAACTTTGGCAATATTGCCAATGTTGCCGGCAATATTGGTATTTTACCGGTAGCGGCAACATTGGGAATATTGCCGGCAGTGGCAATATTGCCACCAGGCACATCACTATTCCCAACTATTTTGGGTCGGCTTTCAGACGGAGCGACTGCCTATCTGACCTCCACATTTACACAACCTAGTTATTAGGTAATACAATAACTCTTGTTAAGACTGCTCGATTGGTTGACTGACTTCCGGGCTTCTGAGGACCTGTAGCGACTGTCAAAGATCCACGAATGACAGCCGGGACCAACGATTCAACGTTATTTCCAACGAACGGAGGGGTCTCTTTAGATAAAGATGGTCACCCATCTACGGATCAACCTGATCGATCGATCCGTGCGGCTGTTATTATTTAGCCACGAGCCGATCTTCAGATAATGGTAAATTGTTATGTAAATAATTCTGAGAGATAAGTTGTGGTTTATGATTTTGCACGTAACAAGTAACAACTGGTGTAAAGCCTTTAGCCTCAATCATGAAGATACCACGATCATAAATATTATAATAATATATCATAATCATTGTCTAGTACTCATAACACAAGCTCTGCTTAGCTTGAGACTAGACGGCGTTGTGTGATAGTTGTGGAATATTATTATATTATTATACTAGCTTCTGCCCGCGACTTCGTACGCGGATCCTGTTGCTTATGCCAGCGACAACGGGGTCGTCAAAATCGGAGATCTGAAACGTCTGATGTCGAATTCTAAGAGCCCAGGGACTGAAAAACAACGGGATGCGCGAGACGATTCGAGACGTCATTTTCAGGCAATAATGAACCAATAAGGTGGTAAACTTGGCCTTGCACTTTGAATGTTGGCATAAATGGGCCTTCTGAAATCTGTTCTGCACCAAAAGATGTCATTTGAAAGGCATTATTGTACGAACGTATGTTATCCAAGAAATGTTTTGACTGTGGATGGTCACCGATTAGCAGTGATCTTAATATTTCTGGAGGATTTTGTAATATTTTAATATGTACTTTCCCACCTGAGCAACACATATCTACCGTTTGTTTCTTTTTGCCATTTAACAGCTTCACAAAAAGTACAATTTTGAACCATACCTCCGATGACGGAATATGTGGCGTAGTCAATCATTGGAGTATACGTAAATGCACTCCGTTCCTTATCAACCCAAGGAAGGTCGCCATGCCCTACGGCTATATCTTGAGACACATCCGATTCTTCAGATGATATCGACATTCTGTTCAGAGAATGTCGAAGTCGATCAGAATTCAAACGTTCGTTGCGCTCTTCTTAATCTGTCTCTTCATGCCGTACTCCAGCAATTCTTTCTTTCTCACTTTCTAACTGATTATGAGTATTTTGTTGTGTGCGTGTTTGGGACAATGTATGATAATCTCAAGTTCATCACTTGTTTCAAAAGACCTGTTAGTAGATGTGCGAATACGCTGAGAACTCAAGCGTGATTCTGTATCGGTAAACGTTTCCGATTCGCGAGACAATGCATGTCGCTCACGATCAGCGGTCAGTCGCGCATCATATTCTTCACTGGTCTCTAGAGACCTGGATGTAGATGCGTAAATACGCTGAGAATGCAGGCGCGCTTCGCGATCCGAAGAGGTTTCCACGGAGCGAGTTGCAGCCTGATGTTCTCGAACAGCATCAAGTCTCTCCTGACGCTCTTCGGTAGATTCTTGGGATCTTATGATCCGCAATCTTTTAGCTCCTTTGGAACATTGGAAAAGAGATTTGACCTTTTTCTAGGCATGGTTATAGTTTTATTGTGAAGAAATACCTGATCAATTAAAATCTAAGTGACTGCTCCCCTACCAAGGGTGCCTGTGCAAGCCTTTTTCTTCCTTTTGATATTTTACCTTTTTATTCATTTTGTCTATGCTTTTTCTACCTTTTGGTTTCTACTTCTGATTAACATTATACTTTTGTTTTACTACCAAGAACCAGCGCATTTTATTAAGTAGTTAATAGTGCCCATACACGGGGTCGTCTGGCGCCCATGTGCTGGTTTGGTCCCTGGGGTCGTCACGGCGTGCTATGTGTTCTGGTGCGCCGGTGATGGGGAGTACTCCCCAGAGGAGGGTCCGGTGACGGACAGCCGCGGCGGGTTCACGGATGGGTGCTAACGCGTGCCCATATTCCCGCTGTAAGCGGCAGAGGAGGACACCGTGGAGTTTTAGTGGGTTAGAGTCCCACATAACTGTACTATCTCCCCGTGGTAGTGCAGAACGCATGAGCATTTATTCACGTTAAAAAAAAAAGGGAGTTTTGGCCAGTAGAGTCAAATTTTCAATGATATACCATCGTCATCGAAAATCAGTCCTAAACTGTTACCGCCTTCACCGCGTGGAGGTGAAATTAGTGATAGTTTTGATTTCCACATCAGATGTTTCTGATCTTCGATTTTTAGGGTTCCGTACCCAAAGGGTAAAAACGGAACCCTATTACTAAGACTTCGCTGTCCGTCCGTCCGTCCGTCCGTCTGTCTGTCGCCAGGCTGTATCTCAAGAACCGCGGTAGCTAGACAGTTGAAATTTTCACAGATGGTGTATTTCTGTTGCCGCTATAACAACAATTACTAAAAACAAAATAAAATAAATATTTAGGGGGGCTCCCGTACAAAAAAACGTGTTTTTTTCGGCGTTTTTGCTCCCATACAAAAAAACGTGTTTTTTTCGGCGTTTTTGCCGTCTGTCTGTCGCCAGGCTGTATCTCAAGAACCGCGGTAGCTAGACAGTTGAAATTTTCACAGATGATGTATTTCTGTTGCCGCTATAACAACAAATACTAAAAACAAAATAAAATTAATATTTAAGGGGGGCTCCCGTACAAAAAAACGTGTTTTTTTCGGCGTTTTTGCATTGTGGTACGGAACCCTTCGTGTTGGCCAGTTTTTTTATAAGTCAACAGGAAATGCCCATCAGACCGAACAACTTTTGCTAAGACGTCATTCCTATATATGTTATGGTGTAGCTGGGCTCTTGGAGTTCCACATCAGGTGTTCCAGATCTTCAAATTTATTCTCTCGGCAGAAAATGCTCATCACGTGGAACAATTTTTGCTATGGTACCATTTTTGTATCTCTTATAGTTTAGCTGGTCTGTTGCGGTTCTGCATCAGGTGTTCAAGTTTCCAAGATAAATTATAGCCTATATGTTGCCCAGACATAATACCTATACAACAAAACAAAAATCATTCAAATCCTTCCAGTAGTTCCGAAGATTAGCGTGTACAAACAAACAGACAAACAGACAAACAGACAGAATTTTTTTTTCGGATTCGTACCCTATTACTGTTTCTAAACCCCCCCCCATTTTTTTTTTTTTAATATTTTCAATGTACAGACACAGTTTTTCTACTGTTTTATTATATGTATAGATTATAAACAAAAAAAAAACGTCAGGATTAAATTATTTCTGGCAAGAAAACTTCGCATCGCATTGTTATTTTTGTAGAGATGCAAGTTTGTACACACGGCTACACATCAAGCTATAGATAAACAGTATAAGCTGACTTCTGATTGTACAGACGCCAGCACATCAAGCCACCCGAAACTGTCAAATTTTCCCAATCAACTTTGACCCTTATGCTTTAGCGATAAAGTTGAAAATCTGTTAAAGAAATTTGACAGATTGTAGTAGCTTGATGTGCGGGCGTCTGTACGAACAGTGTGAGGTCAGCTAAAACTGGAAATGTATAAGCTTGATGTGTAACTGTGTGTACAGCTGCGCCATCTATCAAATAGTCAAGCTAACGACGGCGACGATGAGATAGACCATATTCTTTATCTATGCTTTTTTTTTTGGGAACTGCTGTGGGTGCGGAATTCCGAGACTGACGTAAATGCACGTAGTAAATATTCTTCTTGACGACAGACGATGACATTGTATTTGCTCATTCTTTACATAAAGTCCTTCAGACCCAATGATTTCAAAAGTAAGGATACGCCCGTCTGAACATTTTACATAGAAGTTCTTCGTTCGAAGTTCGCGCGCACCACTGTCAACTGAGTCGCGTTGGCCCTAAAACCGTCATTTTAGGGCCAGCGCGTTGGTGCCATTTAGTCGCGCCGTTAGCCCGGTCCTTACGCTAGTAATATATATGTCAATGTTCAGACCGCATTTCGGTCACGGCCGGCGGCCAATCTCATCGGAGCCTTCGGCGTGGACGATATTATAGTGCACAAGTGTGCGCGCAGACACAGGTGCACTCCCCCTTCCCTCACTGTCATAGGACGGCAATCCGCCACGACCGGAGAGAGATCAGGCAGGTCAAGGGATTCTATATACGGTAGACGTAAAGCTTCAGCGGGATTGTCCGAAAGGGTTACCGCTGCCCCGGAACATAAAGGGCTAAGGAAGAAACACGGGTGGGTTTTAGCCACCCAGAGCGCGAGGGATCATTTGATGATTTCCCAACCAGAAAAAAAAAAACAGTTTGACAGTTCAACAACATTCATTGCGTTATTTACTTACGTTGTCAAAAAGAAAACAACCATTGCTACTGTTAGTAGTACGCAATTATCTCGCTGGTCATGGTCTATTCATGTGCTAAGTTTCGTCTAAGTCTGTTTAACCGTTTTAGCGTGACAACATAACAAACAAACAAATTAGCATTACTAAACATGAAGTAATTTATCGGGCAATATTTCAGACCCTAGGAATAAATAGCCCAAGAAAATAAAAATCTTGTACCTATATTGGCTAAGCATCGTGCAAATCAGCAACTGCTTGCGACTAGCCTCCAAACCCTCTCCGCACTGCGCAAAAATATTGCGTCATTTTTTCCATAAACTGGACATAACGGAAATTGGAAAACATACGAATAGGACTGCAAACTAACAGTAACGTCAGTAATAAAAATTGTTTTAGAGCGCGTTGTAATATTCGCATTGAGAAATGTTACTCGATGCAGTTTGTTTCAGTATAATATACAGGGTGTTAATGAATTAACTCAAAACCTCTTAAGAGGTCATTGTACTTATCATTATGAACAACTTTTACTATGGGGCCAAACCTACCATAATCAGCCTATAATGTTCCCACTGCTGGGACACAGGCCTCCTCTCGGTGAGAGGGAGTGGGCCGTAATCCACCTTGCGGGCCCAGTGCGGATTGGCAGATGTCACATGTCTTCGAATTTTTGGTTCTAGGACATGCCGGTTTCCTCACGATGTTTTCCTTCACCGTTTTGAGAGCAGTGGTGATGAAATAATTTACACAAAGTAAAGCGCCTGTCGACGACGACCGACGACCTTGTGAAGGCCGCAGGAACCCGTTGGATGCGAGAAGCACAGAACCGGTCGAAGTGGAAGTGCTTGGGGGAGGCCTATGTCCAGCAGTGGACGTCTTTTGGCTGAAATGATGATGATGAAAGCGCCTGTCTGGGTTCGAACCTACGACCTACAAGTCCTACAACTCGTAAGTCGCGGCCGTTACCACTTGGCCACCACTGCTCTCTGGGCCAAACCTGAAATCACGAAAAAAAAATCTGCTGTTCCTTACATTTTGACGAGTTAAGCGAACATAAATGTAGGGAACAGCTGATTTTTTTCTCTCAAAAAAAAAAATAACCCAAATATTGGGCTATCAAATGCGAAGATTTTTACCGACTGGTGGTTCTAGAGATTAGTGCATTCAACTCTTCAGCTTTATTATTAGTAGGTATAGATAGATAGGTAATTATTGCAACAAGTCTTATCTGCTAACTTACGACCGAAGCGTAAGGGTCTATAATAACGTTTGTGAATGCTGAATCAATCATGCGATAACTGCCAAAGGCAAACGAACTCTTACATTATAATTATACATCTATAAATAAACATAGAGAATTAACAGTGTTCAATATGGTAACACCTTCAGGAAAACTATTTGCAGGACTTGAAGGATACATTAGTATGGCAATGCTGTGGCTTATTTTAATTTCTGAATTGCTAACGGACGACTTAACGTGCACGTCTTTCTGCATCATTCTCACATGTATAATTTCAACATGAATGATGTTACCAATATTTAGTAACAATTTTATGATTTAAGGTGAATGGGTAGTGGTCTACCACTATTCATTCACCTCCGTGGAGTTTCTTGCCTGTTTTTCTCCATAGGTACCGACTACGCTTTGGAATGGGCAACTAGCTTCATCTTTCTGACTGACCGACCCCTTGACAATTCAAAAGTGTGTGTAATTGGTTTATTTGAAATAAATGCTATGAGTTAATATTTGTACTTATGCCATCGTTACATGGCAGAATGTGTCTTTGCACTGTAATTTTATGTATCAGATTTGATTTGAGTTTCGAGGGCCCGGAGCATCCTGCAAAAGGCTTGGGTATACACTACTCTTCAAATATTTATGGCCGCTTTCAACACCCAAAGGCCCGTACACATGTACCGGGCAACCACACCATGAAGCTAGGCAACGTCTAAATAAAAGCAACTCTCGGCGCTGAGCTGAGCGTTAAAAATCCAACAGCGCGCTTTTAGTATGGGTTCGCTTACTGTAAGTGAAAACGGGTATTAGAAGTCTTAATTAAGATTTAGGACAGATTGTTAATAAGTGTGTTAGTTAGGGCAGATAAAATGGAATTTGAGTAAATTAGGACTCAAATTCCATTTTATCCATCTCATAGCCATCTCATAGCCAGTCAAGAAGATTCCTTCCTTCTTGAATCGCCAAGTTTCCTAATTCTTAAAGTCAAGCCTGTTAGTACTAATAGAGTTCTTCCTGTTTCTTCTTAATTAAAGTCTCAACGACCGTGAAATACCTACGCATCTACTATTACTTTTTTTTGCTTTAAGGAAGACCTCATGAATGCCTTCCTCTTAGGAAAACGGGGGGTTATGTCGACCAACTAAAGCCCCACGGTTCCTACCACTACCTCAAGAGTCGGGGGCCCGGGTAATACTCGTACATTTGCGTGTACACCCGACTGGTATCAGCTCGCCATGCCTAGCAGGCCCCACCACCAAGTGCGGCCGACCGCACTTCCTCCACGTCACCTCTTTGGTACTATTATCTACCACTAGCTTCTGCCCGCTACTTCGTTCGCGTGAAATTTCTTGATCCCCCGACAGACCCCGTCGCATCGCATCGCTTATACCTGAGCTAGTATTTCGTTTTTGCTTAGCGTTATTTCTGACTTATTTTCTTTTTGTGTGGCTCCTAAGAGTCTTAGTGTAATATTAAATATAATAGGTTATAGCCTACCTCAAGAATAAGGCTAAATATTTTTTTAAACCCGACTGGTAGTTCCAGATATTAGTACGTTCAAACAAACTCTTCAGCTTTATTATTAGTATAGATAGATAGGTTAATAGACAGATACTTATATCTGAGACCAAGCAGTTTCCGCTTTATTATTAGTATAGATAGATAGGTTAATAGACAGATACTTATATCTGAGACCAAGCAGTTTCCGATGTAGGTGATATCAAACATACCTATATACATTATCATAACACACAATGCTACAGGCATTGTAGTCAACAAAGGATCAATAGGTCAGTTCAGTTCTGTTATTTAATTAAACTATCATTATCTGTATTATGAAACCTTTCTGAAATTCTAATGAATTCACTAAAGTTACTATAGCTTTGGTTTTTATATTTTGTTTCTGTCTGTATGTATCCAGCTGTTGGCAAAGGACTGAGTTTGACTAAGCCACTGCATTGCAGTAATTGACTCAATTTTGTTGGAAGTTATTCTCACTATATTACAATGTTAATGAATTTTACTGCAGTTCAGCTGCCTCGTTGGTCTGTAGTCGCTACGGTTGACCACGAGGTCCTGGGTTGGATTGCCGGGTCGGGTAAACTGTTAGGTTTGTCCTTATAATTACTCAGTAGCAGCTTGGACTCTGGATTTGTGCCCGATTGATGGCCCGACCCAGCCCGGCCTGGTCCATACGCTCGTCCCATATTCCTTGGGACTTATACATAACTGGTGAAATGTGGGGGTACTATAGGTACCCCTCTTCCTAACCCCTTCGGAAAATACAGGCGTGATGTTATGTATTAAGATAATATTTCCCTATGCAATATCTATTATCATAGATTAGTATGACATTCAATATCAATTATAGTAATTACAACTGAAACTCAATACTTACTCTTTGTAAACATCAAATAGGTAACTGTAGACTCCCAGTCGCGTGGTTGTGTATGTGGCCTGTCGTAGCAAGCCTGCGGAGAGCCCCGTGTATAAGGAGACGAATCCCTCGCGAGCCACAATCTCTCCGGCAACAGCGAACGAGGTCCGACTGCCTCCGCTTAATTGCATCCGAGTTTTGATCAAGTCAAGAGGCTGAACGACGCATGTCGCGGCCATGCTGGAAAGAAGAACATTGTTACATACAGGGTACCTACACATTCTGTACATCAAACTAAGGAACATTGCACAAAAATAATTGCTGGGAAACAACTTTTATTATTGATGTACATTCAGCAAAAGAGTTAGGTATGCAGGATCGTCGGATATAGTTGAAGTTTAGTAACAAACCGACGGATGTTGTCGAATAAAATTTAATTTTATTAATAGAAAACAATCAACATGGCCAGAGATCGCACAAGACCGGGAGGTTTGGAAAGAAAAAGGCCTTTGCCCAGCAGTGGGACATAAAATTGGATAACAAAAAAAAAAAGATATCAAACAGGTTATTTATCAAATTAAATTTCAGTCGACAACATCCATCGGTTTATTACTAAACTTCAAATAAATATATCCGACGATCCTGCATACCAAACTCTTTTGCTGACTGTACATTGCACACTAGCGCAAACAGCAAATTTTCTGGTGTTTGCGGTAGTGCACAATGTAATGCACACCAAACATTGTGCTTATGGGTGGGTGCATGCAACGGTACAGGAGTCGTGGGGTATTTAAAGTTCTGTTCATTAAAAACATGTTTTCGTAAAACAACATCAGTAAAAGTTGGAATTTTGACCTTCAATATCCATAGCCAGAATGTTCCCAGGTATGATGTTCCAGTACAAAAAAATAATTACAATGACGGGGAGTACAAGTAACTCATTCAGCTCCATTGTCTTTTTACACCTGTTATATCTGCTATCAATCAACCCATGCTGTTGTTACTTAGCGACAAGCTAAATGAGAATACTAAATAATAATATTTCCTAAGCACAGATGATTCCTAATTTATCACTACCATGTTAATTTCAAGCTTGTCATCTAGTCACAAGGTTATTTATTGTAGGTCAATTACCATCTTCATATCTAAGTGACAGGCTGAATTTGAGATACGATTTTCAGTATGTTTCAGTATTAGTAAGTACTAGTAGAACATTGTACAATGTGTTATTCATTTTAAAATTTTTGTTTTTATGATAAATTCTATTTGCAATTGGTTGCCAAACCATAAGCAACTTTGTTCCATGTGATACGGCATTGTGGTAGAGCAGCCAGTGCTGTACCTCCCACTTATAGACGGTGGTTATACTTTTTTTTGCCACCGCTGTCGGGTTTACCAGTTCAGTACTAGTTTACAAATAAATATATAGAGGTATGAGGTAAGGGTGTAAAGTACACTCATCCTCTAAAGAAAAGGGAAGATCCTCCGACCAGACGGGTGTTGTGTCTGGTGGGCAACTACCCGATGATTCAACTGTTGTTGCTGCTGCTGAATACACCTTATAAATCGTATCTGCATATTTTTGTTTATTTTTTAAATCTACCAGTAGATATTTAACTGCTGGTAAAATCTACACTGCTGCAGAACAAGGGGCGGTCACATGCCAGTACCCATTGCTAGTTATTGCCCTTTATTGCAGAGAATTATTTAAAATGTAAAGTGAAAAGACAGATAGAAGAAAAGAGTGAGACAGTGTAAAGATAATATTATGTGTTTTAAGAATAATGTTGTTCTAGCCTTTTTTTTGTTTAAGTTTTCCTGCACCGTCCCACCACTGAGCCAAGTCCCTCAAATCTTTCTAGGCATCCTTTTCCAGAGCCTATCAGGTTCTTAAACCTAGGTCTGTAGGTAGGTGTTACTTTAATTAATATTATATTGGCATCCCATTTCAAATATGAACAAGTAAAATAACACAATCTTATTGTCTTATGTAAAGTTCATTTAAAATTACATTAAAACAAATTATTGTTATTCTCTCTGCCTACAGAATATGATAAGAGATTAATGAGAAACTCAACTGTGATTCTGATTACATATTACATAATCAACATTAAAAGTAATCAATTTGAACTCAATTATTAACCCAGAGATCATAATTATCAATTGAATTCGTTACAGTTAATGTTTAGCTACCGGGTGTTAACGAGGACAAGGTTTTTAAAAGTAATAAACAAGTTTCCTGAGATAAATGAAAGTAGAGCCTGTAAGTTTTGAAAGTGTAAATAGGTAATCATAATAAACATTTCTACGGCAATTTCCATGACATTGATCCTACGTAAAGGACATGTTGTAGTCTTAAAATAAATGCAAGATTGGTACCCGGCAAGGCCGCCAAAAGCGAATTTAAGCGCGTTCGGTACGTAGCGCTCCTTCGGTGGCGCTACAGCTGCTGGAGATTGTGCCATTTTCACAACTTTTCACCTTTATACACACAGTCAGCACACTTTTCGTTACACTAATAAAAGTGAACGTCTTTAATAAAAATGAAAAACCCGAGAAAAAGTTCGAAACGAGTGCAGCTCGGTAGAAACCAGCTGGATTTGACAACCAACTGACACTACTGACAGAACTATAAAAGTGAAGTGTCAAGTGACAGATCACAGAAATAATTTGTGGTTGTATACTTTTTAATTTTTCTTAATGCTGAATAAAAGCATTTTAGACAATACACTTTGGTCAATGATTAGTCTTCGCCTTTACGAGAAAACGCAATACAGGGGGCTTACTATCACCTCTTAAAGCAGGGCAGAAGTTGAACTGCATTGCTTTTTTGTACTATGCGGTCTTATTAGCAGGCCTGCAGCAGGCCTGCTACGCTGACGTTTACAAAAACTGTTCACCTTGTTTTTTGTATAGAATTTTATACTATGAGGTGCTAATTGACAACAGCAAAACGACTGCTGAACGTTTGTAACGTCAAATTATAACCATCTTGAATAAGTTAATAATAGACGAGCTTTTTCAACATTGTTTTGTAATTCAGTGCCCATACAACACTTATCTGTATATATAAAAGGCAACCGTTACTGACTGATCTATCAACGCACAGCTCAATCCACTGAACGGATTGCGCTGAAATTTGGCACACATATAGCTATTATGATGTAGGCGTGCGCTAAGAAAGGATTTTCCAAAACTCACCCCCTAAGAGGGTGAAACAGGGGGATTTCGTTTGTATGAAAAATCTTATTCCTTGAGTTAATAAACTTGAATTTTGGCAAGAATATTTATCTAAGTAAATTATGAAGTTTGGCATTTTCAGTTTTTCTAAACTACCCCCTAAAGGGGGATTGGGGGTATCAAAATTTTAATGGAAGAATTTTAACGCGCGGTCCGATTAACTCGAAACTCAGTATTTACACTTAAGACCAATAATGAAGAATAACGTGTATCAGGGTTTTTCGAAAATCAACCCTTATCTTCTGTATATATAAAAGGCAACCGTTACTGACTGATCTATCAACGCACAGCTCAATCCACTGAACGGATTGCGCTGAAATTTGGCACACATATAGCTATTATGATGTAGGCGTGCGCTAAGAAAGGATTTTCCAAAACTCACCCCCTAAGAGGGTGAAATAGGGGGATTTCGTTTGTATGAAAAATCTTATTCCTTGAGTTAATAAACTTGAATTTTGGCAAGAATATTTATCTAAGTAAATTATGAAGTTTGGCATTTTCAGTTTTTCTAAACTACCCCCTAAAGGGGGATTGGGGGGTATCAAAATTTTAATGGAAGAATTTTAACGCGCGGTCCGATTAACTCGAAACTCAGTATTTACACTTAAGACCAATAATCTTCTGTATATATAAAAGGCAACCGTTACTGACTGATCTATCAACGCACAGCTCAATCCACTGAACGGATTGCGCTGAAATTTGGCACACATATAGCTATTATGATGTAGGCGTGCGCTAAGAAAGGATTTTCCAAAACTCACCCCCTAAGAGGGTGAAACAGGGGGATTTCGTTTGTATGAAAAATCTTATTCCTTGAGTTAATAAACTTGAATTTTGGCAAGAATATTTATCTAAGTAAATTATGAAGTTTGGCATTTTCAGTTTTTCTAAACTACCCCCTAAAGGGGGATTGGGGGGTATCAAAATTTTAATGGAAGAATTTTAACGCGCGGTCCGATTAACTCGAAACTCAGTATTTACACTTAAGACCAATAATGAAGAATAACGTGTATCAGGGTTTTTCGAAAATCTACCCTTATCTGTATATATAAAAGGCAACCGTTACTGACTGATCTATCAACGCACAGCTCAATCCACTGAACGGATTGCGCTGAAATTTGGCACACATAATTATAGGTTCTTCAAATTATCAATTCCATAGGGGGGAGTATTTTATTACGTGGCTTGATTGAAAAATTGGTATGAATAATCTTTAAGTCAAGCTATAGAAACATCCCAGACGATTTTTCCAAAACTCCACCCCTGTGGGGATAAAAAGAGGGGATACAGTGTATATGAAAAATCTTATTCATTTGGTTAATAAACTTGAAACTTGGCAATATTTGGCTCAGTACACTCACTGTCACTTTTAGTTTAAAAAATCCCTCACAGGATTTAGGGGGTGACAAAGTTAATAGATTAGAAAAATATGTAACCTGCTGTCGGATTAACAGACGACGACGATGACCGCCCGATGGACGCTGGTGATGGCGCCAAACAAGTAGCCGAATTCTGGGTCGAGTCCATTTAGATTGCTATCGACACGCTAAGAAGAAGGGGTGGATTTTACTGCTTGCTTCCATTAACTCGAAAATGAGTATCGGTCTTTGAGTCAAGTTATGAACACATTCCAAACGATTTATCAAACATCCACCCCTGTGGGGGTGAAAAGCGGGGATACAGATTATTTGAAAAAACTGATTCCTTTGATCTACCAACTTAAAAATTGGCCCGAATACTTATTTATCTAATTATATGATAACGATCATAAACATATATTTTCGAATTTTTTTGAGGAAAGTACGAATTTCACGCGGACGAAGTCGCGGGCAGAAGCTAGTTTTTAATATTTCTCTAATTCTTTTGTAGATGTGTGACGAGCACGAAATATTTGGAGAGTGAATATCGAATAGAAAAAAGAAACCGACGGCGCGGCGTCGCACTAAGAAAATAAATAACCCTTTTGAAATGAATAAAGGGAATTTATGAATCAATATTTTTCTTATTTGACCTAGTACCTACTAAAAATAAAATAATAGTGACCACACATAGCAATGCCTAGTGTAATCAATGTACTGGCCCCTCTGCTGTTTAACATCTACACTAATGATCAACCGGTGAGCCCAAACACAACCCTCTTTCTGTACGCAGACCTCTTGCAAAGCCACTCACTTTGAGGAGATTGAAAACAACCTTTCCACCGCCCTCTCAGCAACGCCCTGAAACCTGAAACCAAATCCCTCTAAAACGCAGTCATGCGCATTCCACGTTCGTAACAGAAAAGCGGGACGAACATTAAATATCTCATGGCAAGGGGTTCCAATCACCTACATTGGCTACAGTACTCACCCAAAGTATCTTGGCATCACTTTGGATAGGTCGACCCATATCTTCCGGAGAAACTGCGAAAATGTCAAACAGAAAGTGCATCCCAGAAATCACTTACTCTGTCGCCTAACATCCACCAGATGGGAGGCATCTGCTCAAGTCGTGCGAACAACTGGAATGGCGCTTTGTTTTTCCGCAGGCCTGTCCAGTATGGAGCCGATCAGCCCACGCTGAGTTAGTGGATACAGCTCTAAATGAGACATTATTGATTATTAATGGTTGCTTAAAACCGACCCTGTTGCGAATGCTGTATCCACTGACTGGCATCGCGCCTCCGCAGGACTATAGCCAGCCGCATCGAGGGCGAAGCTGCAAGATGACCCACGCCACTCAATGCACAATTTTACTTCAGTGTCACAGAGGCTTAAAAGCTGCAGGTTTATTTGTTCCCTAGGATGTCTACCTACATTACAGTGGTAATAAAGAATAGTTCAACTTATCTAACGGGAATACCTACTGAGAAATACGAACATAACATAGAGCACACTAAAATAGCTATTGTTTAGTGAGTAGTTTGGCCTCGGTTTTATAATTTAGTAAAAAAGTGCACTTTTCAGTAATAAATAGTAGGATTGAACAATTTAAAGGTGTATAAAACGGTTCATGAAATCAAAAATCACATAATTAACAAAATATTTTTATTACTAATATGTAGGATAACAATTTCAACGTCAGACGACTTAGAAGTAAATAGTATTTCATCTAAAATTATGCAGGTCGCTCCACTTCTCATCTTGATACCATGTCTACATGTGCACAAGCACAACAGCCAACGCCAACAATGTCTTCGCACATTGCGTTGAAATCTTGTATTGTAATAGTAGTCTATGGATAGTGCTGCGGCTTGATTATAATAATGAAACTCATTACTCTAAATAAAGGATCGAGTCCATTTTCTCTCGATGTGCCACTTGATGTAGTCGCGATTAGATAAAGTATTCAAACTAAGCTGAGAATCAAATCACTTTTTGAATGTCAAAATTACAAAAGAAACTCGCCCAAAACGCCCGCCCTTCACCACTTCCTAGTGCTTTCGCTGGGGAGAAGTTGATAACGTGTAATTTGTCATTAAAATCGTCTCCGTACCGTCATTGATTTTCTGATTGACAGTGGAATGTGAGTAGGAGAAACACTCTTTACAAAGCCGATCTTAGTTGAATGTTACTGACTTAAATCAAAGCCGATCTTAGTTGAATGTTACCGACTTAAATACCTCTGTATGTACAGACGCCAGCAGGTCAACCTACCCGAAACTGTCAGATTTTCCCAACCTTGAACCTTATGCTTTAGCAATAAAGTCGAAAATTTATTAAAGAAATCTGACAGATTGTAGTAACTTTATGTGCTGGCGTCTCTACCAATAAAGAACGGTTGCTTTATTCTGGATCACAGAGCATGTAACCTTTTTTTCTGGATCTTGCTTTAAGGTAACTTGAGGTGCCTTAAGGTACTGGAGGAAGGTTCCCTCTAGTACCTACCTTAGATTCAACTTGAATTGAGTTTTCAAACTACATATTCTACACTAGCTTCTGCCCGCGACTTCGTCCGCGTGAAATTCGTACTTTCCTCAAAAAAATTCGAAAATATATGTTTATGATCGTTATCATATAATTAGATAAATAAGTATTCGGGCCAATTTTTAAGTTGGTAGATCAAAGGAATCAGTTTTTTCAAATAATCTGTATCCCCGCTTTTCACCCCCACAGGGGTGGATGTTTGATAAATCGTTTGGAATGTGTTCATAACTTGACTCAAAGACCGATACTCATTTTCGAGTTAATGGAAGCAAGCAGTAAAATCCACCCCTTCTTCTTAGCGTGTCGATAGCAATCTAAATGGACTCGACCCAGAATTCGGCTACTTGTTTGGCGCCATCACCAGCGTCCATCGGGCGGTCATCGTCGTCGTCTGTTAATCCGACAGCAGGTTACATATTTTTCTAATCTATTAACTTTGTCACCCCCTAAATCCTGTGAGGGATTTTTTAAACTAAAAGTGACAGTGAGTGTACTGAGCCAAATATTGCCAAGTTTCAAGTTTATTAACCAAATGAATAAGATTTTTCATATACACTGTATCCCCTCTTTTTATCCCCACAGGGGTGGAGTTTTGGAAAAATCGTCTGGGATGTTTCTATAGCTTGACTTAAAGATTATTCATACCAATTTTTCAATCAAGCCACGTAATAAAATACTCCCCCCTATGGAATTGATAATTTGAAGAACCTATAATTATGTGTGCCAAATTTCAGCGCAATCCGTTCAGTGGATTGAGCTGTGCGTTGATAGATCAGTCAGTAACGGTTGCCTTTTATATATACAGATAAGGGTAGATTTTCGAAAAACCCTGATACACGTTATTCTTCATTATTGGTCTTAAGTGTAAATACTGAGTTTCGAGTTAAACGGACCGCGCGTTAAAATTCTTCCATTAAAATTTTGATACCCCCCAATCCCCCTTTAGGGGGTAGTTTAGAAAAACTGAAAATGCCAAACTTCATAATTTACTTAGATAAATATTCTTGCCAAAATTCAAGTTTATTAACTCAAGGAATAAGATTTTTCATACAAACGAAATCCCCCTGTTTCACCCTCTTAGGGGGTGAGTTTTGGAAAATCCTTTCTTAGCGCACGCCTACATCATAATAGCTATATTTATGTGTGCCAAATTTCAGCGCAATCCGTTCAGTGGATTGAGCTGTGCGTTGATAGATCAGTCAGTAACGGTTGCCTTTTATATATACAGAAGATAAGGGTTGATTTTCGAAAAACCCTGATACACGTTATTCTTCATTATTGGTCTTAAGTGTAAATACTGAGTTTCGAGTTAATCGGACCGCGCGTTAAAATTCTTCCATTAAAATTTTGATACCCCCAATCCCCCTTTAGGGGGTAGTTTAGAAAAACTGAAAATGCCAAACTTCATAATTTACTTAGATAAATATTCTTGCCAAAATTCAAGTTTATTAACTCAAGGAATAAGATTTTTCATACAAACGAAATCCCCCTGTTTCACCCTCTTAGGGGGTGAGTTTTGGAAAATCCTTTCTTAGCGCACGCCTACATCATAATAGCTATATGTGTGCCAAATTTCAGCGCAATCCGTTCAGTGGATTGAGCTGTGCGTTGATAGATCAGTCAGTAACGGTTGCCTTTTATATATACAGATAATCGGGACAATCGAGTGCCTGAACGTTAATGACAGATTAAGTACTAATATGTAGCAACCGTTAATAACTGTGTACAACACTAGAGTCAAACTGACAAGAAACCAAAAACTGCAATCCGTTTCACGTTGTTTTTACTAAACTCGAGAGTGTAAACTTAAAAAAATGGGATTAAACACAGGAGGACCTGCTGCAGCGGCAATGGTTTTTCTAAAAATAGATTTGGTTACCACCTCGATCTGTATAAATATAATAGGAATATAATATATTTTTATTTAAAATAGTTAAAATATACGCTTCAATACACGTATTTATTACACTGACGACCATAACGGGAATTGAATCAATTGAGTGCATTATCAAAACATTTTCTTTTTATTGCGATTTCGTGATCCAGGTTAAACTTTATTTCAAAAATCGACTATTTAAAATGATATTAAGGTTATTTTTTTTAGGTATTAATTAATAGACGTTACACTATAGGGGACCCAAAAATACTATCTTCTCTCTGCAACCATTTTCCACATTATTTTGCTGTTCCCATGCTTGGAAGGATTTGTTATACCTAACTGCATTTATTTCTCTAGGATTATTTAAGAACTCCCGGCGAAGCAGTTGGGTCATAATAACACGACTTGTTCGTGTTTTACTAGAAATAAAATTCACCACATTAATTGTTATAAAATCTGAGCGACATTCCAATCCAATTAAAAATGCGTAAATTAAGTACCTACACCATTATGATATTTTCATCATGTAAACAAACTTACGATTACGACATTGTGAAGACAATACAAACATAGAAATAAATATTATTAATTTGGCGCGCAAAAATACATTTTTTTTAAATTGTTGCACGACTTAACCACACACGTTCAAAATCACGTTGAATCTATCAAAGTTACAAAGTTGTTGTGAACGTGAAATTGAGCTCTATAGTGCTTTTAGATATGGTATCAAGGTAATTTGTTATACATAATCATAGTTAAAATATGTATATACCTAAGAAAATCAAGTTTCTATTATTAAAAAAAAACCGGTAATATGAAAATAGAATTAGATGTAAGTTTTTGAACGATGCCCAATGATTTCAAAAGTAAGGATACGCCCGTCTGAACATTTTACATAGAAGTTCTTCGTTCGAATTTCGAAGTTCGCGCGCACCACTGTCAACTGAGTCGCGTTGGCCCTAAAACCTTCATTTTAGGGCCAGCGCGTTGGTGCCATTTAGTCGCGCCGTTAGCCCGGTCCTTACGCTAGTAATATATATGTCAATGACGATGCCTATTAAAAACTCAATGGCGTTACAGCAGGCCACAGACAAGCATTACTATTCAACTTCGGTGAAATTCGTGCAATAGTCGTTCACTTTTATTACTCTCATAATACGATTATTAGCAGAGCAGAAGTAGGCCTGCTTTTGAACTGACTGGAAATTGAACGTTTTTCTAAAAGGTGATAGTAAGCCCCCAGGTTGCACAAAGGTTGCTATCCCTATCTTTGATCTGAGCTATTATGTCTACGGTTTATATTATTGTATAATGATACACAAAAACTATTGATAAAATGATTGTTTAGAGACTTCTAGGTTCTAGCAATTCAATCCTCTGAGGCTTCCCATAAAAGTACAAAATTAAAAACTCACGCTGTTTGGCAACTACAATTATGTAAATCTTTATAAACTATCTAGTAAATACCTTGATCCAATTATTACTTTTAAGTTTTATAGCACTGTGTGACCAAAACCCTAAATCAGCACGCTTGCTCACTCTGGGATGATGATTACAGACCAAAGTCCGCGGGATTTCCTTACGATGTTTCCCTTCACCGTTAGTCAGTGGTGACTAAGAAATAAGCAACTTAGAAAGTACGACGTAACTTTGAAGAAGTCACATTGGTACGTGACGGACGTGCTGGGTAAGAACTCAACTTGGGGCGTAAGATCGGATCAGACAGTTCCCGCGTTTTTATGAGCGTTCCAATCAGACTATATTCTCTACTAGCAGTGCCCCGCGGTTTCACCCACATAAGTGTCGATCCCGTAGGAGGGATAAAATCTATCCTATGTCCTTCCCGAATGCAATCTATCTCTCTGCCAAATTTTATCGAAATCCGTTGGGGTTTAGGCGTGAAAAGGTAACATACAGACAAACAGTTACTTTCGAATTTATATGAATATTTATAGTATGGATGGTTCGCATTTCTGTCAAAAATACTTCTAATTTCCCTACATTTTTGACATTTGACATTGATTGTCGCCGAGATTTTTCTCAATTTTTAATTACAAGACTTGGCTTTCTGGTAAAGAACGGGCCATCACCGAAAATTTACGAATTAAAAAGTCGGTCAGTAATAGAACAGAATATATTTAATGTGCTTAGCTTAGAAATAATGGATAATCACACTTTTATAATAATAATTTGGGATGAGGGCGCGGAAAAACTTCCGCATTAAGTAGTGTGTATTATTTGTCAATCAAACATAATGTACGTACAGTCCGATTCAAACTTTATGGCGGCTCTGAAGTGCGTTACTCGTTGCGCAGTACCTCGCCCCTCACCCCCGCTGACACGTGAATTCGAAACTGCGTAGTGACTCGCCTCATGTTTCGAGCCGCCATAAAGTTTTAATTTTTAGCAGTTTCTTCCTTAATATTTTAAAGGAATGTTACAAACGAAATAGCCATGTTACTATTAAACAATGATTTTCATGAGGCTCCAATGCCAACGAACTCGCGCAGGTACATGGTTTTTCTATGTTCCTTGGTTCTGTATCTCTTCATTCACTTCTTGGAACTGTTCACACCAATGATCAGGACTTTTCCCAAAAGCCTGCAATAAAAAATTAGATGTTAAACATTGTCATCATTCACAGCTTACAGAACAATAAACTGACAGAAAAAAAACTGGGCAAGAGCGAGTCGGACTCGCGCACCGAGGGTTCCGTAACATCATATGTTTTTAAATTTTCATCGGCGAGGCCTAGAAAAGAATACCTACCTCAGCCATTTTTCCTAAAAGGAAGTTCTTGGGCAACTCTTCAGTAGCCCGCTGGCCCCATTGGAAGATATTCCTAGCAAGGTCACCTTCACCATCCTAGAAAATGATTTCAGATTTAATACACCTTCTCTCTCTCTCTTCTCTCACTCGCCTCATATCACCATTTGGTTCCTAAAAAATCTTACTGCGCAGCCTTCTGCGCAAATTAAGTTCAGGCCCGCCAAGTTACGTCGGTCATATTGTACAGACGCCAGCAAGTCAACCTACCCGAAACTGTCAGATTTTCCCAATCAACCTTGAACCTTATGCTTTAGCAATAAAGTCGAAAATCTATTAAAGAAATCTGACAGATTGTAGTAACTTGACCTGCTGGCGTCTGTACATCAGGCCTAATGTTGTACATATGTAGGTACATTTTGTCTATTTTGATATTGAAAAAATATGAAATGTCAGTAAGTGAAGTCTCGTTTGAACTTGGATGTGCTGGGTGCACAGTGTGTGATTTCAGATGCACAATCTTTATTTTTTAACAAGTGGAATTACACTGGATCACTACAATACAATCGCTACAATGTGTGTGTAATTTATTTCATCGCCACTGCTCTCAAAATGGTGAAGGAAAACATCGTGAGGAAACTGGCATGACTTGAAGGTCTGTGTCCCAGCAATGGGAATGCCATAGTCAGCTTATGCTAAGATGCTAAAGCAGCAGGAATTTGTTCCCAAATCTTTGTAATTGAATGATGTTGCAGACATATTCTATCAATACTTTTACAAGTATTGCAACAGAAAGAATTGAAGGGTTTGTGGCTAAGTAGTAACAGCCGCGTGTCGATCGATCAGGTATAGCTACGCTAGCCGCGGTCGGTCCGTGGATGGGTGACCATTTTTACATACCAAGACCCGTGGCTCGGAAAGAACGTTGAGCCGTTGGTCTCGGGTCATCCGGCTGGCATTCGTGAATCTTTGATAGTTGTTACGGGTCGTCAGAAGCCCAAAAGTCTGAAAGCCAGTCTCACCAAGGGGTATCGTTTTACCCAGTAACTGGGTTGTGGAGGTCAGATAGTATAGGCAGTCACGCTATGTAAGATACTGGTATTCAGCTGCATCTGCTTAGACTGGAAACCAACCCCAACATAGTTGGGAAAGGGCTAGACAGATGATGACTTTTGCAAGTATTGTTATATCCAAGTGTTGTTGTTATCTTTATATTATCTAAAAGTACAAGTAGAATATATAGAACAAACATATTGTTACCTTGGTGTATTGCAAGTACAATTGTCTCGTAAATGTGGTAGTCAATAGTTTTCTTCCGGCGTGATCATTCTCTTCCAATAGTCCAGCTTCCGCGAGGAACTTCCACATATCCTCTAAAAAGAAAATGAAAAAATGTTTTGTTAAATTCAAATAATGATGTTTGTTTTGCTTTGTCATCATTATTTATTCATTTATTTAATATTTAAGCACACAAATGGATTTTGCTATTGTCTTGGTGAGATTAAGCACGCGTTTCTTAACCTCATACTTTATTTTGATAACAAAATCTGTTTGAATTCTGTTTATAGTGTTGTGATTGTTCTGTGTGGTCTGGGTTGGGTATAAGGTTAGTATTTTAAGCTTTTTGGCACTCATTTCCTAAGGAAATGAGTGCCGAGGAACCCCCTGATGGGGGTGGAGGGATCCCTCCAGATATTATGGAGGTTGTGGAGTGTTCCCAAAATTCCGATTGCGTGAGACCCGACGTAAGAAAGCGCCCCGGAGGTCCTGAGTTTTCTGCTGTTGACGCTAAAAGAAATAAGCCGCCGTCCGACTCAATTCAGTCAGTGTTCATAAAACCAGGATATGAGAACGATTCCAAAATGCTGTATAGTGAAAATGACAGAGCGCCCTTCACGGTATTTGTCTCAAGAGTGGAAACAGACCCTAAGCAAGGCCTAACCTTAAACTCTCTTAAGTTTGCTCAATTTGTATTTAACAAAGGTTTTAAAGGTGTTGTTCAAGGCAGTGTCAGGTCTTTGGGCCGTAACAGGATGTCTGTTGACTTTATTTCAATAAGCGATGCCAACAACTTTGTCCGCAATCCCATCCTATCAGAGTATAATTACTCAGCATCTATCCCGCGCTTTCATGTGAGTCGCATGGGAGTTGTTAGGGATATTCCTACCGACTGGACACTAGAGGAGCTAGTCTTCGGCATAGAAACCCCTCGCAACTGTGGAGAAGTAGTTAGGGCTAGAAGGCTCAACTTTAAGAACAAAAAAGAAGACTCCGTCACTTGGTCCCCATCATCAACCGTGGTGCTTACTTTCTCTGGCCAAATTCTCCCAGAGAAAGTATTCTGTTATAATGTCTCTCTCCCGGTCTCGACCTACCAACTCCCCACTATTCAATGCCGCAACTGCTTACGATTTGGCCATATAAGCACTCAGTGCAGATCTAAGCCCCGCTGTTACCGTTGTGCTCAACCTCATCCTGGAGATAGCTGTAATGTTCCCGACTCACAGGTCTCATGTCTTTTGTGTGATGGTGGAAGTCATAAGGCCACTGATAACAAATGCCCTGAACACTCAAGACAGAAGTCAATTAAAATGGTAATGTCTCAAGAAAATTTAAGCTACCGTGAGGCATCAGCTAGGTTTCCCCGTCCTCGTAAATTGCCATACTCCAATGTTACTGCAGGTCCCTCCCAATCGAATCTACCTCAAGGTTACCCTTCTGATCCCGTTCTTTTCTCGTCTCCTCTTAACACTCCTACTTCCTCTCCATATGCATCCCCTGCTAAAACCTCCTATACTAAGACGGTTTATCGTTCCCCAAGACCTAGGCCAGAATTGGGCAAGTCATATGACTCTCAAGCCCATAAGTCGATAGTCTATACCCCTAACTCTTCTCAGCCTAATGGCTGTGCTCTGAATTCCCCTCACATTGAAACCACTCCCACTCTCACTCCTAATGACAATTTGATAGAGCTTCTGACTTGCTCCCTTATAAACATATTGTCTAAATTTAGTGACGCAATACCGAACAATGTCATTACTTTAGTTCAACAACTTCTCGAAACCTGGATTCGCCAAAACGGAAAAAATCCTTCAGTGGAACTGTAGATCCATTCGCGGGAAAAAACACGACATAATCTATCTTATAAATAGATATAAACCCGTTGTCTTTGCTGTGTCGGAGACATGGCTCAAGCCTGGTTCTCTCTTTAGGGTTCCTGGTTATTCATGTCTTAGAGACGATAGAGATGACGGATGGGCCGGTTGCGCCTTATTGGTTAGCAGATCTATTACTTTTTCCCAGATCCCTCTTCCCCTTCATGACCCTGGTCTAAACGTTGTGGCCATTAGAGCCATGGATATATCCTATGTATCTGCCTACATTCCCCATCCCAATGCTAACATTTTGTCTGAATTTAACTCTATCCTTTCTTCTATTCCTGGCCCTCTGATTGTGTTAGGTGATTTTAATTGCCGTCACACCCTTTGGGGCTCTCACTGTATTGACCCCTCCTCCAGCTTTTTGCTAGACCTTTTAGATGATCGCAACCTTTGTATTCTTAATGATGGATCTGCTACACGTCGGGTTTCCCCTAACCAAAATATTAGTGTTCCTGACCTTACTTTCTCTTCCCCATCCTTAGTATCAACTCTTTCCTGGTCTGTTCTCCCTAATTCATATGGGAGTGATCATTTTCCTATACTAGTTTCTTTCCCAAGTACTCATCCGCGTTCATCTCCCATCCAACCCCTACAAAAATATCGGCTACCCCAAGCTGACTGGTCTAAGTTCTTGTCCAATTTGGATGCAGAACTTCAAAATTTTCCCCAAATAAATTCATCCAACTCCTTAATTCTATACACTGATTTTGTTGAGTGCCTGTTGAGAGCGGCCAATTCTTCAATCCCATTAAAAAACTCTGCCCGTCACCTAATACCTTCTCCACCTTGGTGGGATGCTGAATGCACTGATGGCGTCCGTAAACGTAAAGAAGCTGAAAACACCTTTTCCTCTACTATAAATATGCCCGACTATTTAAAGTTTAAAAAGACTTCTGCAACTACTTGTAGGTTATTGGCAAGAAAGAAAAGATGTGGCTGGCTCAACTTTTGCGAGTCACTGTCTCCACGCACTCCAGTTTCCCTTGTATGGAAAAAAATTAAAATCTACCGCAGAGCTTGTGACAGCAACTCTCCCGATGTTTCTACCAATGACCACAGTATCTGGTTGGAAGACTTTATATCCAAATTAGCCCCCCCCTTTGTTCCTAGCTCAGAGTGCCTTCCCACTATAGATCCTCCTTCTCCTACTTCCTCTGATAGATTTGATGACCTTTTCTCTTATTCAGAACTTATTTGTGCCTTAGATCATCTCCGGGACTCTGCTCCGGGGGTCGATGGAATTCCCTACTCCTTTATTTCCAAATCTTCTTCTAACTGTAAACTAATCTTTCTGAACCTAATCAATTCCATTTTCGTTACTGGCCAAGTTCCAGAGTCTTGGAAATCCCAAATAATCATTCCAATTTTGAAACCTGGGAAAGACCCAAAAGATTCTACTTCCTATCGTCCTATCGCCCTCTCTTCTGTCTTAGCTAAAATTATGGAGAATCTCATTAAGAATCGGCTTGAATGGATCTTAGAAACTAAAGGCTCCTTATCCAGTTCTCAGTTCGGTTTTCGAAGAGGTATGGGAACTCTAGATAGCCTAAGTGTTTTCATGTCTGATGTCCGCATTGCCTTTTCCAATAATGAAAGTGTTCTCGGTGTTTTCCTAGACATAGCTTCAGCCTATGATAATGTCCAACTTCCAATACTCAGGCAAAAGATGCTACAGCTGAGTATCCCTGTGAGGATGGTCAACATCATTTGTAATCTCCTAATGTCCCGTTCTATTTCTGTCCGTCATCAAAACTACCTCTCCCCATCCCGTCTAGTGTGGAAGGGTCTTCCCCAGGGGTCGGTCTTAAGCCCCATCCTTTATAATATTTACACACATGATTTGGAGTCTTCAGTGAGTTGTTTCTGCAAAATCCTGCAATATGCCGACGACATTGCTCTCTACTTTAATTCAGCTTCCCTTTTAGATGCCTCATCTCGCTTAAATTCTGCCCTCTACTACTTAAACCAGTGGCTGACCGATCACGGCCTAAGTTTGTCAGTCCCCAAATGCAATGCAGTTGTCTTTTCTCGCAAGCGTAATATTCCCCTTATTAACCTGTATGTTGAAAATGAACCCATTTTGATCCGTGACAAAGTAAAATTTCTTGGACTCATTCTTGACTCAAAATTATCTGGTCTCTATCATCTGGAGTATATCTTAAAAAAATGCGAAAGAGGTGTTAATGTCTTACGTGCCCTTTCTGGAGTTCGCTGGGGAGCTCATCCAACTTCTCAGAAAATCCTATATAACGCCATAGTTCGTAGTCACTTTGACTATGGAATCTTTCTGTTGGAACCATGCAACAAAATAGCCCTGGCCAAACTGGATAGGATCCAATCCAAATGCTTGCGTATTATCACGGGTGCTATGAAATGCTCACCTATTAATGCCCTTCAGGTAGAATGTTTAGAGCCGCCCCTTCACTTACGTAGACAATATCTCTGTGACAGATTTTTTTATAAAGTCATCCAGAATAAATGCCATCCTTTACTCCCTCTTCTTCATTCACTTTCTCAGTTAATCTCAACTTCTCGCTATTGGTCACATAAAAATCCTCCACTTCTCGTTAACAGCTTCAGTAAATTCAATAATTTACACATTTCCTTAGTCCAGTTAGATAAAAACCCCTTATTTGAAGTAAATTTTGATTCCTTGCTCTTCCAACCAAAAATTATTTTTAACTTTGGTATATCCAAACATGACCCTGCTGCTAATGTCAAATTCAATAGGATACTGGCAGAGGACTGGCACGATTGGCTGACGTTGTTTACAGATGCCTCTAAGTTGTCCGATACTGGTAATGTCGGATCAGCTGTGTGGATCCCAAAATACAAAATTATTCTTAATTTTCGTAGTTCTGCTTTTGGCTCTATATTCACAGGGGAAGCAATAGCTCTTTTGGAAGCAGTCTCCTACATTGAATCACATGGACTCAATAAAAGCCTTATTCTCTCGGATTCTCTTAGCTGTCTACAGGATTTAATAAAATCGCCTTTTCGCTCTCGTAACAATTCTCCCCTTATCCTAAAGATAAAACAACTCCTGTATAGATGCCACTCCCTAGGCATAGAGATTGCTTTGGCTTGGATCCCCAGTCACTCTGGAATTGCTGATAATGAGAATGCGGATTCGATAGCCAAGCTGGCTACTCGGAATGGGATCGATTCTCATTCGTCTTGTTATCCCCGAGATCTGCGCTGTCTTGTCAAACCCGAGATGATGAAGGATTGGAATGAGCATTGGCAACAATCTCGATTATCGAAGGGTAGATTTTACGGCTCTATCCAACCATTCATTCCATCTAAATGTTGGTTCAGCAAACTTAAATTTTCTAGTAAAATAGCCACTTCTGTCATAATTAGGCTCCGACTTGGGTTTGTTTGCACACCAGTTTTTTTGGCCAAAATCCGCGTGAGGGACTCTTCTTTGTGTGAATGCGGTCTGGAGGAGGGTACTCTTGAGCACTTGTTTTTTTCCTGTCCTCGTTTAACCACACCCCTTTACGACATACTCCCTTCTGATGTCCCCCGCCCAATTAACATTCCTTTCCTATTATCTTTGGCCCATACCCCTGCAGTTAAAATCCTATATAAATTCATTAGCATTAATAAAATCCAGTTGTAGTTGATATTTCTATTTACTTATTCTATGTATTTACTTACTGAATGTTCTAACACACTTATTTGTGACGTTTTACATCTACTAATCAAAAATGTTTTGTCCTTTTTTAGCATGGGGATCCATGGACGCCACCGCTACAAACACTGATCAATAGTTGTGTAACAGTTTACGTTCATTATCTTCAATTATCTTCTCATACCTTGACATTGGCAAAATCATCGAATGTTACCGATGGAGCCAGAATAAAAAAAAAAAAAAAAAAAAAAAAAGCACACAAATGCACAGAGACGGAATCAATGACATAGGCATTTTGTACCAGTTAACCTTTGGGTGATGCAGAGACAAACAGTGGTTGGTGCAGTAACGAAAATTGCGGAATAAATCATTATTTATGTAGAGGCTTATAGAGGTATGAGGAACAAAATGTAAAGTTATAGAAAAGGGAGGATCCTCCGACCATACGTGTCGTGGCGGGCAACTGCCCGATGATTCATGTCGGGACGTTGTATATAATTATAAACATCAATTAATAATACAAAAAATTAAAAAATATTGAATACTACATTAAAGCTTACAAATGCTGGGTTTTTTTTTATAACAACAGTTTACATTTAAATATATTTCTCTTAAATATACATACCAAATCATTGCATGTTATGAGGATATAGGAGAGGCGCATTGTATCCGTATTTAAATACAAGGAATTACCTATTAAAAACTATAAATATAATTTTGCCTTTCCATTGCTATATCAGATATACTACAAGAATATCATAATATAGTAAGAAGTGTGACAGCAACAACAAAAGGAAATACTATTATAATAGTACTGGGGCTGCTTCAATTTATGTACTTATGATCAATTGGTTGCAATGTTTTAAATGAACTTGTACATTAAAATGCTAATCTATACAAGGTTCTATGTTATGGGTTTGGTTTCCACACTTAGTCCTTCAGTGGACCATTGTGCGCGGCTAATCTATAATAATAAAATAATAAAGCTGAAGAGTTTGTTTGTTTGTCTGAACACACTAATCTCTGGAACTACCAGCCGGATTTTAAAAATCCTTCTTACATTTTATAGTCCAATTCTTGTGGTAAGCTATGAGCCTAATATCACGCTAAATCCCTAACGAGCAAAGCAAAAACAAAAAAAGTCACAGAGAATGCTAAGCGACAACTAAAACAAATAGCTTGGGTAGGTGATGGGCTGGGTCGGGGGAGCAAGAAATTTCAAGCAAGCATACGAAGTCCCGGGCAGAAGTTAGTACCATATATTTGTGAAATAGGTTATTATAGTATTTTTGCTGATAGTCTCAACAACTGAGTTTATACAAAAATGAGTAATTTAAATTTTTAACCTACCTTCTTTGACAGCCGCACCGCTCATAAAGATATGTGTAAGTGCGGCAACCAATATTTTTCGGTGATGTACATCAGTGACGGATGATGGCAATGATTCACATTCTTCCGTTAGCACCAAAATGTACTGCATACCACTTCTAGAATCAACTTGAACTAATTTATAGCCGTAAACCTGCAAAGTTATAGAATTAAGATTACTGTACCATAAGCAACACAACTTTACATGAAAGAGAAGAAGATTCAAAGTCCTAAATGATAGCTACACATATATTTTTTTTAATTTGTATTTTTTAAATTAATGGATGGAAGAAAAATCAAGCTAGGAATTTAAAGAAAGTGACCGCTGGAATAAAACATGAATACTAAACTACTAAACATAAATACTATATAAAACATTGGTCAGGCAGGGGCTGCCTTTCCATAGTCCTAAATAACCAGTTCACTTTAGCCACCCAAACCCATAATCCAATATCTTTGTTTCATATCGATGCTTGAAAGGCAAAATTGACTAAGCGACACAGGGTTATAATGTCGCTTAGTCAATTTTGCCTTTTAAGCGTTGATATATATATGCAATAGTTCTACACCAAACGGGGTTTGTCCTGGATGCACCTGCATTATCGTGGAAGGTGTACAAGTTCCCATGATCCTCGGTCCAAGTGTGAGAAGGGAACACCTGGTTGGTTTTTAGTCAGTAAAGTTTGACAGACCCTGCCGCCCACTCCTGGGCGGCGGACATCCATGAGTATTTTCCAATCGGAAACAAAAAAAAAAAATGGTTGCTCTTGCATAGTGCAAACAGGGATGAATGGATGATCGTTGGTTGGTATCATCTCTGCGAGTTGGCTTCGGCCCCTCGTACGCCTTCCAAAGGTCCGGGACCCTAGGGTACTGAGATATGTCAAAAAACATAAATACTACTAACCCTTTTTAAAACTTTATTGGCTTCAATAATCACTGTATTCACTTGACTTGTAGCAGTTTGACAAGTTGTGTTGAGATGTTTTATAATTTCAGCACGTTTTATTGGTATTTTGCTGCCTTCTCGACAAATGATATAGTGAACGCACTCTTTGATGGATTCTTCGAGATCCGAAATATTAAGCTGCTCTGGCTCTGCATTAGTAGACCTCTTGCCGCGTCTTTGACTCATAATTATTAACTTATTGTTTTATTCTTCACATTCAAGGAATTTTAAGGCCTCAAATTCTTATAGAGGTACTGAAAATGTAGGAGTCACAGACTGCTTTCCTGCTTAGAGATACTACGTATGTTATTGAATTGATTATAGGAATTCATTCAACTTCCACTTTCAATTTCAACTCTTCAAAAATCTAACAGCAATCAGCATCATATTGTAGTCTTTGACAGCAATGTCAAGTCAACAACGTAAATGTCATTTCACGAAATATAAGGGTGCGTTCCGAATTGCGCTGTAATCGATTTGAGCGTGCTTATCCGCGGTCTGTCTGTAAATCGTCATAGATGACGTCGTCGTGACATGCACATCTTGCGAAACGCCGACCATGCCTAAGCGAGTGACCAAAAATTACTGTTGTAATATTTTGTTTGGAGTCGCATCATATCTTTAACTGACGTGGCATTTTCGAAATTGTGCTTCTGGGTACAGTCGCCACCCTAACCAAAGTTTGTGGTGTATATGTTACTGTAAATGCCCGAACTGCGGTAAATCTTAGGATTTACCGCAGTTCCGGCTTTTACAGTTACATATACACAAAGAAATATTGTAATTCAACCATGAGTAGGTATTCAAGTCAAGTGAGTTATGAGTATAGTTTTGTCAAATTGTCATTGAGCCAGAGCTGTGAGCGCGTTCATGAGCGTTCCGTTGTTGTGTTGTGGTTTTCATAATCGTGATACAAATGATTGATGTAAGATCTGTGGGCGATTATGGTATAATTCGGAATGTAGCCCAAGTTTGTTTCTGTCATGGAATTAGTATGCCAAAGAGATATAAGATATGTAAATAATATTTAATGTCTTTGATATTTAATGTCTTTGTAGTATGCACAGCAAGCTACCCGAAACTGTAAAATTTTCCCAGTCAACTTTGAGATTTTCAACTTTTTATGTAAAACTTAAGCACACAATGATTTCAAAAGTAAGGATACGCCCGTCTGAACATTTTACATAGAAGTTCTTCGTTCGAAGTTCGAAGTTCGCGCGCACCACTGTCAACTGAGTCGCGTTGGCCCTAAAACCGTCATTTTAGGGCCAGCGCGTTGGTGCCATTTAGTCGCACCTTTAGCCCGGTCCTTACGCTAGTAATATATATGTCAATGTAAGCACAGTATAAAGATATACAGTATTTCGACTTCATACAAACGGACGAAACGCGAGCTATACCTACGCGCCTCGACCGCGGCATGCGCTCGGCATGCAGACAGTCGCGACTGTGCCGCAGTGACGAACGGACGGTCAGTTGTTTTTTTTAACAATAACCGCGCAAAATAAATTGAAGTACATATTTAATATGACGAGTAGGATATATTGTGCTGTTTTTGGTTGCATGAATTCGTCAATAACGCATCCAGAGATAACTTTTTTTAGATTACCTGGAAACTCTGAAAGGTAAGACTATAAAATAATTTTACTTACTAGTAGGTAGGTACATAATGTGTGTCTTTTTAATGGATAAGTATTTCCTTTTATCTCCCGAAAAAAAAGATGTCTGGATTAATAAATAAAGTGAATATAGGAAAGTGATAGACACGAGTGAAATAGGTAGTTATAGGCGGTTCATGAATCATTATACGGTAGGTACGCTTGTGTTAAAACCTCGGGGCATGTGTGTTTTGTTTTGTTAGTTTGTAAAATTCAAAGTAAAGACGTGGTTTTTATTATTAATATTTATGTACACACAGTAAAATACAATAACAAAACTAAATGGAAACACAAAGTAGGCAAATGTAATTAAAATGCTGGAGGCGGGCAGCCCTATCGCATGTTTACGTACCGCGCGGCTGTAGGCATTTATTTCAAGGTTACGGCCGAGTTACAATACTGTATGATCTTTATACTGTGACTTAAGGTATGTTTTAGCGATAAAGTTTAAAATCTATTAAAGAAATTAGACAGATTGTAGTAGCTTGACAGTAGGGTAAAGCAATAAAGATATTGAGTATAGAGTATATTGCAGTTTTATGTCAGCGCCATCTCTTGACCGCTAGTGGAACTAATTTAACTTTTGTTGATGATTTCTGAAAAAAGACTGTTTTATTTTTCCTTAAAAAAACTGGCCAAGTGCGAGTCAGACTCGCAAAAGCACAAAGGGTTCCGTACCACAAGGCAAAAACGCCGAAAAAAACACGTTTGTTGTATGGGAGCCCCCCTTTTATTCTGTTTTTATTCGTTGTTATAGCGGAAACAGAAATACATCATCTGTGAAAGTTTCAACTGTCTAGCTATCACGGTTCATGAGATAGAGCCTGGTGACAGACAGACAGGCAGACAGTGGAGTCTTAGTATTAGGGTCCCGTTTTTACCCTTTGGGTACGGAACCCTAAAATTATGAAATAGCAAAGGCATCGCATATGAGATAAGGCAACATTGTCAACTCATCTGTGATGCATGCGATATTTCGAATTTTTAGTGCCAGTGCAGCAGTGGCAAAAAGAGTTTATGCGAGTGTAATAATTTGCCTTACCAAAATCAATTAGTAGGACCACGGAATAGAAACTTTTCCGTGAGTAGGACACAGCGGACGTAAAAATATTGTGAACATTCCACTTTGTCCCATCCCATTGGTAGGACAGCTTGGTGTGGCATAGTGGGATACTCCTAATGATGTAATCCTATTGGTGGGTGTCGCACACATCCCTCGCTACGCATCCTTGCACATCCCTAGTTGAACCCGCTTTTCTGCCCCTGACTCTTAGCACATCATTTCCTGTGACAGCAGAGTGTGCTATGCATCCTCACACCAATCAGTTTCCTCGTACAGCTTTGGTGGAAAGAGCCACACCGTTTCAAATAAACGTGCAGTTAAAGAGCAGTGGTGGCCAAGTGGTGACGGCCGCGACTTACGAGTTGTAGGTCGTAGATTCGAACCCAGACCGGCGCGCCTTACTTTGTGTAAATCACGGAATAGTTAAGTGTAAATTATATCATCACCAAGGCTCTCAAAACGTTGAAGGAAAACATCGTGAGGAAACCGGCATGTCCCAGAACCAAAATTTTGAAGACATGTGACATCTACCAACCCGCACTGGGCCCGCGTAGTGGATTACGGCCCACTCCCTCTCACAGAGAGGAGGCCCGTGTCCCAACAGTGGGAACATTATAGGCTGATTATGTTATGAACTGTGATGTCATTTCGATTTACTTAACATCAATTTGACAATCGTTACGACTGCTGTGAATGTATACTAAACGTAGATAGGTATACAAGGTGTTGATTTGCATCCTAGTCAAATTCAAGGACGTAATTATGCTAATGACTCTCGACCCAAATCAACAATAAAATGGGTAGGTTTTTTTTTTGTTATTTACGGAAATCCGTAAGTGTGAACCAGCCGTATTTAAACGCGGCCCGTCTGTTACTAGCCCTATAACCGCGCTTTCACACACAAACAAACGCCTTTTACTTTACTAAGTAGGTACTAAAGTACTAAAATGTCTTTTAAGACAACCTCCTGAAATTTGACGAGGATGCAAATCAACACCTTGTATAGGTACTTACCTACCTACTTTATTGTGTGAATTGGAGGAATCGAACAACAAGAGTGGCGGGGGCTAATTGATCGACCTTGCTTGACAAAACGTGATGGTTAGCTGACTAAAATAAAATTGAAAAAAAATTGCCGACTCTACACTTACACTTACAGCACAATATTAGAATGTAAGTATCATCATAATAAATGGTAAGTACATACGTACAGCCGGACAGTGGTAACAATTTGACATCGACAGCGCCTTTATGTCGTAGCAGTAAGGGTGATTTTCGTAGTGCAAGTGTTACCACTGATGTGCTGCCTGTACCTGCCGGCTGTTCCAAAATTATGTGATGGAAGTGTAAACAAACCCTATTCAGGGGTTTGTTTACTTCTTCCTTTTAGGAAGTGAAGGGAACGTAGAAGGTATTCATCTCTAGGTATCCATTTAAAAAGTTTCAACTTGTTCCAAAAATTTGTAAATTGTTAAGGTACTTAAGTAACGTTATTAAATGGTAGGCAACCATTGACATACCTATATATTACTAGCGTAGTTATTACCTAACTGAAAAATGATATCGACGAAAATTGAGGTTATAAAATTAACCTACATTACCTACCTACTCCAACAAAATAACTACAGTCTAAAAACCTCCTAAAATTATTAACCTACATGAATCTTGAAGATTGAATGACATTTCGCCATATAAGTAGGTAGGTAGATACCCTAGGTAGGTAACTAGGTACCTACTAGTTTTTGTGTAATCCGGATGTTGGTTTGGGATGGGCCCGGACCCATGCTTCACCTAGGTTCTCCACCTGGGTGAAGCACGGGGACTAGGGTTCCGTGCTCCAACTGATGACGAGGCATAATTTAGATATTGTTCAAATTGAAAGTCTTATCGAATGTGACTCAACACAGGTTAGTTTTATAAGTAGGCGTTCCTACACATAAACTTGATGTTGGCACATCACTTTAGTATGTTGGCACATCACTTTATGTTGGCGTATTTGATCCAACATTTGTGTTATTCTGCTAATACAAAGTACACCCTATCACTTTGGTAATAAAGTTTATTTTTGTTTATGCGAAAGGTCATTCCAATTATTTCGATCGCGTAGCGTTGGTTGTGTTTGTTTTGTATGCCGGCGAGTACTTCTGCCGGCCGGCACCCCGCAACGCGTCAGTATTCGTGCGAACGCCCGGCCCCCTCGACGACTGTCTGCTAACATCTAAAATAAATCGTAAGTATCTTCAATTTAAGGCGAATATATATCAAACCATTGGTTCCAAACTATTTCAGCTTTTCATTCTGTAACTACTTAGGTAGGTATATGTTCTTTAATCATTCATTTTGGAGAAAATCTGTCGATCAACTTTCGTTTTTTCTTTAACCATGATCGTATGGTAAATGAGTGCCGGGTGTGTATTTATAGCTGTTTGTATCCAACATTATTTTGAACGTAAAACATGATTGAATCGATAGCGGCACAACCGCACAAGGATAATACCTATTCATTTTAAAGGTTGTTTCATGAAAATATTTTTAATGGTTTTTCTGACGGTAATTTGAATGTCCCTGGATAGGCTTCCGTACCTACATAGTTTTAATACTTAGTATTTCAATGATCATTTAATAATTATTATTGTCTATGTTTCTACGACAAAATAGAGTTTTCTCAATTATCCACTTATGTAGGTAGGTACCTACTACTGCAGGAAAACCGACGTGTCTGACTTGAATGAAAGTCGTGAACTATCGCAGATAAGTTTTTAATAGGTAGGTACTTACCTACTATTTTTGAAGTGAAAACTTCTTTAGGCGCGTGGGGCAATTTTTGAGATGAGAAAAAACCATTCAACTCGCGACACTGTTACCGTAACCGACACCGCACGTGTTTGTTTATTTATATGATGATTAAAAAAATACACACGTACTTAATTGTTCAAGTTCTCACTTCTGTCGGCACTCCCGGAGTGCCACTGTTTTTTTTTCAGAATCATGCCGAAAATTGTTTTCTACTACTTCCCCGTGAAGGCTCTGGGTGAGTCTTCCCGTCTGCTGCTGGCGTATGGTGGCGAGGAGTTCGAGGACCGTCGCTTTTCGCCTGAGGACTGGCCTGCATTCAAGCCCAGTGAGTACTCTTGTACCTATTTTTTTTTTTTTTAAACTTTGGCACACTAGGAATTTCTCCTGTATTGTGGGTGCGTTTACAAACATTTAAACTCACATATACAAACAGCCAGACCCGGAACAACTACTTGTAGGTCATACAAATATTTATTTCGTGCGGAAATCGAACCCGCGACACGCAGCGCAGCGCGCCAACCGTACCGTCAGTTTAGAAGACCTTATTAGTTTAGAAGGACCAGAGGTGGGAAGCGGGCTTTGTGGCCATCGATCGAACGGTTTTATGTTTTTTTTATGGGAGTGAAAGCGCGGGGCGCAGCTAGTTGGTGAGTAATATTGTAAAAATGCAAGATAACATGTACAGTCAACCAAAGAGATAAGTATGCAGGATCGTCGGATATAGTTGAAGTTTAACTGTATCCGACGATCCTGCATACTTATCTCTTTGGTTGACTGTACATACATAATAGTGTAGAATTTATAATACATGTGAGAACGATGTACAAAAAACGTAGGTACCTACATGTCAAAAGCGTAACTGCGTAGGTAAGTACAGCAAAAAGAAACCAAATAACCTCCTTTTTTTTGAAGTCGGTAAAAAATAAACAATTCTTAATGAAAATATGTAAAATAGTGCGATGTAGGTATCCGTACTTAAGGAGTACAGTCACGAGCACTTTCAATTTCGATTTTTTCACGAAATAATGAATGCAACGTTAAAATACGACACTTTACATAAACCTATAGGTTCTAAATTACTATGTTCGTAATAATATAAAATTTCATTCAAAAATAAAGGAGGAAATCGCCTTTGAATAAAGCCAAGTGTATACATACTTATGCTCGTGACTGTACCTACGACAGTCGTCGCCTTATCAGCATGGAAATCCGTGGAAAAACATAGGTACCCCCCCTATCACAAATGTAGTGTAAGATACGTTGGCCTAGATAATTAATTAATTAAATATGCATAGGTATACCTTAATCTACCCACCATAATTATTATAATATCATTATTATGAAAAGGTATTTGTGAGTTTGTAAGTAGAATTTATTTATTTGTAAGAATGTAGTTTTACAAGTTCTACATAAACACTCTAACACAACAAAATATGGTGTACAAATATACAAATGTCATTCTTATACAGGATGGGTAAAAAATCATGGATCAAACCAAATAGGGTGATAGTTGGGGTTATTTGTTGTAAAAAATAACTTTGTGGCACAGCCCTAACTTGATCTCGTTAAAAACTATGCCAATTTGGGTGATTTTTTAGAAAATACCAAAAAAATTTAATAAATAGGCAATTACAGTGAAATGGGTACCTACCCTCATTTTAATCGTCATTAAATAGGCAAGTTTTTTTTTAATACAGGGTAATTTTTTACCAAAAAAAGTTACAAATAATTTTTCGTGAGATTTAAACGATATTGAAACAGCCTGGTGACAGACGGACAGACGGACAGCGAAGTCTTAGTAATAGGGTCCCGTTTTACCCTTTGGGTACGGATTTACGGAACCCTAAAAAGTGCCTATACTCATCATAAATCATGATACCCACTCAGACCCACTCATAAAAGCACTTTTGTAGTGATTTTTTTTACTGCAAATAACCCCAACTATCGCCCTGTTTCGTTTGATCCACGATTTTTTACCGACCCTGTATAAGTACAAAATTTTAAGATAAATTGTGATTTACAATAAGTCTAATACGAATTAATATTATTATAATTATAAATAATCGTCACTTTAAAATCTATGTCAAAATTAATGTAATTATTATGTAATATTTTTGTAATAAAGAGTTTCTTGCCCGTTCTTCTCCATAGCTACTACGCTTTGGAATGGGCAACTAGTTACTAGCTTCATATTATTTTTGACTGACCGACTACTTGACAATTCAAAAGTGCCTTTAATGACCAAAAGCGCGGTCACTGTCGGACTGCATAGAAAAGAAAGAGAAGCGCGATGACACAACGCTGGTAATTTATTGCAAAATATGAAGCAATTGTTTAATTACAAAACATCTATTGTTTGGACTAAAAAATTAAAACACTAGTGTTTTAGTATGTTGCTTGTAGAATAATCTGACAAAAATCAGAATGATTGTATTTATATGGTTTTTATTGTAAAAAGAAAGTTTTTAGAGGTATCTTCATGATTTTTTTCTATCGTATCAAATTAGTTTTATTATGTTTTCAACACACTATCTACCTACCATATATCCTGAAGTATCATATAATGTTTCCGATTTTGTTTACTGTAGTAGTCGATCATATACTTTTATTGTTTCTAAAACTTGCGTTTTTTGCGTTTAGGTCCTGTAAGCCCCTTAAGTTATTAAGTAGTTTATTAATGCTGTCTAGTCACACGTGTCGTAATGTAATCTATAAATTTGTAACGCATTAAATATCTCATACAACTTCCGACAAAACGTTGTTGCCATACCTCCATATTTTTTTTTTCTTTTTTTAAAAAAAAAACGTTGCCCCACACTAGGAATTTCTCCTGTATTGTGGGTGCGTTTACAAACATTTCAATTCACGTACACAAACAGCCAGACCCGGAACAACTACTTGTAGGTCATACAAATATTTGTTCCGTGCGGGAATCGAACCCGCGACATGCAGCGCAGCAGTCAATCGCTTAACCGCTGCGCCAACCGTGCCACATAGGTTAACAACATGTAGACGATGAAATTAATGAATGATGTGTGCCGTGTGTGGGTAAAGAAAGTGACCTACCCGTCACGGAGTCAAAGACAACAAGCAGCTATTGCGACGGTGTGAGTAGTGTGTCAACATCCTTTTATGATCAAAACAATGCCTGCTTCAAGTTATCAAAAATATAGTGCTTGTTGCCCCAACTGATAGGGGGGAATATAGGGATCATTGTTGTTTGTCATAATTGCTTATAGCTATCTCTCTCTTTTTAATATGAATAATACTTGTTCATTGGGATATCAGTTCAGTTGGATAGAAAGACCTTTTACATGGGAATAATGAGCGCATTTACTGATGATAGCAGTGGATTTTTATCAATTAGCGTCTGTCTTTGATATCAATCTTTAGTCATATTATGACTTATGAGTTTTAGAGATAAAATAACGTGTGCGGTCGGGGGACCCCTGCCAGAACGAAGTTCCATTATGCGATATTTGCGAATGATGATTGGCTGACTGCCGAAATGGCGACTAATAGAGAAATATGGAAGAAAAAGATCCAAATAAGTTGGGATAAGGGCAGGACCGCAGGAGAATGATGACACACACTCGTGTAAAATAGTAGGAGACAGAGAGAAAGTCTGAATTTAATACTTACGCGTTTTTAATACAGAGCCATCTAGTATAAGTTTTTAGAAGCTCTCATAAAGTTGTCGCCATCTTGGATTTTCATTTTGAATAAAGAGAGTTATGAGGATCAGGGTGTAAAGTTCTCTCATAGGTACTCTATAGAAAACGGAGGATCCTCCGACCAGACGGGTGTTGTGTCTGGTGGGCAACTACCCGATGATTCATGTCGGGCCGTTGTATCTGTGCTAGTTGCGCGGTAAACTCTGCTTGCAAGATGCAGGATTTGTGTGACGCCAGTATGACGCGTTGTTCTCATGTGACGTTGTAGATACCGCTACAACTTCATTATCTATTGGCTTCAACATCCTCGAAAACTATGAAAACTATCTCTCTCTCTGTCTGAAAAGAGAAAGAAAAAGGGGGAGAGAGGACAAAGTCGCATGGGCCACAACGTTTTTTCGTTACGTGAGGATTTCTACCAGCTTACTCCTACCGAACTTCGTTCCAGTAACCACAACCCAAATTTTTAACACAGGGTGGGCCCAACTCTTGTACAAAATTGGGCATTCTGCTTTGGGACTTTTGTTCACCTGCTTCGTACTTTATAAATAAACGAAATGTGATTTGTAGGAAGGTTTATTATTATTAGCCTGTGATGTCCCACTGCAGGGCAAAGGCCACCCTACTCTCTTTCCACTTCTCTCTGTTCAAAGCTGTTAAGGACCAGTTCTTGTTGAAGGAGTCCAGCTCATCCCGCCATCTCCGTCTGGGCCTGCCACGATGTCGTTTGCCATGGCCCCTTGTTCGGAAGGAAGGTTTGGTCACAAAAAAATCTTATCATAGCGGTGTCATATTGAATGCAATGCAAGCCTAGTGTTGTAGATACTACTAATACTAATTGTAAACAAATATGTTTTTGGAAAAATAACTTTCATTCCTTCACAATAAAGTTCAGTTTACGCTGCAACTTCAAATGTTTTTATCCCTTTTTTAATTGTACTAGTCATTGTGAAATCAACTTAATTCCCACGAAAATAAAGTCGATATTTGTTTAACTTGAAATAACATCAATTGTAAACATTGAATTTGAATCTATACTCCATACTTACTATAAATTATAAATTCGAAAGCAACTCTGTCTGTCTGTATGTTACCTTTTCACGCCTAAACCACTAAACGGATTTCGATAAAATTTGGCAGAGAGATAGATTGCATCCCGGGGAAGGACATAGGATAGTTTTTATCCCGATATTCCCACGGGATCGACAGTTATGCGGGTGAAACCGCAGGGCGCTACTAGTAGAATATAAGTAAATAATTCTGATTACGTCACGTATTGTGCTGCCTGGGCATGGGAGTGCATAGCAGTGTTTAGACAAGTGTATACCTACTCGTATATTATTTTACAGTGCAGGATACTGACTTAAATTATTTATTTTTACTTTATCATAAAACGGCAGCAGAGGTGACCCAGTGGTATCGGTCCCTGACTTACGAGTTGTAGGTCGGTCGTGAGTTCGAACTCAGAAAGGCACTTTCCTTTGTGCATTTAATTTCATCATCAGAGCAGTGGTGATAAATTTAAATAAAAGAAAGTGCCTGTTTGGGTTTGAACTCACGACCTTACAACTGATAAGTCGCGGCCGGTTACCCCTGGGCAACGACGATATAACCACATTCTCTTTGCCCCTGGGCCACCACTGCTCACTTATAACTTTTTGATACACCACCACTGAAAAATCTGAACAGCCTATACAAAACAGAAATGCATTAAAAAATAACTAGTCCGCCATCTTGGGTGTTCCGCCATGTTGGATTTAGAATGACGTCACACAGCAAACCATGCATTGTCATCCAAACTAAACGTGTAGCTCAATCGGTTGAAGATGTTTTAAGAAGCTTGTAAAAAAAAAATCAAGTGTCTGTAAGATCAAAATAACAGCTTTTTACTAAATGAATACCCGTCAAGCACCGCAGCGCATCCTATAGTAATACAAATTACAATACAATACAATAGAATATCAATTGTGTCTCATTAGCGGAGCTTGGGAGTTTGGGAGGTCACATTAAACTATTATTTTATGGTACTTTTTTAAACAATATATTTTAATTTTTGTCTGTCTGTTGTTTTGTTTTTTCTCCGATTGGCCGGACTGATTTTGATGGGACTTTCACTGTCAGATGTTATAAGGAGTAACTTAGGCTTCTTTTGTTTTAGAAAAAGGATTAGTATAGGGACACATTTGTTTTCCGACATCTACGCTAACGAAATCGAGGGCACAGCTAGATATTATTAGGTATACCTTTGAAATGAAAGAAACATGACGATATGCTTTTATTTCTGTGTTTCATGATATAAGGCAAGATAATGTTCTGATACTCGTATCTGTCTTCTTTATGTATAGTTACTACGCAAGATAAGAGACTTATGTCACAGAATAAATAGTACATACAACACACCCTTATCGTCTTAATGTTATTGCAGATTATAAAGCTAGTGTTTTGTTTCCACTCAAAAAGATAATGCTGTTTGTGGAAATACCTAGTTTTTAGGGTTCCGTACCCAAAGGTTAAAAACGGGACCGTATTGCTAAGACTTCACTGTCCGTCTGTCTGTCTGTCTGTCACCAGGCTGTATCTCATGAACCGTGATAGCTAGACAGTTGACATTTTCACAAATACTAAAAACAGAATAAAATAAATATTTAAGTGGGGGGCTCCCATACAACAAACGTGTTTTTTCGGCGTTTTTTTCCTTGTGGTACGGAACTAGGGATGCCAGATGTGTTCAAAGAAAAAACCGGTCAATTTTTTTTATTTTTTTATTTCTTAATAGATAAATGTACTTTGTGTACTGGAAACTTACTTACTAAACTACAGCCATTCTACTTTTTTATATATTTGGAACTCGACCCGACTGCTTTTAATAAAGTCTTATTGCCTGAGATGGCATCTTTAAATTCAGTGCAACTAATATTTATATTAAAGAAAACGCACAATTCACTTTTTACAGTTTGTACGGCGAGACGATTTCTTTCATCGGTCCATACATTTCCCATGACGCTGAAGATTCGTTCCACAAAAGCATTAAATATGGGAATACTACACACATACTGTACGATTTTAAATAAATTTGGCGCTGCTTCGTTGTTAAAAAATTTGCATCATATATTATATTAAGCGAATTCCCTTCAAGTGAAGAGAACACACTTTGGAGTGCAGCTAGCTCTTCGTAAATGCTTTCAGGAGGATTCTGCTGCTTCCATGGAGATATTATTATTGACCACAACTCAATCAATTGATCCAGGGTAGGCAGTCTTCCGGCTTCGCTAACTAAACAACTGAAAGCCTTATAATTCTTATTCTCGAAGGGATACCACTTCTCTATATAAGTTAATGCTCTTTGGTAAACACTTAAAGCATTTGTTGTAAATTCTTTTATTTGATCATCTGAAAGATAGCCTTTATGCACTTTCATTCCGAAATGGTTGTCACTTATTTTCTTTATAACAGTGTCCCGTTATTTTATTTTATTACCGTGTTATTTTATTACCGAACAATCTATTGTCCGGTTTACCAAGAATTTTGTGACCGGACAAGCATAAAGAAAACCGGATTGTCCGGTCGAAAACCGGACATCTGGCATCCCTATCGGAACCCTTTGTGTGCGAGTCCGACTCTCACTTGGCCACTCTTTTTACGTTTAAACGTCTCTTGGTGTTGATGACGAATGTTGGTTGATGGATGGAGAGGGAAAGGAAGCCCAAAGAAAAGATGCAAGGATTGTGTGACAAGAAAATACAGTGAATGATAGCGTGACGGTTGACAGGGGGAAATAGAAGAAGAAAACATGTTGCGCCGACCCCAAGAAATATGGGGAACAGGCAGGAAGATGGTGATGAAACGTCTATTCAAGAGGGCGTATCATCCACAAACAAAACAAGTTTCACCCGCGCCCCTTGCCTACCCGCCATGCGCCAGCAGAAACTTTTTACCCAGCGCCCAGCGTTTAGGGCGACTACATGACCTAAAGTACTAAAGCGCGATCGCTTATATACAGTGTGAGTCTTCATAATGTGCACATATCGAAAGGAGGGAAACTAAGCTTAATTTTATCGACGGAAAAAATAATTGAAAAAAAAAAAAATGTTGTAGCATTATGATTTTTTTTTAACAAAAATCTGATATTTTTTCATCAGTTTTTACAATAATTGTAAAATTACTCAATAAAAGCCCCGATTACCTACCCTTTTTGATTACTTTAAATTATTCTCCATTGTATCAGATTTCTAAACGTAAAAATACCATGTTTATAACTCAATCACAACATTTCCTATCAACTGTTAAAGAAAGGCCTTGCAATCACAGAAAGATCCTTTTAAATATTTTTTTATTTTTTTCGTCGATAAAATTAAGCTATGTTTCCCTCATTTCGTTATGTGCACATTATGAAGACTCACACTGTATAAATTAGGGGCTGAATGAGTAGATATTTAGAATATCAGTTACCCTTACGACCGATGTTGACATTCATAGCAGCTACATACGAGTACCTAGTCATATAGTGAATGGCAAATAGGTTCAGCCATCCAGTAACAACATAACAGCGCAGTTAGTTTCAATAAAGTAAAGTGCAATTGCCTGTGTGCTGTGGACCCAATTGTGTCGTGTTACAAATTGAACCTTTATGGTTACAATAGTGGGTATTTTTCGCGGTTATTTGCACAGTTATTCGCGTCAAGGCTAAAGACTAGATCACATTCAAATAAAACGCTCATGTCCGTAGTTTCGAACGAAGTTACGGGCGTTTTCTGAAACGTACCACATACAGACATAGGATAGTTCGGGGCCCGAACTAAGAATAAATGCCCACACGATTTGACAGTTGTCTCTACTCGGTGTTTTTACCCGCCCGAAAAATTTATTTAGACACTGGTTTTGTCGTAGGTATCGTACTTTCAGACGGATTACTACTTTATCTTCGTTGACGGACATAGAGGAGCTTGCAAATATTTTTTGAAAATGTAGGTAACTAGTTGTCTCGGATTATGAAAGTCGGAAGTCGGAACATTGCTGAGCAGTAAATCTGCTGTCCAAGTTTTGTTTGGTTAACATTGTTGAACACAAGCGAATGATTTCCAAAAGTGTAATATCTGATCTACGAGGATTCGAATAATTCGACTGGAATTACACTAACAGCATGGAGTTAGTAGGTAGATACTTTAATGTCATGGAATTAGGTACAAACCACAGCACACAATATTTGACATAAGATTCGACAGCAACAAGAAAGTCTTTGAAATTCCAAAAAATAACGAGGAACTTCACACAAGGCACTCACCACGAGTGCCTTGTGTGAAGTTCCTCGTTATTTTTTTACCGATTTCAAAAAAAAGGAGGTTATCAATTCGATACGTATGTATGTAATATTATTGGAATTGCATTATATTCACATATGACAATCTACTAAGGCTTCCAAACAAATATACAAAATTTCATAGACGTATGTATGTATGTATGTATGTTTGTCCACGCATTTCTCAGCAACTATTAATCGGATCGTGACCATTTTTTTTTGTATTAGCTTACGTTTACTTCAACTTAGGGAACAGTGCAAGTTTCATCAAAATCGGTTCAGTAATTTTCAAGATATGGACTAATACGTGTAAGTGTGACGGCCTGGCGTATTGATACGAGCTACGGGTGTAGTGTCAAAGGGAAAACATCTTAAAACCTTGGTCAAATTCTAGTGCAAAAACTAAAAATTACGAAATAAAAAGTAATTTAAAAAAATTAAACCGACTTCAAAAAGAAATCAACTCAAAATTATGAAATAACTTTAATTTCGGAAGTCGGTGGCAAAAAACTAAAATACAGATCCCAAGACACCGACTTCCGAAATTAAAGTTATTTCATAATTTTGAGTTGATTTCTTTTTGAAGTCGGTTTAATTTTTTTAAATTACTTTTTATTACCACTTTAGACAACAATATCCACTAAACTAACTAAGAATTAACACTCTCTAACTTTCACATATAAGTACGAATAGACCTGAGGGGCAATTGCGTAACACACTATCAGTAGCAGTGGGTTCCATTTTGACAGTTCAACAACATTCATTGCGTTATTTACGTTGTTGAGCAGACACATTTTTCGAACATAAGAAGCAATGGATTACCAATATCCTTCAAAATGATTCGAATTGAGATTGATAGTGCTCTGTTATTCAATTAGGGCGCTGAGGGGCAATTCTCGTAGTTTTAAGAACGTTCACATTCCGATTTCAGTCTCAATCTGTCAAAAATACCTGTAATTTTCTTACATTTTTGAATTTTTTTTGACATTTAACGTTAGGGTGGTAAAACACGAGGGCGTCTCTAAGTACTTACCTATTTATGTGGCCTAGCTTTTTGACAGCCAGCAATGTTCAAACTTTCATTCAAACCTGCCGATAGATTCTGTAAAAATATCACCGCTTAAAATTTGGTGACGTGTGCTTAGAGAGAGCTGTCAATAGTGCAGTGGCGTAACTATACCGTTTGGGGCCCGTGGCAAATTCAAGGGATGGGGCCCTCCCTCAATGTAAAGAAGCTCAACCAACATTAGTTTTTTTTTATTAGCACTTCTCCCGCGATTTCTTCCGCGTACATTTCATATTTTCCCCTACAAAATTTAACACCTGACTGCTTAACTGTCCTTATGTAAGGATCCTCCAGTGCTCATGGCCCTCTCGGGCCGGGGGCCCCCTCTGGCTGGGGGCCCGTAGCATTTTGCCCCTATAGTTACGCCACTGCAATAGTGTCAATACCTAGCAATGGGTGGAACGTCAGCTCACTTCAAGTTCACTTAACACAAGTTTTCAAGGTAAGACTTTTACAGAATATACCGGGGTTTTCGCTAGGGGAGGTGAATGTCTAGCAGTGGATGTCTTTTGGCTGAAATGATGATGATTGAACATTCATGTTTTGTATCAAATCGCTCCCGCTGCCGTGTTCTCTGATATCTTCACAGTGTGCACAGCACACTTACAACATGTTTGATAATGGCGCCGATTCTGTTGTTCACAAACTAAACTAAATTTAAGTTCAGGCATCTTTTTCTTTCTATTACATTAAGAAAAGGACAGAAGATAAATATTAGTTTAGTCCTGTCAAATTAAGATACTCCATAGACAACTTTAGACGAGATAAAAAAATTGGCTACTAAAAATACATCAAATTACCTACGCCAGGCGCTGAATAATTTGACAGGACTAAACTAATATTTGTTTAAGATACCAAGATACAGGCTGTGCCTAGTTTGGGACCCGCTTTTAAATTGGTCTAAGTTTTCTCTTGGTTAGTAGAAAGAACTGCATGCTAATACTTGTATGATTGTGAACATGTGTAAGTTTTAATAAATTAAAAATGAAATGAATTTGAATTTATCTTCTGTCCTTGTCTTAATGAAATAGAAAAAAAAAGATGCCTGAACTTAAATTTAGTTTGTGAACAACAGAATCGGCGCCATTGTTTCTCGTTTCGTCTGACGATGACCTTGGCCGCAGTTTTTGTATTGTTTTACGAATGTTTGTGCTATTGATAGAATAGTCTATGTATGACTAATTACTTGATTAAATAACTAAACAGTGGTGTTGACAAAATAGCGCTTATCAACTGAAGGCCAGGGGGCCTAAAAAGGCCACTTTGGCAGAATTATAACAGGATAACATTATGAATCATAATGGACAGTTAATCGTATCAAATCCCATTGGTGAAGGATTTTTCAGTTATTTTATTTTGTCCAATGAATCCAATCCAAATCCAATCCCAATCTGTTTGATTATAATACCTACGTAGTGCAGCGAAACAAAGAAAAACACAGACTGTCTTCGCCATAATATTATGATTCATAATGTTATCATTTTATGATTCTGCCAAAGTGGCCTTTTTAGGCCCCCAGGTGTTAATACAGGCCCACTTTATTCAATAAATAAAGGTGGAAAAAAAAAACACGGGCTTCTTGAGTTGAATAATTTATTACATACAGTTATGATTATTAATTGAATGACAAGAGGGCTATTGTCAGGCGGATCGATCGGTCTTCAAGGTTTAGTTGGACTTACTGCCCTAGTTCTTAGAAAAGTTACTGTTACTTCATCATAATCAGCCTATAATATTCCCACTACTGGGACACAGGCCTCCTCTCTGTAAGAGGGTGGGCCGTAATCCACCACGGGGGCCCAGTGCGGGTTGGTAGATGTCACATGTCTTCGAATTTTCGGTTCTAGGACATGCCGGTTTCCTCACGATGTTTTCCTTCACCGTTTTGAGAGCAGTGGTGATGAAATAATTTACACAAATTAAAGCGCCTGCCTGGGTTCGAACTTACGACCTACAACTCGTAAGTCGAGGCCGTTCCCACTGGGCCACCACTGCTCTGTTACTTACTTGTTAACTGTTCAAGTATCGAGCTATGGTATTGATACTAATACCATAGTAAAAAATATGATTTTACTATGCTAATACGTCCCATATCGCTATATATTATAAAAACAAAGTACCTACCTCAGCCGCCTCTGTCTGTCTGAACGCGATAAACTCAAAAACTACGGAACGGATTTCGGAGATCATACGGTTTTCATCAATGAACTAAAAAAAAAAGAAAACACGGACTTTTTGTGTTGCATAATTTATTACGTATAGGAATGAATTATTAATTAAATGACAAGAGTCTTGTCGGGCGGATCGATCGGTCTTCAAGGTTTAGTTGGACTTATTGTCCTAGTTCTTGGAAAAGTGACTGTTACTTACTTGTTAACTATTCAAGCATCGAGCTATGGTATTGATACTAATGACTAGTAATGACGTGCCATATCGCTACATATTATAAAACAAAGTACTCCCACCTCCCACCACCTGTCTGTCTGTATGCGATAAACTCAAAAACTATCGAACGGATTTGGTAGATCATACAGTTTTCACCAATGAACGGAGTGATTCATGAGGAACGTTTAGGTGCGTATAATTCATTAGGGTTTCGTGTAAATTGGCTGAAAATTTGGCACACAGGTAGTTTATAACGTACGTTCTTGTGGGATATTTCCCGACATTTCAAAGTCAAAAGTCAAAGTCAAAGCATTTATTTCAAATAGGCACATCAAAGGCACTTTTGAACGTCAAAATTACGATAAATAAAATAGAATTGATTCTAGTCGCCCATTCGAAAGGGTAGTTTTCGTATGGAGAAGAACGGGCAAGAAACTCCACCGTTACTCTTTTAAAAAGTTTTACAATATTTTGCATACATTCATTATATAATAATAATATGTGAAGACGATGCACCTACAATAAGAATTAAAAATGAAACCATGATGTATAAATTAATTAATTATCTGATAGATAGGTACATGGCGCTCACACATTTACAAACATGGTAAAAGTAAATGATTTTCATTTAAAATAATAAACAAAAAAAAATTATTCAAGTTGTCAGGGTCAATGTCAGGGTGTGAGTTAAAGAAAAATAATTACAGAATGTAATGAATGTCAAAAAATAAATAAATTATACAGTTAAATTAGCAACCAGTTTGATTTTGTCTAGACTCTAGATTGTCCTATGGAGCAGGACCAGCATTTACCGTCGGCGAAGCCACGGGCATTTTACATTTCTATGGTAGGTACTTACAATGTGATTGAGGGGCCTGTCTTTAACCGGGAACGATAATCAGCCCATAACGTTCCCACTGCTGGGACACAGGTCACACAGGCCTTCTCTCTGTGTGACGGAGTGGGCAATAATCCACCCCGCGGAACCAGTGTGGGTCGGGGGATGCCTCATGTCTTCGAATTTTTGGTTCTTCAGTTTTTCTTCACCGTTTTGAGAGCAGCGGTGGTTTAACCGGGAATCGAAATTAAATCCAGACTCCGGGCTGCTACATTAAAAAAACCGGCCCAGTGCGAGTCGGACTCGAACACGAAGGGTTCCGTATCACAAGGCATAAAACGCCGAAAAATACGTTTCTTTTATACCCCTTTAAATGTTAACTTTAATTTATTTTTATTATTTGTTGTTATAGCGGCTACAGAAATACATCATCTGTAAAAATTTCAACTATCTAGCTATCACGGTTCATGAGATACAGCCTGCTGACAGACAGACAGACGGACAGTGGAGTCTTAGTAATAGGGTCCCGTTTTTACCCTAAAAACAATCGAAATCTTACAACCACGGGGGGATAAGATCAATAAGTTGTCTAAATCTACGTCTTTATTTTCAGAGACCTTATTCGGCCAGATGCCAATCTTGGAGATCGACGGCAAGCAGTACGCACAGAGCTTGGCCATCTCCCGGTACCTCGGCCGCAAGTACGGGCTGGTCGGAGACACTTCTGAAGATGCCCTGGAGATCGACCAGAACGTCGACCTAGTCAACGACCTCCGTGCCAGTAAGTTTTACTTTCACTAATTGCAGCTGAACTATGATGATCAACTGTACGATTTGTCACAGTTCAATGCTGCATAATCAGCCTATAATATTCCCACTGCTGGGACACAGGCCTCCTCACTTCGAGAGGGAGTGGGCTGTAATCTACCACGCGGGCCCAGTGCGGGTTGGTAGATGTCACAAGTCTTCGAATTTTAGGTGCTGGGAAACACCAGAGGCTTATGTGTGAGTTTTTTCACTCACGTTCGATTGCGAGCGCGTTAGAATTTTATATGGGAAAAAGTTATAGCGCCACCTGGTGGTCACTAGGAGAAGCCTAATTTCCCATACTGTTGAAAAAACTCATGCACACTAAGGCCACAGTTGCCTCGCGATGTTTTCCTTCATCGTTTTGAGAGCAGTAGTGATGAAATTATTTACTACAAAGTAAAGCGCTTGCCTGGGTTCGAACCCACGACCTACAACTCGTAAGTCAGGGCCGTTATCATTGGGCCACCACTGCTCAACGCGCAAACATCGAATTGGTGTGCTAATGTCTTTGGTGCCAGAAGTAGCTTTAAAAATGAAAATACCAACAATGTAGAGAACACCTGCTTTGCACTTAGCCATCACGTATGCAAATTCAATGTCAAACAAGTGTTCGAATATTTGGAGTTTTGTCGGCCCCTGCGCCCGTCTTGATCAGAGGGGCAATTCTCGTAATTTTATCAGTCTCAATCTGCCAAAAATACCTATATTCTCCCTACATTTTTGACAAGTTTTTGACATTTGTTTGTCGCCGAGATGAGACTGCGACTAGACATGAAATTTGGAGGGTGTGTTCTTTGTGAAGAGTAGGTATCCACTAACAAAGAGTTTTTCTAAGAGGGTGAATGGGGGAGGGTGAAATTTCACGCGGACGAAGTCGCGGGCAGAAGCTACTACTATTACATCTATAATATATTTATCTTTCTCATTTTTCATGTGAATGCATTTTATAATGCTTTGTTTGTACTTACAGAGGCTGCTGCCGTTGACTACGAACCAGATGAGGCGGTAAAAGAAAAGAAATATCAAGACTTCGTCAAGAACGTATACCCTGACCTCCTGCAGAGACTTAGTGCTATCATCGAAAAGAACAAAGGCCACCTCGCCCTCGGAAAGGTATTGGACCAGCTATAATATAAAACTAGCTTTCGCCCGCGCTTTCACCCACGTAGGTAGAGGTCGGAAATTATCCTCCGAGAACATATCCTAAAGGATGATTTCCACCAAACGGCTCGCATCGCATCATTCGCATCGGATCGGAAAGGATACGAACGGATGCGGCGACAGCCGATCGCGTCCGGCAGGATGTCGACGCATACGATCGGCTCCGTAACGTCGCTTGCGAACGTATCCGTTTCTGCGCCTAGTCCACATCATATTGTAGTCTTTGGCCTAGTCAAATAGTTTCATTCCTACCGTGTTGACGTGTTCTAATTTTTGAAAATGGTTGAAGTTGACGTAGTATTGTTGACTATTGCCTTAGTTAGACGATGAAGAAAATAATCATAAAACACAGATCTGCAGTGCGTGCACTTTTGAGAATGAGTGGTGCCGCCCGGCCACGGCTTTGAGCGCACACGACGACAGTCGAAAGGATTCGATCGGATACGACGACAGGCGAACGGAGCCGATCGCGCGCGCCTCGCAGCATACCTACTTTCGGCTACGATCGCGTGTCGCGAACAATAACGTTATTATGATAATTCAGATTCATAAAATTCAGATTCATTTATTCATTAAATACAAGCTTACAGTTTCCAATAGATGGCGCCACGTGTCTTTCGAACGGGATCGACACATAAGCGGGTGAAACCGCGGGGCGCTGCTAGTTTAATATATTCTTGAATTTATTTTGATCTTTTGATTCAAATGAATTCAAGAAATAGGGTTGCACTGTCATGTAAGTGAGGACCTCGTATGTGACCTCGTTTTGACTGCAAGTGGTATCTCATGTTGTTAATTACACAATTTATTATATTTTCAGTTGACATGGGGCGACTTCGTCTTGGCTGGTATGCTGGACTACCTGAAGAAGATGCTGCGCATGCCTGATCTCGAGAAGAAGTACCCAGCTTTCCAGAAAATCGTTGACAACGTGTACTCTGTTCCTAAAGTTAAGGCCTACGCCGACGCCGCACCTGCAACCGACTTTTAAACAACAATAACAACAAATAAAATTTTGTTTTTTATAACAATATGATAAAGATGCAGGATGCAGGCATACAATGTGTTATTCTAGATTGTGTGAGTTTACAACAAATGCACTAGTAGGTAACACACTTAGAATAAAAATATAACATTTATTTAATTTCTATTTTATGCTGTAAATTAAATGTTTTATTTTTGTAAGAATTTTGGCACATAATATAACAACAACTACATGAAATAATTATATTTTTATTATTCAATCATCATCAGTTCGCGTCAAATAACTTTGCTGCTCTGAAGCTAGGCTTTTCGCTAGCCGCGCCAATCCGCGCCATGCGCGTTGCTGTTGTATTCATAGGATTAACTACTGCGCAGTGATTTGTTGCCTACTTCAGAGCGGCAAAGTTATTTGACGCAAAGAACTATATTATCCTGTAACGTTTATATTTAAGAATGTGTTAAAGTAAATAAGTGTTATTTTACATAAATTGATTTTTTTTTCTCTCTCACGAACTATATTCTGCCTGCAACTTTGTCTGCGTGCTTCTTGTTCACCCGGCAATAGTGTAGATTTCTATGTGTCACTGACCCTGGCAGAACCACCATCAGGGATTTTAATTTTGATAAAACAAAAAAATTGTCGTTAGTCGAAATTTGTCGCCAAATATCAGAATTTGTCGGTCACTGGTTCATAAGATATAAGGGTTTATAGATGGCCGATCTGGAGAGTCTCCCCAGCAGGGCCACATTTATAGAGTTCACGAAAAAACTCTTCGACTAGCTCTTGGACTATACCTTACTAATTGAACTCATTATATCCCCTAAACTAAACTAAGACCCGATTAAATCTGTGACTTGGCGACTGATTCCGACTAAAGGTGACAAAATATGGGAGAAAACAGATCTTCGCTAGGTGCCCTAGTTTTTAGGGTTCCGTACCCAAAGGGTAAAAACGGAACCCTATTAGGTACTAAGACTTCGCTGTCTGTCCGTCCGTCCGTCTGTCTGTCACCAGGCTGTATCTCAAGAACCGCGGTAGCTAGACAGTTGAAATTTTCACAAATTATGTATTTCTGTTGCCGCTATAACAACAAATACTAAAAACAAAAATAAAATAAATATTTAAGGGGGGCTCCCATACAACAAACGCGATTTTTTTGCCCTTTTTTGCTCGATATCAATAATGGCAACACAGGTAGGCCCTTGAAATATTCACAAAATACTCAGTTGTATTTTTACTTTAATAATAAATAATTTAATTTAAATATAATTTAAGGGGGGCTCCCATACAACAAACTTTTATTTTTTTCGGCGTTTTTGCCCGGTATGGAACCCTTCGTGTTCGAGTCCGACTCGCACTTGGCTAGTTTTTGAGATATAAACGTGGGTTCCCAGATCGGACAGTGTTATTGGGATATTCTATTAGGAATTTGTCATTAGCAGCCTGGAGTTTGGAAGTTGGTGGTGTGATACCCCCGTGCCTCGGAAAGCACGTAAAGCCTTTGGTCCTGCACATTATCTCTCCCCGGTCGTGTCGGATTGCTGTCCCATAGGACTATGAGAGTAAAGGCACAGAGAGTGCTCCTGGGTTTGCGCACAGAGAGCTCCTGGGTTTGCGCACAGAGAGTGCTCCTGGGTTTGCGCACACACTTGCGTTGGGCACTATAATATCTTCTGCGTATCTGGCTGATCTCCGTTGAGATGGGCCAACGTCACCGAAATCGGTCGGGGGATTATTATTATTTACATTAAAGGCTGCATTTAATGCTATGTTCACACGCGCGCGTTCAACTCGACATTCAACGTGCACATTCACATTCACGAGCGTGTAAACGGTACGCCCGAGCCCGTAAACGCGCCTGTGAACGTGAATGCCGCGAACCGGGCGTGCTGACTGACACGACGGCGTGCGTGTGAACAGCTTGAATGTTCGCCGACCTGGGGCGGGCTGCATGCCGCGCAGCCCGCCAGGCAGCCCGCCGGGCTGCACGGCGTGCATGTGAACATAGCATTAGGTTTGCTGTCGTAGTAATTTCCATCCTACTCTATCCAATGTTAGCTAAATTTTTGTCGCCCTCACGTTTTTTTCTAAATTCGGTTTTTCCTGCATGTTTTTCTTTACGGTTTTCTTCTTTGCCTCTCTTTTTTCCGTCTATAATCGGATTAACAGTCATTACGACACTCATTCGATACATGCCTGTTAGTTTACACAGTAGAGATAACATGAAGTTAGAGTAGATAATATTTATCAATATCTACACTTGATTTCTTATCATTACCTACATGGTTTGTTTTGACAGTTCTCACTTCGTATTTCTAACGGCAGGCAACCGGCAACTCGTCAGTATTTGTATTTGTACTCGGCCATAGTACTATCTCCTGTGGAATCCTGGAAAACAAACCGTAAGTAACGGCTGATTCTATGAAACTTTTGTTTAGAACTGCTTCGAGAAGTTCAATAAAATATCTAATAATTATTGTAGAAAACCTCGTAATTTATGTTATTTAACCCCTGACGTTTCTCTTTATTACACCCTGGAAGAAGACCTCGTCGCTTACAAGGTAAAATAATTATACTATTTAATTATAGTTATTGATAGAATACGCAATGGTTGCTCGTAAAATTTAACGCAACGCTTATTTAAACATAGGTAGATAAGTACATCGAACTATATGTGTAGTGTATAGACATATATAGTCTGTGGTATGTCTGTGGTGTATGTGTGGCTGTCGTCTCGAGCAGCGCGCGCGCGGGGTCGCGGGGTGGGGGCCACTGGCTTAACGACCGCCGTGGAGTGAAGACGCGGGAACGCTTGCTGCGAGCCGATATCAGTGTGTGGTAAATTGTGTGTAATTGAGTTACTTGTTCTTTCCTAATCAACCTCAGAGTCCTGGTGGACATTACAATATGTTTTATTAAATAAATTATCTAAGTCTACCTCTTGAGGTCTTTCAGGATCTTATCTTGACAACATGCGAATGACAAAACAGAACAAGTAGCCAATTCTGCAATAATAAATTTATAAATTTTGTATGATTGCAGTTAATGGCCCATATTACTCTACCTCCACTACCTCGAAGTTCTAAACCTAATTTATCTTTGCTCCATTATATCTGGTAGTAAGTTGCCAGATATTTGCATATTCATAATTTCTAGAATGCTTTTCCAGAATCATGCCGAAATATGTGTACTACTATTTCAACTCAAGGGCTCTAGGCGAGTCAAGCCGTCTATTGTTTGCATACGGTGGCCAGGAGTTTGATGACATTCGCTTATCTCGCGAAGAATGGCCGGAATTCAAGCCAAGTAAGTACTCTTGTTGCAATTCATCGTCTAAAGTCCAACAGGCCCAGCACGAGCCTGTGGCGCGATAAACAATCATTACAGATAAAGTATTTAGAATGGCAAATCTGAACACTCAGATAGGTATGCGATATGTTTCACGTAACGATAAATTACTTATGCCTGATGTTCCTTGTTTTCATGTAAATATGATACTAGATTCGATACCTTGCTAAAAGTCTTTATTACACAAATACACAAGGAAGGCACCGATTTAATTATAGATACCCGGCATAGTCCTAGGATTTGGTGGCAAGATATTATAGTGCACAAGTGTGTGCGCAGACACAGGTGCACTTTTTCTTCCTCCACTCTCATATTCTGATGGGACGTCACGTACCTAATCCGACACGAGAGAGATCAGGCGCAGGACCACAGCGGCGGGCTTTCCGGGGCACGGGGGTATCACAGTTTCCAAACTCAGGTTTGTTATTAAGAAATTCGTGATGGAAAAACCCAATAAAATCCCCATCCCCATTTTTTGCCACACACTTCTTCGACCAGATCGTATTTTTTACGAGTGATATGTTTTTATAACCTTCAGAGACCTTATTCGGCCAGATACCAATCTTGGAGATCGACGGCAAGCAGTACGCACAGAGCTTGGCCATCTCCCGGTACCTCGGCCGCAAGTACGGGCTGGTCGGAGACACTCCTGAGGATGCCCTGGAGATCGACCAGAACGTGGACCTACTCACTGACCTCCGTTTGAGTAAGCTTTATCTATCTATCTATATATCTTATACAAATACTTGTTGTAAGTAGTAATAAAAATTAGTAATTAAGTCAAAACTGTAGGACATTGATTTTTTTTGAAAAAGAAAATTGCTGAGAGATTAGAACGAGTCTAATTCCAAAAATATAGTTTTTAGAATTTCTTGTCCGTTTGTCTGGATGAATGTCTGGATGTATGTAATTTTAATTCCGTATGTTAAAAGCTAGTCATACGTATACTGACTTAAGCTAAATTCCAGTTTTTAAAAGAATTAAAAAAAAAATTAAGTCTCCCTCGCAAAGTGTTCTAATTATACTTTTCACTTCAGTAGCTCAAACATGTAGGTTTTGCTGCCTGAAATCAGTGAGCAAAATGCGATTTTGCTCACTGAGTGAGACAAAGTAACTTTTTAATTATTTTTTTCTGAAAGCCGCGAATTTCTTATTCAGCCTTGGGTTAATCATACAATTCGAAACATTCACACTCTATCTCTTTCCCGCTATTAGAAAGAGAGAGAGAGAGACAAAGACCAGCCCTTTCGAAGTTCTGATTTTGAATTCGACCTCAAAGACGTTCGTACGTTCGGAATTTCGTACTAACTAAAGAAATTTTTGCAAAAAGATAATTATGTCTTTTAATGTAATTTATTGAATTTTTAACTTATTGTTGTATTTAAACGAAAATAAGTATTTACTGCAAATAAAACTGATATTTAACCTGTAAATATTTATTTCTAGTTTCAATAATGTTACGTAATGTATTTTGAATAATAAAATATCATGGGACATGGGTGCTATTTCCGAACACGCCTTACAAAGTGTTCTCGCTGCTGAAGTGAAAAGTTATGTGTGTTACACGAGAGCAAAGTTTTTTGCATCTCGTGCCTTTGAATCCCTCGCCACACTCAGGATTCAAAATCAGCACTCACAGCAAAAAACGACTTTGCTCTCTTGTTGCACAAATAACTATTGTTTTATTTTTACAGATGCTGCAGAGGTGGAATATGAAAAAGATGAGGCTGTAAAGGAAGCCAAATATGCTAAATATGCCGAAAACGTTTTCCCAGACCACCTGGAAAGACTTAACGCTATTGTAGTTAAGAATAACGGTCACCTTGCCCTCGGAAAGGTACAAACATATACTAGATATTTTTTTAATTACTACGTTTTGCTTTTGTTTGGCAAAATTGAAACGCATGGCCTAAACATAACATTTCTTTTCACTTATCAATAAGAAGAGTGGCCCAGTGGTAAAGGCCTCGACTTACGAGTTGTAGTAGGTCGTCGGTTCGAACCTAGGCAGGCGCTCTACTTTGTGTACCTAAATAATTGAATTACCACTGATTTCAAAAACGGTAAAGGAAAACATCGTGAGAAAACTGGCATGTCCTTTATTGATTCAATAATTGGAAGACATGTGACATCTACCAACCCGCACTGGGCCCTCATGGTAAATTACAGCCCACTTCTCGAAGAGACGAGGTCTGTGACCCAGCTAGCAGTGGGAACTTTTATAAGGGATTATGTTATCAATAAGGAGAACAATAGTTTGAAAGTGACAGGCAGGAATTGTCTACTTACAGACCTTACAGTCTAGTTTTTACCGACTTCACAAAAAGGAGGAGGTACTATGTTCGGCTGTTTGTATGTTTTTTTTGTATGTTTGTTCATCGAATACTCCGCCAATTGTCGACGGATTTTCAAAATTCTTTTTTTGTTCGAAAGTAGATAGTTCTGAGGTAGTCCCATTGTCACCAAGTTAGAATCTGATGATGGGATCTTAGAGAAATCGAGGGCAACCCTCAAATTTTATAGGCTCACTTATTGTTTTTCGCATATTTTATGAAGTATCTTGTGTATTTGCGTATGGTTGTCACCATCTCAGGTAGCTGGGCTGGATGATGGAAGGTACAACTCCTTAACAGTAAGAAGTTACTCGAACAGGCAAGGACTGTTTTAGTAAATTGTTTTGATGTTTGATAGGGGCATTTGCCACATTTGGTCTCATGATCATCAAGTCATAACCTGATGCTGCAGTCAGGATAGTCTGCAGAGTACCTAACTCCTCGACAACTAACAGCAGATATATCGTGTTTAGGCTTATTGAAAAGGGCTCGATGTGTGGATAAACGTACTGTTAATGAGGAACACCGAAGTACATAGAAACCTGATGCTAAAGCCAGGAGCATCAGAAAAAGTACAAACCTTGAAATTACAGCACCGTAGTCGTGTTTGGGCTCATTTTAAACAGGACTAAATTTTAAGTTCTTTTGAATAGCAGCCAGGATTATCAGCTAGGAGAGTGGAATACTAGGAGAATTCTTTAACAATTAACGTCCCTGCATCGGGAAAAGCAATATTTTGTAAAAGGTGATCAGCAGTTGACATTAGGCTATTGTAACTTAGATAAATTACAAACTGACCCACTAAAAAGTAAAAAATAAAAACTTTTTTACAAAAAAAACAACCGACTTCCAAAAAACACTATAAAGTGAAAAATAACTTTAATTTCGGAAGTCGGTGGCAAAAAACAAAAATACAAATCCAAAGACACCGACTTCCGAAATTAAAGTTATTTTTCACTTTATAGTGTTTTTTGGAAGTCGGTTGTTTTTTTTGTAAAAAAGTTTTTTTGATTGGCATATCACTGACAATCTAGAATTTGAGAGTAGAGCCATGAAAGAGTAACCAATCAAGAGCGAAATATAGCATCGATTAACAAGTAACTTTAAATTTTCTCGTTATTAATCATCCCCATCTGTTTGCAGTTGACATGGGGAGACTTTGTCTTCGCAGGTATGTTCGACTACCTGAAAATGATGCTGAGGATGCCTGATCTCGAGAAGAAGTACCCTGCCTTCCAGAAAGTCATTGACAACGTGTACTCCATTCCTCAGGTCAAGGCATACTATGAAACTTCCCAAAAGACTGCCGTTTAAGTGTAATATTGTCTTATTCTTTTCGAGTCGATGGCAAAAAAAAAATAGTATATTATATGACGCCATGTTGGCCACGCAAATCAGTGGCGTTTTTGGGTCCCCAGAAGTTTAATATTATGAACATGCAATTCTTAGGTAATAAGGATTACTTTAGTAGATATCAAAATATGCAGGAAAACGAGAATAACTAAAATTGCCTGATTTATATGTATTGTCATTTGTCATTGGTAGGTTTAAGATTATGTTTTTATTAACTTACATTCATTTTAAGAAGTAAAAGTTAATACTAGAAAAAATTTCTTGTTTTGACATCGAGACTACGTGTCTACGTACCTAGACTACCTACTATTGCTGTGTCTTGTTTTCCTTGAAAGAGTTGATATTTAAGAGAATTAAAAGAATAAATGGCGCGAAAACACTGCATACCTCATGAATAATTTGAATACTAACTTTATTACCTAACTAACAATAACTAAATTAAAAATACGTCATATGCTGCTCACAACGGTTTCCATAGAGCAATCAACTGTTTTCATTCTTTTTTCTTTTTCCTCCGCTTTTCTGACTTTCCCGACTCTATCATATTCTTCCACTTGCTTGATGGTGTCAAAGAGAGGCACGCCTTTCGTCTCAGGAGTGATGAAGAGGAGTGTGCCGGCCATGAGGGCGGAACAGCCGAACAAAGTAAAGGGTAAGGCGGTAGACACGGTGTTCTGCAAAGAAATAATAAATGGTATAGAAAAAAACACTACAAACTGAAAAAAAAAACACTACAAACTGAAAAATAACTTTAATTTCGGAAGTCGGTGTCTTAGGGATCAGTATTTTAGTTTTTGCCACCGACTTCCGAAATTAAAGTTATTTTTCAGTTTGTAGTGTTTTTTTTTGGAAGTCGGTTTTTTTTTTGTTAAAAAGTTTTTATTTCTTGCTTTTTAGTGGGTCTATTTATAATTTATCTAAGTTACAATAGCCTAATGTCAACTTGCCCATCGCCTTTTTATAAAATAAGTATTCCTTTTCTCGATGCAGGGACGTTAATTGTTCAGGAGTTCTCCTTTTATTAGTTTTTAGATTAGATGCTGATAATCCTGGCTGCAGCATCAGGCCAGACTTATGTCAACATTGCATTGAACTTAAAATTAGTCCTGTTTAAAATGAGCCCAAACACGACTACGGTGCTGTAATTTAAAGGTTTGTACTTTTTCTGATGCTCCTGGCTTCAGCATCAGGTCTTCGGTGTTCCTCAGTAACAGTACGTTTATCCACACATCGAGCCCTTTTCAATGAGCCTAAACACGATATATCTGCTGTTAGTTGTCGAGGAGTTAGGTACTCTGCAGACTATCCTGACTGCAGCATCAGGTCATGACTTGATGATCATGAGACCAAATGTGGCAAATGCCCTATCAAACATCAAAACAATTTACTAAATAAAACAGTCCTTGCCTGTTCGAGTAACTTCTTACTGTTAAGGAGTTGTACCTTCCATCATCAGCCCAGCTACCTGAGATGGTGACAACCATACACAAATACACAAGATACTTCATAACATATGCGAAAAACAATAAGTGAGCCTATAAAATTTGAGGGTTGCCCTCGATTTCTCTAAGATCCCATCATCAGATCCTAACTTGGTGACAATGGGACCACCTCAGAACTATCTACTTTCGAACAAAAAAAGAATTTTGAAAATTCGTCGACAATTGGCGGCGTATTCGATGAACAAACATACAAAAAAAAAAAAAAAAAAAAAAAAAAACATACAAACACCCGAACATAGTACCTCCTCCTTTTTGTAAAGTCGGTAAAAATGAGCATAATTTGGTTAAGCAAGGCGTGATCTGCAATTTAACTGGCTCTTACCGTTACTGAAACAAAACCCTATGATGGACTGACTGACAATGGTACGTCCTAAAATTAATTTGGAATTCTTTGAATACGTCTAGATCTGTAGATAAATTTTTAGGTCAGATCCTTGTGACCGTTGTGCTATATTATATTTAACAAGAAGAACAATACCAGTTAAGTTTATTTTAAAGTGTAGTGGTTACCAAAATAGGTGAAAGTGGTGCAAGCATGCCGCCGACCCTGGACGCGAAGGCTCCGAGCCCCAGCAGACTGCCCCGCACACTCGTGGGGAACAGCTCCATTGTGTAGGTGATGGCGCCAGTGAAACATGCTGAGATTATCACCTTGGCCGTGAGGACCAGCGCGATCTTCGCCCAGTTGTATTCTGAAAAAACAGAATTAAGTTATGAATAAAATTATTACTGTGTAAATTGTAAAGCAATGGCGGTGCCGGAATTAGTTAATGTAAGAGTCAACTATCTATTTTTCGCATATGATTGTATTTACTAAGAGGCAATTGAAGGGATGATTTAATTTTTTGATGAATGATTTAATTATTTATTCAAATACTTACGGTCCGGTACTAACGCAGACACAACGCACACTATGCCACATAAGATATATCCTCCCATTAGCGGATACTTCCTTCCGAACTTGTTCATGAGGTACAAACAGATCATCTCCCCTGGAAACGACATCACAGTGGACAGCAAGAAGTTCACGTACTTATCGCCCGGCAGCCACACGGAGTTCATCATCAAGCCGTAGTACACGAAACTAGATGTGAACCGACACATCCCTACCACTAACAGTCTCTTCAGAATGGCTTTAGAAGTAAAAATATCTCCGTAACTCTCTTTAATCTGGTATTCAGCAATATCAAACTTCTCTTTAAGTTCAACTTCTGTCATTGCGGCTAATTCTTCATAATTAATGTTAATTTTATTCATTTTTGCTATTCGTTTCATTGATTCTTTAGCTTTATCATGTTTCCCGTTAACGATTTGCCACCTGGGGCTTTCATAGACGAGAAAGATGTAGGTGATGAAGAAGATGAGCGGTCCGTTGATGATACGGATAATCGTCTTCCAGTAAGGCACGAACATGGCGATGCAGGCGAACATACACTCGCCGAGGTAGATCGCATATGCGAATAGGACCCCTGCTAGTAGCCTGTGCTTTGTGCTAGCTACCTCTAATACTGGAAAAGATGGAAAACATGATAAGAAAACGTTGATGTTTACGTCGTGCGAACAGTCACGAGCATTAATATGTCAACACTTCGCAACTATACATTGCGATTTTTTCACGAAATAACGAATGCAACGTTGAAATACGACAATTTGCATAAACCTATGGGTTCGAAAATACTATGTTCCTAATAATATAAAATTTCATTAAAAAATAAAGGAGAAAATCGCCTTTGAATAAAGCCAAGTGTATACATACTTATGCTCGTGACTGTACGACGTGTATGATTTGAATTGCTTTTATGTTGGAAAATGTAAGTTGGTTGTAAATGAAATGGAAGAGAATAGCAAAGTCTTGGCAACCTGAACCGAAATTCGTATGAGATATTCAGCTACACAAAAATATTATGATGATACTACAATCTAACTTATAATTTTGCACCGATCGACCTCAGTCGGGAGAGCGTTAGACTGAAGATATCTAAAGGTTCCCCGGTTCAATCCCGTGTTTCGGCATTAAATTTTTTTGCTTCACCTTATTAAACAACCGACCATTACTGTGGCTTAATTTTTAAGAGTTTTCCGATACAAGTTCAAGAAAACATCGCATATATAGATACGCAATAGGTGCTAAGTTCTATTATAGGTCTTAGCCACCAGATTGGTTATTTGCTATATACATTGACAGTATATTATAGGATTTATATGATAAAGAGACTGTGACCTCTGAGTTTGTTTCGGCCTTTCTTCTCAGAGTAGTCAGATAGGAAACGCCGACCTCATCTAGCTTATTTTTATTTTATAATATGACGTTAGCAAGTGATTCCAATATACTATTTATAGAATAAAAATAATCATTTAATTTCAGTAGGACCCGTCATTGTGGTGACGATGACGTCCAGAAGTGAACTACTTTTGGCTATAATGATGATGATGATGATAAGAGGTAAAATAATCTTTATTTAAATAAGAATAAAGATCATTGTGATTTTGACAGTGATGCAATATGAGAGCGAAAGGACTGTAGAATAATATACACACATATGACCATAGCGGCAGCATACGATCCGCCAGTGACAGCTGCTTCCAAGAACTCGATAATGACGTACACATAGTACGTGGTCGCGAACGTCTTGAGGTGGCCGATGCAGCCGCCGACCACGCAGAATATTAGCGTCGGCTTGCGACCGAACCTGGAACATTTTATTTGAGTAATGATTTTCTATTGTACACCTACGTTTTTTCTGGAAACTTATCCACGATGATGATATAAACTGTATTGAACCCAATAAGCTGGTTTTCTTAACGCTTAACTTTGATCATTATCTAAAGCTGATCTTATATTAACACAAATGTATTCTCGGTTCGTTCTTATTGCCATAATATTCTGCAGCCGCTGCTTCTTGTTTTCGACCACATTTGCTAACTTTATAGTTAGGTAACTAACGAACGACGTTGACATTAACGTTGATCGCCGCTAGTGATATGTTATATTTGATTAAGGTTAAGTAAAAGACGTCGATGAGACTGCCACACATTTAATGTAAGTACCATTTGTTCCCACCTCTAAATAAAAATCATATTAAAACAGAATATTATAGTAGAAAGGATTCTATGGAAGAAGCTCACCTATCGGACATCCATCCTGACACTACCATGGAGACCAGCATGCCGGTACTGTGGATGGTGCCGATCAGGTTGGTCTTCCACGGCTGACAGGCCAGGTCCAACTGGAATATGACAAAGAGAAGGTTCAACAACCACAAAGTTAGGTAAGGTTGAGATGACTGAAGCTTTGCTTTTTGCTGGAAAGCTGGATACTTGTTCTCGAGATCCACTTCGATCAGGTGGTAAAACAGGCTTACTATTACCTCTACGTCGCCTGACTGGTTAATATAACAATCTCTTTCAAAATAATGACATCTTCGCTATTTCAACTGGTTTTAGAAACCTTGTTCGGGAAACTACTTATTTTGGATATTACATATTACTCCGTAATTTAATTATGCATAGACTGTATTTTTACAATTTATTGTTTTTATTTTTTATTTGCATGCCTATTTTTAATTTTATTTTACCTACTCATCGCATTAATTTAATAACTGGTTTTTATAACATGTGGGAAATGGGTTATACATTTACTCACTCTGTAGCTGAAACTTTGTGTAATACTGAAATGTGTGTTCTGTTTATTTTGCCAAATACCTATTTTTTTTTTGTTAGCCTAGTTTGTGTCCCACTGCTGGGCAGAGGCCTCCCCTTTTTCCTTCCAAACCTCCCTGTCTTGTGCGATCTCCGGCCATGTTGGCCCTGCGAATGATATTAGATCGTCACGCCACCTTCGCCTTGGTCTACCTCGACGGCGATGTCCTGCCTCAGGCGTCCAGTGAGGAATACCTATATAAAATAAAATAAAACGTACCAGCCAAGACGAAGTCACCTCGTCGATATGTATGTATAATAAAATTATGAAAAAATCGTTAATTTAGTGACTGATGTGAAGGGTAGGGTAGGGCACAATATTGTAGTCAGAACAATTGTACAGACGCCAGCACATCAAGTTACTACAATCTGTCAGATTTCTTTAATAGATTTTCGACTTTATTGCTAAAACATAAGGTTCAAGGTTGATTGGGAAAATCTGACAGTTTAAAAGTGATGCAATTACTTTTGAAACGCAAAAGAAATAAACCATATTTTAAATGCATATTAAAATGATTGCGTTCCTACGCTAATCCTAATCTTCATCGGATTTTATAATTATGTGTAAGTATTGTTCCTATTTTTCTGCGCAGATAAAACTAATTGGTCAATACTGATATAGATTGGGAATTTTGATTTCGTTTTTGAGAGTAGTATGGCCCTGTGGAGACCAGTGGTGATCCTGTGGAGAGTAGTGGTGGTCCTGTTGAGAGTAGTGGTTCGAATCGAGACAGGCATTTTATTTTGTATAGCTTATTTCATCACGACTGCTGTCAAAACGGCAAAGGAAAACAACGTGAGGAAATCCACACGTCCTAGAACCAAAAATTCGAAAATATTTAACATCTACTACTAGTACGCACTGTGCCCACGTGCTGAATGACAGCCCTCTTCCTCTCACAGAGAGTTCTGTGTCCCAGTAGTGAGGAGTGGTAGTAGCTTATTATGCTAAGTTTATGCTTTGAATTTATTGTTAGACAGGAGACTATCATTCCTCTGTAACTCATTAATATTGGCGGCAGAAATAGTTCCCTGTGATTTGGTGGTGGGAGGTCAAAATTTGGAATAGTTGTAATTTTCCGGGCATCACATCTCGTACACGTGCATATGGATGTGAATGATGATGATGACGACGAGGGACCGGATTATATGCTACTTAAAATGACCGAAGTATGCATGCAAATATGCAACATATATGCTCGAATAATATGCAACAAAATCGTAAAAAAGTGTCCTAGTAAGCAACATGAAATGTTATTAAATAGATACAACAACATAACAATGTTTTTTGTAAGAAGTACAAGAAGGGCTAAAAAATTGACTACAAAAACATTACAAATTACTTAACTTGCTACATTTTAACTAGATATTATAATTTTTGGTCTTGAAAACGTACTGTTTCAAATGCTCAGTAGCCAGATTGTGCATTCTATCGCTTATTTTATTTTTTAATGGGGCTATGTATTACATTTTTGTATTTTTCTAGTTAGAATATAGAAAACATGCACAATCAGCAGATTTTGGATAAATAACCTAAAAATATGCAATCATGCATTTGCATAAAATTCAGTCTCTAATGATGACGACTTATTAGAATAACTCCTTATATAAATCACGTCAAACAACTGCGATTTTTATTTTCCGCGCTATTATTTACACGTCAAACAAATAAAGTGATAAAATGAGATGTTACCGCAGCGATAACAGTGTTGTTCGTCTCGTAGATCCAGTCAGTACACGTCTCCAGCTTATCGGTGAAGCTGGTGTTGGTGCAGAAGGGCTCGGCGTCTTGTCTGAGCACTGGAGTTGAGCATTTATCTATGTTTGAGTTTGGCCACCAGCTTGGGTAGAAACTTGTTGAGTCTTGGCCTTCGCACTCGTTGATTCGACATCTACGAAAAGTTCTTATTATGTAATCGGTACGCATGAATGACGGTTAATAGAGATGTTAGAAGACATGCTGCGCCGAGGCCAAATTAATTGGGATACCATAACAGGGCCTCAAGTCTGCTTAGTGTCAGAATGGTCTATCATTGATTTCATAATTGTTGATGTTGACAAGTTTGGCAATCTACTAATTTATTGGCGTCATTATGACTTTCCAATGGTCAACCACTGACACTCCATTGAAAGAAAATGGCATAGAATGGTAATCTCGTACATAATGACAAATGAATGACTGACATAGGCGGTAATCTGCTAAAATTTTGACAGTTCCTTTGATCAGTGACCTACCATAGAACATCATTGTGCAGTTATTGCTTTTAATTCGTTACGAGTATCGCATATGTTCTGTGCCATTGACCGACCAATGATCGACCATTATGGATTTAGCAGATTACGAACTTTTAGCAAAATGACAATGGGATCGTGTTGGAATGACGAATTTATAAAAATAGCAGATTTGGGACCCAGGAGGATGTTGATGTTATCGATACGTTAGCTAAAGATTCATCAAACAAAACTTTATATTAAGTCGCCTTTAACCGGTTGAATGCCGTAATTACAGAAACAACAATTAAAAAGCCATTGTGTCTCGCGTGGAATGTCCTGCGTAAGTTCCCTTCAAAGTGTTATTAGTTTTTTCCATTCTTAGGAAGTTGCTGGTAGCAGAGTTAAGGATTTGTGCCTTCTTAGTGACAATTGGCTGGCCCTAAACCTTCTGTAACACATGAGACTTCTATCATAACTGGCGAAATATGGGTGTAAGCTGTGTTTACGTACGTGATGTTATTTTATGTAAATGGCCCAAGGAAAGGTTCGTTCACTCACCTGTAGTTAATATCTCCAGCAACAAATATGTAGTTAATATTGATCATAGTCACGAACATTGCAGGCAAACATATCAGAGTGTACTGAATTATCTGATATCTGCCAAAAGTTTCCATTAACTTCGATATTTCACGAACTTCCTTCTCTTCGCACTTTTCGTTTGCCATTTTTAATCACGAATTATAAAAAAACTGTTTAAAAAAACCGCAAACTATGTCACAGAAAAAAAAAATAGGCTAATTAATGTTTTAGTCGCGTATTTTAGCTTCCTGACGGAGCTCAACTGTGACTAATGATGAGATACAATTACATTTTCTAGTGATAAACTCAAATTTTGATTTTCCCACAGTTGAGATATACCTATTTTAATTTAACATTTACATTGCTCACTTGGGCAAAAATATAATTTTTACACATTTAAATTGCCAGTTATGGCATTGGTCGTAGGTATTAATTCTTTCACATTATAAGTGTAACGCTATGGCGCACGACAATGAATGATACGCTATGATTATATTAGCATGTGATTGGCTACAGCTTCGTAACATCTCAATTAAGAAAATATTTCACTTTGTCTGTGTGTCCGTATGAAACCCACAAGAATGATAGGTACCCATGATCAATATAGCTTTGTGGCGGCCATCTTGGATTTTTATGGACTGGCCTAAATGAACGCCACGAGCTTTGATCCGATACTCCTGTTTTGATCACGTAATATATCTACTTATAATTAGATACTTATTTTTTAATACTATGCGCACAAATTTACAGAGGCGGACTGGTAGAAAATGCCACAAGCATTTTCTACCAGTCAACCTGATAAGATAAGATTTCTTTTTTTGTTAAACATTGTTTAATATAAGAGCATGCAAGATACTACATAGTTTGAGTCCAATCATGTTTAGCCGTAAGTAGCGGCGTACAATTATTTCCATTACAATGAAAATAATTAACAATACTAAAAATCGAAAAATGCAATTACTAAGTTTTAATTTAGAAACTTTACAAATTAGAAATTATTTTTATGTAATGTCAAAATTCAATATACCTACTTAAGGCAAAAACTTTAATGTCAATAAAATACAAGAATAATATATTATGTCAAAGTTACTATCTACATGTCTGTCATTAAAAGATTTATGTCAAATTTACAAGATAGATGTCGAAATTACAAGGTTAATGTCAAAAAATACAGGAATTATGTCAAAAATTACAGCTGTGGTCATATAAATTTAATATTATTGTCAGGAAAAACTCAAAATTATTCAATCAAAAACTTTTTCGGCTAGAATTTCGGAGACACTATAATATGCCTTTTGCGATAGAAACATTTTTAATTGGCGCTTAAATGCAATATTATATAGCTCCTTCCAACGTGTAGGCAATATGTTATCTTAATCAGATGTCACGTCGTGGACAATAGTGTGGGTTATACGTTTTTTTAAACTGTAATATAACTACTTTTTGTAAATGCTGTAATGTATAACTGTTTTTGTCCCAAATATATAAAATAAAAAAAATACTTTTGTACATGAGTGCCGTTTTTGCTGAGTAGACGCGAAGAATGGTCATATCCCGTCTGTTACGCGGTACAACGTCCTGTAGACGTGAGAACAGATTCAGGTTTGTTATAACAAACATTGCGGATTCTAGGATAATTATATAGACACGGAAGAGTTAATATCTTGTACCTTTTAAAATATGGTTTACGTGTATCAACCGTTTTTAGCCCAAATATAATGGATCTCTTTTGGGCCTTGAATGCCTTGTTAGCGTCAGTAGAATTTCTCCAAATGAAATGCAACAAACAGTGGTAAATGCGAAAATATTAAGTTAAATATTTATTTAAATATAATGATGTAATAGAAAAAATAAATTAAATACCTAAATACCTATGAAATTGCCGTTTTACATAGAAAAAATCGAATATTTCTTTTTTAAAGAAAATTAAATTATTATATTTTATTACTTAATTGAAGTATTGGCCAGTAGTGAAAGAAAATGCACTTTTGCCATTTTAGTGGAAGTTCGTATATGACTCAGCTATACAAATCCTGGGGACGGGAATCCTAAGAACTCTAGAGGCGTTTTTCACCGCCTCGTTGGATTTGAAATTTTTCCTCTGTACAAAGTTATCCAAATTCCGAATGAAATGGAAATTAGAATTAATTGGAGCAAGGTCTGGTGAGAATCGGCAGGGGGTATTGCACGATCTCCTACGAGGCGGCTTGTGTAGGTACTGGCCGGATCCCCGACCTGGGACCTCAAGGCGAAAGAACTCTCGTCATTGTATCAGTGGTGCGAGAAAGCGAGGACGTGGGGCGAGCGACCGATGCAGCGACACATGGAGCTGACAAATAAGACAAACTAACCAGACCAGAGCAAACAACAAGACTAAATAGCCCAGATCCAGACAAGATCCAGACTTAATGGCTGCCCATCTTCTATTGAGTTATTTGAAATGAATACGAATCTACAGAATAAAATTTTGATATATACCATACATTGCTACATTGGCGAACGACATTGTTACCATCGTGGGTATAACCAGAATGAGGCTGGCACATAAAAAGAGAAGCCTATGCCTAGCAGTGGTGTTGATGATGGTGATGATAAAGACCTTCAAATAAATAATATTTTCGTAGACAAAACCGCGAAATTACAATAAGTAGCTAATTTATGTACTGTAGACAATGATATAATAGAACGTAATTAAGATAACAATGAAATTGTATTTGTCTCGGAGATTAATATAATGCTTTATAAACATATAATTGTACCATATTGTGACTAGATAGTTACAATTTAGACTCACATGTGAGTCTAAATTGTAGTAAGTTATAATATAAAATTTTCAGAAATGCGGGCGACGGAAGGGCGACGCTGCCCTTCTTAATAAATACAGGCCCATCTCACTTCTGAGCCATGTCTACAAGCTGTTTTGAAGAGTCATCACGAACCGTCTCGCACGCAGGTTGGACGACTTCCAGCCTCCAGAAGTGTTTGTACGAAAGCGGCACTATGTCAGTTCGACTCCAGGATCAGACCTCGAAACCTATCCTTTTGCAGCGAGGTGTGAGACAGGGAGACGTTATCTGTCCGAAACTGTTCACCGCTGCACTGGAGGATGTCTTCAAGGTTCTGGACTGGAAAGTATTTCAAGGAGTATTTTTGTTTTAAACAAGGAAAAAAATACAATCACACCAATCACACCAATATTATAAAGGCGAAAGTTTGTGACTGTGTGTGTGTGAGTGGGGGTGTGTGGGGGTGTGTGTGTGTGTTTATATGTTTGTTACTTCTTCACGCTCAAACGGCTGGACCAATTTTGATGAATACTTTTTATCCCGATATTCCCACGGGATCGACATTTACACGGGTAAAACCGCGGGGCGCAGCTAGTAATAATATAAAACAAAGTCCCTTTTCATGTCTGTGGCCACAATGGATTACCTACACCATCATTTTTATACAATGTATTTCGGAAGGATATCTACCTATAAATTAATATTAAATTTAGATACAGCGTGTAAAATAACCCATCCAATAGCAGTTATCTATGCATTCTGTACATCAAATTAAATTACATTAATCAAAAATTAATGCTGGGAAAATCTTTTGGTGTGAAACATCACTGTTTACGGGACCGCGGCATGCACACAAAAGCATGTTTATAACAATTAACACTTGTTTTCATTTCGAAAAATTGGACAAAAAGTTTGACCTTCAATATCTCCGTAACTCAGGTTCTCAGGACAGCACAAAACAATGATCACAATGGCGGGGAGTACAAATTACTCACCGCTTCTTTTACAATCGTTATAGCTCAGATAATTATCTCGATGTTTTGACATAGCGCCACATCAGTATATTGCACCCGTGTGCCGCTAGTCTAATGTAAAACTAAAATAGCATCTAAAAATCCTCCATATCCGCTGGTCGATTGGTAGCGCATCCAAATGACTTGAATGGCAACCTCTGATCAAGGGAAAAATCAGTCTTTGGGTCATGGGAAGTGTCAAGCAACCGTTTCGTGAGTTCTTTAAAAAGGAGATGAGCCCTCGACGTGGTTGTTATATTTGCGTCACTTGAGGTTCTCCGCTGTAGCAGCGGCAGCAGCAGCTCAGCAGCGACCTGTATTGGCACTAGCATCTTGTATAACTTTACAAAATTCTTAGCTACGGATACGTTTCATTGTATTCCACAAGATTGCCGATACATGAGCGCACGTGTCAAGAGTTCTTCTTTACTGACTTCAGCTTTAGAAGTGCAGTAATATCATAGTGTACAATTGATTGAATGCCCAATTGATTTAGGGGTGAAATAGGACCTGATCCGGTGATCGTCACGATCGTTGTTCATACGAATCCAAACAACGATCGCATCTATAGCCTAAGCTAGACAAACGCCCTGTGCATTGACACACCCTTAAATATGACCCTGGTCGGCACAAATATGCTCACATACAGGCTGTAATTCTTTCTCAAGTTTCAGCAAAATCGGTCGGCCGACTTCTCTCTATTCGAAATGTGTGTGCATCTTTGCGTACCTCTTCATGGCATACCTACAGACAAGGAGTTGGAGCTTGTTTTGATTGCTTTTTGTTTATATTTTAGCAGTAACTATAACGTGAATTAATTATCTTCCTAATTTCAACTTAAAAAAGGCTATATTTCTAAAACTGGCCATTATTTTTTTTTTGGCCCACATTAACTTTCAATCAGCATGTTACAGGCTTTATTGTCCCACCAACATTTCAGCGAAATTGAACGAACGGCTTTTTCTTAACATTTTGTTTGAGGTCCTTTCTACGCTAAACATATTGTGCTGAATTCATGGTTGCAGTTTATGCTTCGATAATCACTATCTACATACAGGGTGACAGTAATGATTATAAAAGCTAACTGATGTTGCCTAATTAAGTGGAAAATTTAGAATGCCTTAAAATAACTTCCACGAGTGGCGCTACTTAAATTTATACAACAACTCGCGCATCCTAGGCCATTTTTTGCCACGGCATGATCTATCCTCTAAAGAACTAAATAAGAATGAAATTATGGAGAACGAGCATAAAAACAAGGGTTTATCCAAAATTATACAAGCTTAATTTTACCAATTTTTATTCATCCTTCTAACTCTAAATCAAGTCTTGGGCAGAATCCTTTACGAGTGATGGAAAGTTGAGGGTTGTAGCATTTGGCACAGTCTTCGTTCCAGTAGGTCTGGCCATCTGATGCGCAGACGGGGGTCAGCGGTCCCTGGCACATGGGGCAGGAGGTGTGGTCAGCAGAGCTCAACCCCTGCGAAGGAACTGCTGAGGCTACAGACAGGAGGATGAAGAATGGAGCCACCTGTGGAGAACACGTTTTTTTTTGTGAATTTTTCTTCAATTTGTACAGACGTCAGCACATCAAGCTACTACAATCTAGATTTTCCAACTTTATCGCTAAAGAATAAGGTTCAAAGTTGATTGGGAAAGTTTGACAGTTTCGGGTAGCTTGATGTGCTGGCGTCTGTACATCAATAAACCATAACATCACACCTGTTTTGCTCGAAAGGTTAGGCAGACGTGTACTTATAGTTCACCCACATTTCGTCAGTTATGTTTAAGTCCCATGTAATAGGGGGCGAGCCTATTGCCATCAATCGGGCAGCTGTCCTTTCTCAGTAGCAGCCTACTGAGAAATTTATGACGAAAACTCCAATATTACTTTGCCCAACCAGCGGGGTAATTGCGTATCACACTATCAGTAGCAATGGCTTTCATTTTGACAGTTCAACAACATTCATAGCGTTACCTATTTGTGTTGTGGAGCACGAGCAGACACATTTTTCGAACATATGAAGTAATGGATTAGCAATATCCTTCACACACACAGTTTTTGATTGATAGTGTGTAACGCAATTAGGGTGCTGGGAATCCAACCCAGGTCCTCACGCTCAGCATTCGCGCTTATGTTCACTAAAACCAATGAGGTAGCTAGTTCAATAAAAAGCGTAACTTTTGTATTAAGCTTGGGTCGACAGGTTCTGGCCTATTTCAAAGAGAAGTAACTCAGAACGATATAACAACCAGCCAAAATACCATAACAAGAAAATTATAAATGTACACAAATCGTTACCAATTTATGAAACATTTGAAGTACCTAATTTGCTTTGCATTTGCAAGTTCGTTTATCAGAACTAGCTTAGAATCTGGATATCTATAGGTATTTGTTATTTGTACTTTAGATGGAGATAATGTAGGTAATACTCACTAAACTCCATGTTAATATTTGCGATTTGAATCGTGCTCTTGTTGAAGATGTTTCTATCTTTATCGTATTTATCTATTATTTATTTAAATTAAATATCGTATTTGAACTGTTTTTACGCACACTGGTTAGCAGGATATAAACAAATAACGTTTAATAGTAACTTGTGGATATTTTAAGGATAAATATAAAATTATATATGTTCTTCCTGCCAACGTTTATCAGCTGTTTACGTTTGTATATTATAAGTTACGTCTTTGGTCTACTCGTTGCAAGCGTGACAGGATTGCTGAGCTGGTCCTGCCTGGGTTTGATCATCAGAATCCTAATCATTGATCTTAATGATCACTTGGACTCTAATCCAACAGACGATCTGTTTGCGGACGAATGGACGAAGATTTTGTCGGAATGTCAGAACTTTTTACTTGATGTTATATTTAATCCTTTATGTTTATGTGTAAACTGTCTTTAATTTCTGTAATTGGTTGTAAACCGTTTTTAATTATAGAATAAATAAATAAATTGATGATATTTGACCGAACACACTGCCCGAGTGGGTTATATCATCAATGATTAGGATTTATTTCAGTTATTATTTACCACTTCATAGTCTGTGTTTTTTGGCCTATGTAATGGTCGATAATAGGTTCAGAAGACGTAGCGTTGGAAGGCCTCCCACAAGGAGGTCCGACGACCTTGTGAAGGCCGCAGGAACCCGTTGGATGCGAGAAGCACAGAACTGATCGAAGTGGAGGTGCTTGGGAGAGGCCTATGTCCAGCAGTGGACGTCTTTCGGCTGAAATGATGATGATGATGATGAATGGTAATAGGCTCGCCTCCCATTACATACACTTTTATTATTTCTAACGTAACGATATTATCGTGGACGTCCATTTCCGTAAAATATATGGAAATACTCGCACGTTGTAACGTTATCGTGGACGGAAATTTAAGCGTCTTCATATGTTTCCATACGTCTTACTTCCCTGTGTTATCGTGACGCCGTGTCGTGGACGTCACGTTAGAAACTATAAAAGCGCACATAAACTAGCGAAATATAGCAATACATCAGTATTTGTATTCTTCATTTCAGATAAAATAGCCTGAGTACCTAAATACATAATTAGTTTCAAGTGATAACCCTCCTTCTGACGCAGACGGTAAAAAAAATACTGGTGCCTTATTGCCACGGAACATTAAGCACAATGAATTTCCTGCTGATATCGTATACATTTCCTACAATACAATGCAATGGCGACATTAATTTAACAAATGGGTAGGGGGTAGTGGCCAATACTATCATAAAAATGATAACAACATAATATTAGGTCCGAAATGGCCGTTTTACACAGTTTTTTTTTTAAGTTTAAAAACAAAAAAAAACTTAGAAAATCAGATACCTACTAATAAATTGATATTCAATTTTAACATAGTAGGTTAATAATTAGGAACAATTTTCTTTAAAAGAAACTATTAATTATAAATTGTTTGAATGTTTGAAAAGACAGTAAAAAGTAATTTAAAAAAATTAAACCGACTTCAAAAAGAAATCAACTCAAAATTATGAAATAACTTTAATTTCGGAAGTCGGTGTCTTGGGATCTGTATTTTATTAGTTTTTTGCCACCGACTTCCGAAATTAAAGTTATTTCATAATTTTGAGTTGATTTCTTTTTGAAGTCGGTTTAATTTTTTTAAATTACTTTTTATTTCGTAATTTTTAGTTTTTGCACTAGAATTTGACCAAGGTTTTGAGATGTTTTCCCTTTGACACTACACCCGTAGCTCGTATCAATACGCCAGGCCGTCACACTTACACGTATTAGTCCATATCTTGAAAATTACTGAACCGATTTTGATGAAACTTGCACTGTTCCCTAAGTTGAAGTAAATGTAAACTAATACAAAGAAAATGGTCACGATCCGATTAATAGTTGCTGAGAAATGCGTGGACAAACATACATACATACATACATACGTCTATGAAATTTTGTATATTTGTTTGGAAGCCTTAGTAGATTGTCATATGTGAATATAATGCAATTCCAATAATATTACATACATACGTATCGAATTGATAACCTCCTTTTTTTTGAAGTCGGTAAAAAGAAACTACAAAAATATTTTGTCTATAAAGCAAAGCAACGACATCTAGTAAAAGTACAAGTAAATTTTGTTAGTAATTAACTCTTTTTACGCTAGATGGCGTCATTTCTTGCTTCACACGATTTTGTTTCTGAACTATCCATGCACTTTTGCAGCCCACTGTACGTATCCTATATAAATGAGACCTATATATGTAGCTTTATACTAAAATACAAGGAACTTTACAATGCAATGACCAGAAAAGATACAAATAAGATTATTTTATTAGAACTGTACTGCTAAATAACAATCCTTACCAATACTCCATACAAGACTTGCTAATGGACAAATAACTAGAAATACCGAGTATTTTATTTATCATGTTATCATTCATACGTTAATTTAACAAAAACACAAAACACGAGAGTATAAAACAGTTACAAAATATCAGCAGGCATCACAACAGATTTGAATTTAGAACGTTAAAAACAACAAGATGGCGGCTATCGGTAAACTGACAGTTCTGGCTTTAGTGGTCTGTTTCGTGTGCCTTATCGAGGTCAAAGGAAGCAAAAGTCCTGAACAGGACAAGCCTGCAGCCGGACACCACGGTGATCAGGGTCATCACTTCGTGAAGAGAGATGCTGATGATTACGAGTACGGTGGCGACGACGACTTCAAACGACCTGCGTACAACAGCTTTAACAGGCCTCACAGAATCCGTGTGTTGCCAGGTTTCCTCCATTAAACATGATTGTTTATTTTTTGGTTCAAGGGATTTTGCAATGAATTTATGTTAACGTGATTAGTTTTAATGTAATTATATTTTTGTAATTAAAAAAGCTTTTTAATGTCTGAAAGTGATTTTCTTAAAATTTCTGTCTGAACCAGTTCAAGAAGGCAAGTAAAAATGCAGATATTATTTAATATATAAAGTTTATTAAAAATTTAAAAAAAAATTGGCATACAATAAACCTATTTAAGTAACAGATTACAATAATATGTTCATCAATAATGTTTAAGTAATACATTTAAAATAATACTTCAAAATTAACGAAAATTTAGTGAAAAACTACAACTTAAGGTAAAGTAACGCTTAAGGTAGGTAATAATAATGATTTCATAATACAAATATTAAAACATTAAAATACATTCTTCACTCACTCTTTTGGTAGACCTAGATAAATTCACGCGTTCTTCCCATGAGGGTAGGCATAGGCAGTAACTAGGTACAGAACGCCGCCACAATCCTACTTTTTTGGTAATTTGGAATTAATAAACAATGAAGTACCTAGTTAAAATATGTGTTTAAAATAATATCTAAACCAGTAATAGCGACCGTTGAAGTAACGAAAAACTCATACAAATGAGTTTTTCTTTGCAAATACATACATTTCATCATAATCGATTTAATTCTATTACAGTCCGGTCGTCGATAGGCGTTCCTGTCACCTGTTAGTGCGAATTGCTATAAAATAACATAAATATGCAGTAATAAAGATCAAATTTGCAAAACACGTATTCGTATGAAACTGACAGGTGTCAAAAACGCACTCTCTCGTCAGCCAGACTGTAATGTTGTACTTTTTCATATCTATCCGTTTAGGTTTACATTTTAATGAACACCACACTTAATACCAACTCATCAAAAGTAATTGCAATTTTTTGAATAATAAAAAATCAGTATACAGAGGGTCAAATTAAGTTAGCTAGTGAAACTTCGCAGAAGTGCCATCACTTCTGCGAAGTATCGATACCTAAACATGACAAAAAAAAAATAGGGTCGACGACCCCTGGTGGTGTTACTCAAAGAAGGTATGAGAGATTTTTTTTGTTTTTTCTTTTTTACATATCGATTCGAGAGTTTACTTAGCTAATTCAAACGGTTTATTATCGAAATTTAGAAATGTACCTACACGTCTTCTGCGAACTTAGCTGAATTGGATAGGTCAATTTATATTACAACCGAAAATACAAAAGAACAACACAGACAAATTAAAGATTTACTTATTTATAAGCACCTTTGATTCAGCGACGTTACCTTATCAATTATTTGGTTAGTACAATGTTTCATTACTTCTGAACAAGAATACGTAAATGACAAAAAACGGAATGTCAATGCATAATGTCATTCATTCACTAGCGTACAGTGGCAAAACGAAAGTGTTAGGCCAACAGTTTTTCGCGCCAAGAAAAACGTGTGTGTGCAACGGCACACACACGTTTTTCTTGGCGCGAAAAACTACGGTTTATTCACCATATGTATACACGGTCGTCAGTGTTGTATGGATCACTATGGAAGCTTGTTGACAGACACGTTTTGACGACACGAAATTTATGACTCGCATAGCGGGACGACTCACACAATTCATTTGCACCCATAACAGTGGCAGCAGAACTAACGTTATGGATACAATTGAAACTGTACGAGATCGGAAAAATAAAAGCATAAGACTTTTTTTTTGTACTCGGCTCGAAAAAGAGAGCCATCATTTCATTTCGCGACTGCACATCACGTGTAGTTGAATGTCATTTACTTGATTTTAATAGCATAGCACATAATGTGCGAGCCCTAGTGTGTAAGTTTGGGCGTATTTCACCAATCAGCACGTGATAACCGCGTTCAAGAACTCAGTCAGTGTCAATATTACACAACAATAATGACATTGACAGCTCTTGAACGCGGTTTTGATGTGCCGATCGCGTTCATTTTCATTAGTGAAATTCGTCCTAAGTAGGTATTTTATCTCGTTTCAATAAACACACAAACGAGTCTGAAATTAAATCCCCAAATCTCGAAATGTTTCATCTATTGTTCAGAAAGCAGCAGCTTCGCGAAAGCGAAAGCTTCTTACAGTATTTTTATTTCACTAAGCGACGCGCGCTTGTGATTACCAAGCGTAGGTACAAACACGCTATGAATGTGCTTGGAAACGCAGGAGCTCACGGCACCGTCCGAGACACTGGTGAGTGACTGAGTGGTGAAGTCGGAAGTGGGTATATAAGTATGTGTGAGTTATGTACTGACTCTACTCGTCTTCACGCATGTACAGTATGAGTCTTCATAATGTGCACATAACGAAATGAGACAAACATAGCTTAATTTTATCGACGGAAAAAATATTTAAAAGGATCTTTACCTGCTAAAGTATGGTGATTGCAAGGCCTTTCTTTAACAGTTGATAGGAAATGTTGTGATTGAGTTATAAACATGGTATTTTTACGTTTAGAAAATATCTGATACAATGGAGAATAATTTAAAGTAATCAAAAAGGGTAGGTAATCGGGGCTTTTATTGAGTAATTTTACAATTATTGTAAAAATTGATGAAAAAATATCGGATTTTTGTTAAAAAACAACCATAATTCTCAATTGAGGTCGATAAAATTAAGCTTAGTTTCCCTCATTTCGATATGTGCACATTATGAAGACTCACACTGTATTCACATTGTGTATGTACAATTGCTTACCAGAAGTAAAGCGCGCGTCACTTCCTGAGATAAAATAAAACTTTAACTAAAACCTTTGGAAGCTCCAAGTTAAAATGTTCACGCTACAAACTATGGCACATTCTAATTTAGGTATTCAACACTTAACAACTAATGTTTTTGGCACATTTAGAATTCACTTTGTTCTTTGGGATTACGTTTTTAGTAAAGTTTCTTATAATTAATTAATTTGGCATTTCGCCATAAGCACATTTGGCAGGTAAATAGGTAACATTTAGTCAGTAGGGGAATTCCCGTAATGAAATGCGTTCAAAATCTAGTCGCAATTTCGTCTCAGCGGCAATCATTGTCAGAAACTTGTCAAAAATTTAGGGAAATTAGAGGTATTTTTGACAGATCGACACTGAGATCAGACTGTGAACGTTCTTAAAATGACGAGAATTGGCCTCAGATATAGATTCTAATCATTACAGACATTGTTTAAAAGTGGTTTTACATAAAAATTACGCAAAAGATTTAAAAACATAGATTAAATAATTACCTTTTTTTTCTCATATACAGCATGTAACAGAAAGGCGTGGTCAAAATTAAGGCTGTGGTACAAACCATCAAACTGAACAGCTTTCTCCATGGGACTAACATCGTAATATAAAAAAATTATCTGTGGTCCCCTAACAGTTTTGTTGAGTACCTACTGGGAGCCTAAAAAAGACACTTTGGAGAATCATAAAAGGATAACATTATGAATCGTAATATGGTAAAGACAGTCCGTGTTTTCCTTTTTTTCGCTGCACTACGTAGCTAGGTATAATCAAAGAGATTGGGATTGCATTTGGATCGGATTGATTGGTGTTTTAGCACAGACAAATAAAAAATAACTGAAAAATGCTTCACCAATGGGATTTGATACGATTAACTGTCCATTATGTTATCCTTTTATGATTCTGAAAAAGTGGCTTTATTAGGCCCCCTGAAGTGTTGTATGAGATGAATGATAATTTTTTCGCGATTACGATGTTGGTCCCATGGAGAAAGTTGTTCAGTTTGATGGTCTGTACCACTGTGCCTTAATTTTGACCACACCTTTTCACCTATTAAGTCACTCTAACAATTTTCATTTCATTAGTTTTTCTTACATAATCTCTAACATTAAATAGCACTTTGGGAATAGGAGCACGTAACACAATCAAGTACTTACACATATAATTATAAAAATGCATAGATATACCTACTTAAATATTTTCATCTGAACATAAAATCAATAACATCTACAGTTAGTAAATGACTTATGACCATAATATACATTGCAAAAACATTGTTAAAACATGACAAACATTTATTAAAACTTGGCATAATCTCATAATGACGTATTATAGGTAATATATCTATGATTAAGGCACGTTTTAATATCTAAATATACATATACAAATCTGTAAGTCACTGTAATGCCATTTGGAGTATATATCTACGCTAAAGTGGGCTACAGATGTTATTTATTGAATTAAGTGCATTGATCATACCCGCGCGGCTGCGGGGAGAGATAGGTAAAGTCATCGCACAGCTCATAGTTTTCTGTTATGTCTGTGTCAGAAGGATGATGCCGGCGCATTGCGTCATTCCACCGTAATGATTTCGAAGGACTAAGACTTATATCTCACTAGGACACCATGGTGGCGCAACCAGTGCCGGATTAGCCCATAAGCAAATTAAGCAATTGCTTAGGGCATCACGTCTCGGGGGGCACCATAAGGCAGAAACAGCACCGAAACAGTATTTGCTAGCACATGTTTATCAGCAAGATATTACAAGACCCAAAAGTCACTAGCTACTCTAGCTAAAGTGACTTAGCTAGAGTAGCTAAAGATTGGCGCACATCTCTATGTGCGCCAATCTTTACAAATCGCTCGTCGTTGTTTTGGAAAAATACGAAGCGACTAGTGGATAGGAAGGCCTACAGGCGTGGATTGCTTAGGGCATCAAGTAGTCTTAATCCGGCACTAGGCGCAACCCTGGTCGCGCTACCAGAAAAATATACACAGTTTTATTGGTGAAGTAGGACACCAGGCGTAAAATCAGTTGCGCAACCACCCATACAATTCTGGCAGTGCGACCATGGTTGCGCTGCCACTGGTGTTCTAGTGAGACAGGGTCCTACCTGCCACTCGGCTGCTGTGGTGTCCCAACGCAACACACGCAACGCAACGCCGCTTACTACAGCGTCGCAGCGTCTTGGTCTCGAGTGAGTCAGTCAAACAAGCCGGACCAGCATCCCAGCTCTGTGCACACTGCGCCAGCGCTGGGATGCCGCTCCGGTGGGCGCCGCAACGTATGATCCTTCGTCTCTCTGGTCCCCTTGTCCGCTGCGTTGCGTCGCCGCATGTCACTGTGTTGTGACATGCGGCGACGCAACGCAGCGGCAAATTCAAGAATTTGCCACGGGCCCCAAACGGTATAGTCACGCCACTGCAGTGGGTAGTAGTTTGGTACTGTATTGTAAATTAGTGCACTCAAATCCTAATAAAATACTTAAATCTGTAACCACTCTTACAACTAATTTCATAAAACGTCATATAAAAATCTTTTGAAAAAGAACCTTCGAAATATACATTTCATTATCTTTAATAATATGTAGGTATCTTAAACCTAAAATAAGTATCCATAAAAATAATTGAATCGATTTAAAATAATCGATGTTAAGACACAAATTGTACGAGAGATGGAGAGAGCCGTGAAAGATCGTGGTGCGCTTCTTTAGGAAAGAGTTAGTGTTATATCGTCGTTGGTGCATACACACGAGGGACACGCGTCGACGACGACGCAACTGCAGCCGTAGACACGTCGGCGGCTGCTGTCGACACATGTCGACGGCTGCAGTTCCCTCCGTCGTGCGCGCATATTTCGTGTCTATGAGCAGTTATTTCTACAAAAATTTGCGCGGGAGTACATCGTTTTTAGTTTCAGCCAATTTAAAACAACGCCGTATATGATTCATATAGGGAACGAAAGTAAAATTGTTGAACTGACACCTTCCCCTGCAGCTACAACACCATTATCTTCAAGAAACAGAGTAGTGCATCATTCAGTATTCCCTGCGGCAGTAGTATCCGAGGGAGCGACATTTCTGACACAGATGTTGGGGGTGTATCTTGGACTGGTCACTCACATCCAGTCCGTCTGGCTTCTCCAACGGCCTCTGAAAAATTTCCATTGACAATGATGAGCACCGATGTATAACTAAACAGCGGTCAAACCACGAACTAAAATATGTACCAGGGCCAAACTGGAAATCTTTGTTCTCAATTTAGGCCGTAATTCCCACCGGCAATATTTAAACCTTAGAGACTTCCATCACTTTAGAATTTACGTTGATGGTCATTACTAATTCTGGGGGCATAAGACCACTTCTTGGGACAGTATTATTTTTATCTTATTACTTCAGTGTGGGAAAGAGATAGAGATATACAGGAAGTATAACTCCATCTCTTCCCACATCGAAATAAGACTAAAATAATACTGCTAAAGTAAGAAAATCACCTTTTCAAGGCAAGTGACCTTACACTTGCACTAAAATGCAATGCGAGATTTATTAATTTATTACTCATAATTCTTCATATCAAATTGCTCATATTATCAAAAATACTCATCATCAGGTTTTTTTTTTTTTTTTTTTTTCCTTTATTGGCCAACCAACAATTGCTTACACTGTAAATATTTTAAAAAACTATACCATAATCTAGGGTTGTGTAGCAATTTCTTACAGGTTAGCACCGCATGCCCCTTAAACATAATAGTGTGTCACAAGCACTGTGCTTTAAAATTGAAATTAATATCTATTTAACTAAAAGCTAAACTACGTGATGGAATATAAAGCTAAAATAAGACAGCAAAAATAAAACTCAATAAAAAACAAACAGCGACACAACAGAGTGGAAAAAAAAAATAAGTTAAACACTGCTAGTTGTTCTATGAAACTTGGCATATGAGTCAAAATGCACGTCGACAAGATCGCTGAAGCTATTTAACAATTTGCAAAGACGGGAAACAACAGAGTTTGCACCAAGTACTGTTCTGCGGAGTGGAGGGTGTAAAGGAGTAATAGGAGCACGAGGGAGTCTAGCAGGAGCCCGAAACTGAAACTTGGATAGTAATAGAGGACAATCGATTTTGCCTCGGAGTAGTTTGTATACGAAGCCGGAATCAATTATTATTCTACGTTTCTCAAGTGAGACTATCTTAAAATAAGATAGTCGGGCTTCATATGAACGTATCCTTTTTGCATTTCCACTGGCATAGGCTAGATGCCAGAGGAATCTCTTTTGGATGCGCTCCAGTCGGAGGATGTGCATGGAGTAATGAGGTCTCCAAATTGTACTGCAGTATTCTAAGATACTACGAACGATACAGTTGTACAACAAGATCTTAGTCCGATTGCGCTTAAAACCAGTAACATTCCTTATAACAAATCCCGGCATTCTAGAAGCCTTTTTGACGATGCCCTCAACATGAGGCACAAATGTCAGGGCTCCGTCAAAAACAACTCCTAAGTCTCTTATTTGATCCACCTCCTGGATAACGTTTGGGCCTACATGATATACGCTAGCCGTCAGTTTCTTTTTCCGGGTGTATTTTACGTGGTAGCACTTTTTTACGTTTAAGCTCATTTCGTTATCGTTACACCAATTATCTAACGAGTCAACGTCCCTCTGAAGTAATGTTACATCGTTTTGAGATTCGATTATCCTAGAGAATTTAAGGTCATCTGCATACATGTAACATTCAGAAAATTTAAGGCAGTGCGGGATATCGTTAACGAAAACATTAAATAGTACCGGCCCAACATGTGAGCCCTGGGGAACCCCTGAGGACGTCTTGTAGGTTCCAGATTGGAAACCATTAACCGCAACAAAGAAGAAACGATTTTCGAGATAAGACTTTAACCAATTGAAGAGTGTACCAGTGATTCCATATGCAGATAACTTTGACAGAAGTATATGGTGGGGCACACGGTCAAAGGCTAAATAAGATTTGGGAAAGGTTGAATAAGATCCATCATAGGTTTGGCTCATGGGTCTTTTAAAAAAAGAAATCTCAGTAGATCCACATCTTGAAGTCAGGATCCAATGAGAAAACAATCGTCACTAATTCTTCTGAGATTTATCGATTTTATGTCAACTACTTCAGTACTAATTTGGACAAGACTAAACACAATTTAGTATTGCAACTTACCTGTTTATGTGGGAAGACATTGATGCGGCACTTGATGCACTCCTGGCCGTTGTTGGCCCAGGAGTTGCCACTCATCCACTTACGTTTACACTTAGGGCACTTGTACTCTCCGAAGCACCTCTTTTTGCCCTGGTAAGGAGTTAGTCCTTCGCCCTTCGGACGAGCCTGAAACAAGATATTAATATTATTATTGCGAGGCCAATGCTAACGCAGCTGACCTGGCTGAATGTTGGTCAAAACTCATATAATTTGGAATCATTGATTCGAATGAAAAAAAAATAGCTACTTATTCCATACATTGCTAGGTATTGCACATTTCTATAAAAAAAAAAAATCAATAAATAATTCTCCCGCAGCCTTATTTGCTTAACACATTATCGGGAAATGATTCAGACTGGTTGACTTAATTTCGATCCCAATTGACTTCATTTTACGCTTTTCGTATTGCGTAACTTCACTATCTGTGAAACCAAGAGGTTTTCTTGCAAATTGTTTGTATATAATTATTATCTTTGAAATAAAATCTCTACCTACTCCGATTATAAAAATATAATAGGGGGCGAGCCCATTGCTATCAACCGGACACAAATTCAGACTCCGGGCTGCTACTGAGTATCTGCCGGTCGATTCTGTAAAAATCTCACCGTGAACACTTAGGTGAAGTGGGTTTGTTTTTGCTAGGAATTGACACTATTGACAGCTCACTCCACGCTCACTTCACCTAAGTTTTCACGGTGAGATGGTTACAGAATCGCACTGCTCAACGACGATATTCTCTTTGGCACTGTTGATGGTAAAACCCTAACACTGCCCGACCTGGAAATCGAATCCAGGGCATCATCAGCAGTTTTTACTGCGATTACAAGACGAACAATTAATTAAATAGTAGTAGGTAATTACATAGCCTTATAGCCTTTTCCCAACTATGTTGGGGTCGGCTTCCAGTCTAACCGGATGCAGCTGAATACCAGTATTTTACATGGAGCGACTGCCTATCTGACCTCTACAATACAGTTACTGGGTAATACGATACCCGGTATGTATAGATGGTCACCCATCCACAGACCTACCGCGGCAAGCGTAGCTTAACCCGATCGATCGACCCGTGCGGCTGTTATTGCTTAGCCACAAGCAAGTATTCTAAATGAACGCACATAAATTAAACTCACGACTAACACCAGGGGTCACCATGTCGCAAAAGCTCAAGTAGATTAAAATAATTAGATACAATGTATACCTACATAAGTATATCATGTATACATAGTTACAAAGAACTCTCACATAGTTCAAATTAGTTTATCAATTTCTAAGAATTACTGATACATCACATTTGTTTCCTGTATAGTGTATATCTATTTGTATTTATTTTGTCATTATATTTTTATCTTGTTCAGTTTTAGTCAGCCTCTAATGTTCCCACTGCTGGGACACAGGCCTCCTCACTTCGAGAGAGAATGGGCTGTAATATACCACGCCGGCCCACTGCGGGTTGGTAGATGTCACATGTCTTCGAATGCTGGGTTCTAGGAATGCCAGTTTCCTTACGATGTCTTCCTTCACCGTTTTGAGAGCAGTGATGATGAAATTATTTACACAAAGTAAAGCGCCGCCTGGGTTCGAACCCACGACCTACACCTCGTAAGTCCGGGCCGTTACAACTGGGCTTCTACTGCTCTCAGTTCAAGGACACCTGAACCAAAATTACAATTAATGCCCGGTGGACGGTGCCTGTACAGCGTGTACCAAATGTCAGATGTGGTCAAATTTCAAGTTGAGGTACAACTGAACAACTACGTAAAACTGAACAACTTCCTCCATAGAACCAACATCGTAATCGAGAAAATTCATACAAAATTCTAACTCGTTCGCAATCGAACGTGAGTTGAAAAAACTCGCACTAAGGCTCGCATTAGTAGAAAACAAACAGTGTTGTTTTCGACTAATTAACTTAAATTTTATTCTAAAACATCCATCGGTGTCTTACTAAACTTCAAACTACGAGTATATCCGACCCTAGTTACTTATCTCCGTGTTTCGAAAAAAAAAACTCTTAAATCAAACTGAGTGCGAACTGTGTTTATCGCCATGCGTCAGTTCAAAGCTCCACAGAGCTATCATTGTAATATAATCTCGATAGAGAGCACAACACTCGTGTTTTGAACACGAGCACGAGTGCAGCGTGAGTTACTGCCGAACACGGACGTTCCTAGAATTAGGAGCCACTGAATACCGCCATTGTTTTCGTTCGAACATTGTACCGATTTCTGGGATCACAACTACGCAAAAAGTGATCAAATGAGCATCTGATAAAATTGACTCTCAGTTCCTTTTTTATTTAGCAGTCTTTTTTTACTATTTGTAACCGATACAAAAGGAAGCTGTGCTTTAATATGTATATTTGAATTTTTGCTTCTAAAGTATTTGTACGGTCTAGAAAGAAAGAAAGAAAATTAGATTTAATTGGCGCAAAACGATGGTTAACTCGAATAACAAAAAGAATGAGCTGGATTCCTTAAACAAGAACAGCGGTGCTATTCTGTAACCATCTCACAGTGAAAACTTAGGTGAAGTGAGCGTGGAGTGAGCTGTCAATAATGTCAATTCCTAGCAAAAAGAAACTTACTTCACCGAAGTTTTCACGGTGAGAATTTTACAGAATCGACCGGCTGGTCCTTAGCGACCTTAGCAGCTCTCATCCTCGCGGTTTCACCCGCATAAGTCTCGATCCCGCGTGAATATCGGGATAAAAACTATCCTATGTCCTTTCCCGGGACTCAAACTATCTCTATACTAAATTTTATCTAAATCGGTTCAGCGGTTTAAGCTTCAAGATAACAGACAGACAGACAAACTTTCGCATTCATAATATTATTTTTAATTTTTTTTAATAATAATATTTGTTCGCAACAGCACTGGAACGCGTTAATGCCGCGAATGCAAAGGGCTGCATTCGCTGGAACGCAACGTGTCGCCTGCGCCGGCGGCCGCCATCTTTTCTTCCCTTCTCTCGTACACTGCGAACGACAACGCGCACTAAAAACTTTTCTCATCTAATTATTGTTCAAAACTTATTTATTCTATTCTGTATAACTTGTCAAGGAACAATAAACGACATTTACTGTTAACACGCATCTGATTTACCTATTATCACACGAAACATTGGTGACCCCGACGTGATATACTAAGAAGATTGACGATGAATCGACCGCGTGCAATGATGAAGCTTAAAACGAGAAGCGGCGAGCTGAGGCTGCCTGAAACTATTTGACGAATGATGACCCACCTACCTACTTGATGAGCCTGGCGTAGTGAGTGATTTGGTTTGCCTACAGGGAAGTACGCCCAATTTTGGTATGCTTAACCTACATTGATATTATATTGCAGCCGCTTTCTGTGCATCAGATTTAATAGGTAATCTGTCTCGAGTCAGATTAATATTAATGATTTCTTATTTCTTATTAGGTAGGTACTAAATAAACGACACTTTGCCTACCTAAACTCTTTGGAGTCAGATAAAATTATTGACAATAGTTTCTTAGTATGGAGGTACTACTAATTGAAAGACAATCATACCTACCTAACTAGTAACTATACCTACTTTCTTTCTTGCACTTTGCTTACGGGAACACCCTGGCATTTTCCAGAATCGCTGTGTACACCTGCTTCTTGGTTCCCGCTGGAGTGCGCTGCAATAAAGCTGCTTGTTCCTCACTGCTGCTGCTTGCATGCTGTGCTGTGTGACCTGCTTTGCTCGTGTGTGAGTCGCTGACTGCACGAGCTGTTGTCGTAGCTATTGCGCGACGTACATGGTTTGGCTTATTATCTTAACTTTTACATGCGGTACTGAATACCAGCACAGTTAATTTCTTTACGGTCTGTTCAGTTTTTGTAAGCGTTCACCATGTCGATTGAATTGAAATCTCTTGTTCAACAACGTGGTACGATAAAGGCTAGAATAACTATATTTTCAAAATATTTAAGTACAGTTAAACTAATAGAAGCTGACAGCATTCCTAAACAAATACAAATGGAAACTGAAATAAAACTATCAAGATTCAAAGAATTGTTGACACAGTTTGATGATATTAAAACTAAAATTGAAGGTTTGGATCCTGATCAGTTGGAAGAAAATGACATAATTGAAAGTGACTTTTGCTCAAACATTGCTAAAGCTCAATTGTTAATTGAAAGTTTTGCTCCTCGTGATGTAGTACCCGAAAATACTAACTGTAATTCTATATCTAGTTGTCAAAATGGTAAACAGGATTGCCGCAACTATAACATTAAATTGCCAACTATTCAGCTGCCCTCCTTTGACGGAAACTATTTAAAGTGGATGGAATTTCGTGACACTTTCGATTCTTTAATTAACAATAACAATACAATTCCGGATATTAACAAGTTTCATTACCTCCGCTCTTCTTTAGAGGAAGGAGCGTCTGACATAATCAAATCAATTGAATTCACTGCTGCCAATTATAAATTAGCTTGGAGTTTACTTACTGAACGCTTTGATAACAACCGGATACTTACGAATAATCATTTAAAGGCTATCTTGAATTTTGAGACAATAACTAAAGAAAATTACAAGTCACTTCGTACTATGATAGATTACTATTCTAAAAACATTCGAGCCTTATCTTCTTTGAATGATACTGAATCCCGCTGGGACATTCTACTTGTGTATATTATGGCGTCTAAACTAGATGGCGCCACAGGTCGCACATGGGAGGAACACAGGAGTACTATTGCTGCTTCACCGACAATCGAAGAATTCTATAATTTCTTGCGAAATCGTGCTGATGTTTTGGAAACCTTGCAGTACAGCAAAAATGATGCTGCTACTAAAACTGAAAAACGTTCTTATTCTAAAGATAATAAGCAAACAAAATCATTTGTCTCTTCTTCTAACACTAAAGGAAAAGGGTGTGTTATATGTTCACAAGATCATTTACTATATAAGTGTGATAAATTCAAAGACATGTCACTGGATGCTCGATGCAGTGAAGTTTCCAAGCATAAGCTCTGTCACAACTGTTTACGTCCTGGACATTACTCTGCTCACTGCAAACATAATCCTTGCAAAATCTGCAACAAAAAACACAATTTATTACTACATAAATCACAGTCCAATAATGACAATACAAACTCACCTGTTGATACGTCTTCTGCAGCGCCAGTTCCTCATGAAGCTAGTACCTCTCAGACATCTTCTACTATTGCTATGTTTAATCCCGTATCACTCTCTGCGGCAATGCCCGGGCAGATCCTCTTATGTACTGCTCAAGTGGAATTAATTGATAGCCAAACTTCTGAAACACACACTGTTAGAGCACTACTAGATAATGGAAGCCAGTCTTCATTCATAACTGAAAAAATGCAAAGAAAACTGAATTTATCCTGTTCTAATACTAATATATCAATTGCTGGTATAAATAATAAGCTAACTAATACTACTAAAAGGTGTAACATAAAACTTAAATCGCGGATTAACTTATTCCATGCGAATGTTTCATGTCTTTTAGTGCCTGATATTACTGGGATGTTGCCCAGCTCAAAGATTAACCCTTCGGAATGGAATATTCCTAAATCTATAGAACTAGCAGATCCTACCTACTACGTACCCTCTGAAATTGACTTACTGCTAGGAGCTGATATTTATTGGGAAATTGTAGATTCCAAACAAATCAAGTTAGGTAAAAATAAACCGACACTACTAAAATCTAAACTGGGTTGGCTCGTGTCGGGCCCAACTGGTGTAAGCCCTACTACTACTACTCATTCTAACTTTTCTCAGGAGATTAGGGACTCTCTAACTAAGTTCTGGGAAGTTGAGGATGTTCCTGCCCTGCCAACCAATAATAATAAGTTTTCCAATGAGGAACAACATTGTGAAAACCATTTTATTGAAAACACTATCCGCCTGAGCAATGGGAGATTTTGTGTGAAACTTCCATTGCGTGAAGTCCCCAGTGAAACTTTAGGGGACTCTTATGTTATTGCTAAAAGGCGGTTCTTAAACTTAGAAAGGAAACTTAATAAATCTAAAATCAAAGATGACTATACTGAATTTATTAACGAATATAAAAGATTAGGTCATTTAACTGAGGTAAGCCGTCCTAGCTTCGGTTATTATATTCCTCACCATGCAGTAATTCGCGAAAGCAGTGAAACCACTCGCTTAAGAGTAGTCTTTGATGCCTCTTGTAAAACTTCTACTAGTAAGTCACTAAATGACATCCAATTTGTTGGACCGGTGGTTCAGGATGATTTAATGGCAATCTTGCTCAGGTTCCGTCAGTATACTTATGTAGTGACAGGAGACATAGAAAAAATGTATAGGCAGGTTATGGTACATGAATCACAGCGTCACTTACAACTTATACTCTGGAGGGAAGACGAAAGTCAACCACTCAAAACATTGCAACTCAATACTGTCACTTATGGAACGGCTTCAGCTCCGTATCTGAGTACTAGGTGTCTTGTCCAACTCGCAGCGGAGTGTACTGATGAAGCTGTTGCCAATACTATAAGACATGACTTCTATGTTGATGACCTGAACACTGGTTCAGACTCAAAATCTCTATTAAGGGCTAACATTTCAGGAGTAATTGACAAACTTGCTGAAGGTTGTTTTCCCTTGCGTAAATTTAGAACAAACTCCCCTGATATTTTTGATGGCATACCTACGACTGACCAATCTCAAGATTTTAGCAAACAGTCCTCCGTTTTGGGATTGAAATGGACACCTAGCTCTGATACTTTGCACTACTCAGTCGAAATTGAATCTATTCCTAAAGTTACGAAACGCTCTATATTGTCGAACTCGTGTCGAATATTTGACCCTTTAGGTCTCTTATCTGCTTGCACTATTTTTCATAAAATCATACTACAGAGGCTCTGGTTGCTAGACATAGGTTGGGATGATGAAGTTCCAAAGGACATTCAAAACTCGTGGTTAGAATTCTATAATGAAACGCTATATTTCGCTCATATTCAGATACCTAGATATATATTCTGCAGTTCACCTATTCATATAGCGGCTCATTGCTTTACTGATGCCTCGCAAGATGCCTATGGTGCATGCATTTATCTTAAATCGACTAATAGTTTAGGCGAAGTTAAATGTAACTTATTGTGTGCTAAAACTAAAGTTTCTCCTTTAAAATCTGAAACAATTCCCCGTCTGGAATTGTTAGGCGCGTTACTCGGTGCGAAACTATATTCCAAAGTATTACACTCTTTAAAAATCAAGATTTCATGTACAGTATTTTGGACGGACTCAACCATAGTCTTAGGGTGGTTACACACGCCACCTAAAACTCTTAAAACGTATGTAAGCAATCGAATCTAACAAATTCGAGAATTAACTGACATAACTACTTGGCGTCATGTACCTTCTGAACATAATCCTGCTGACATGGCGTCTAGGGGCATTCAACCACGTCTTCTTGATAGTAATACTCTCTGGTGGCATGGTCCTTCTTTCCTGACCAAGTCTGAACATGAATGGCCCCAACCTAAATCTACTCCTTCCACTCTACCTGAAATTAAAATAGGCTTAAATATTATTTTATATGCTGACATTATACCCTTTCAAAAATACTCTAAACTATACAAACTACAAAGAATATGTGCTTACATACTAAGATTCATAAATAACATAAAAAATTCGAGTACTAAATTAAATGGTGAACTCACCTGTTCTGAGTTGAACAACTCACTGATACTTTTGGCTAAGGCGTCACAGAGAGAATACTTTTCAAAGGAAATTCACTCACTTGAAACTTTAAATAAATTAAATTCTAAGTCACGAGTTCTCTCTCTGAACCCATTTTTGGATAAGCACGGTGTGTTGCGTGTCGGTGGAAGGATCGACAATGCATCTTACTGTCCTTATGGGAAAAGGCATCCCATACTGCTAGACCCCAAACACACTTTTACCAAACGTCTATTTGAGCAGGAACATCTTCGTCTTCTACACTGTGGCCCTCAGCAACTTTTGAATACGATTCGTGAGCAATTTTGGCCTACAGGTGGAAAAGTGTTAGCTGCGACTACAGTTAGAAAGTGTGTTCGTTGTCAGAGATTTAGAGCTAAGCCTTTAAAACCCATAATGGGCAATCTTCCGCAACCTCGTGTAACTCCTGCTCCACCATTTGCGACTTGTGGCACTGATTTTGCAGGACCCTTTCTAATTTTAAATAGAAAGGGTCGCGGTGCCAAGACTTCCAAGTGCTATTTATGCATATTCGTTTGTTTCAGTACTAAAGCTGTGCACTTGGAAGTCGTGAGCGACTTAAGTAGCGATGCTTTCATCTTGTGTTTGCGTAGATTTATTTCACGAAGAAGTAAACCTCACACTATATACTGCGATAACGGTAAAAACTTCGTAGGAGCTAGCAACGAACTGAACAGACTGCTCAAGGAAAACGAACGGTCAGTTAGCGACTACGCGAGCAAAGAGGGTATAACTTTTAAATTCTCTCCGGCTTATGCACCGCATTTCGGCGGTATCTGGGAGGCAGGAGTCAAGACAGCTAAGTATCATCTGAAACGCATAGCAGGTAACTCTAGTTTAACCTTTGAAGAATTGTATACCCTGTTTGCACAGATTGAGGCCATTATGAATTCAAGGCCCATAACTTCTATGTCTGCTGATCCATCTGATCTGTCGGCACTTACACCGGGACACTTCCTTGTGGGCCGACCATTGACCTCACTACCTTCACCCATTATCCAACGTGGCGGCCTCAATAGATACAAGCTGATTGAGCGCCTGAAAAACCACTTCTGGTCTCGGTGGAGAAAGGACTACCTTACCACTCTGCAGCAACGCGTCAAATGGCAGCGCAAACAAGACCACGTTCGTGTTGGCGACCTGGTCTTCATCCTAGACGACCAGCTGCCACCTATGAAGTGGCTCATGGGCCGCATTACCAAGCTGTACCCGGGAGCTGACGGCGTATGCAGGGTGGTCGACGTGAAGACTGAGTACGGCGTCATTCATAGGCCCGTCTCTAAACTATCCCTACTAGATTCCCAAGAGCTCCTTGGGGAACATGTCCCCAAGGGGGGGGAGGATGTTCGCAACAGCACTGGAACGCGTTAATGCCGCGAATGCAAAGGGCTGCATTCGCTGGAACGCAACGTGTCGCCTGCGCCGGCGGCCGCCATCTTTTCTTCCCTTCTCTCGTACACTGCGAACGACAACGCGCACTAAAAACTTTTCTCATCTAATTATTGTTCAAAACTTATTTATTCTATTCTGTATAACTTGTCAAGGAACAATAAACGACATTTACTGTTAACACGCATCTGATTTACCTATTATCACACGAAACAATATTATTTATTAATAATAATAACAAAAAAAAAATAATAATCGCGTGCACAAAACCGACATAATCGACAACTGCACGTCGTCATGACTGTGACAATAAGGCTTCCACTCAGCATTATGCTGTGCTACGGGTTCGCGTTGATTTTCAGTGGTTACCCGAAGAGAACGTAGAGGGGCCCGTGGCTAAATAATAACAGCCGCACAGATCGATCAATCAGGTTAAGCTACGCTTGCCGCGGTAGGTCTATGGATGGGTGACCATCTTTACATACCGTGACCCCTCCGTGCCTCGGAAAGCACGTTAAGCCGTTGGTCTTGGCTGTCATTCGTGGATCTTTGACAGTCGTTACGGGTAGTCAGAAGCCCGAAAGTCTGACAACCAGTCTTACCAAGGGGCATCGTATTATCCAGTAACTGGGTTGTGGAGGTCAGATTGGCAGTCGCTCCATGTAAAATACTGGTATTCAGCTGCATCCGGTTAGACTGGAAGCCGACCCCAACATAGTTGGGAAAAGGCTAGGTAGATGATGACCCGAAAAGGGCGTACGGAAACCAAGTCAGGATAAATGTTTGGTTCTATCGGTAACAAAGCTAATAGGTCTATTTGGATATTAATCTTTAACATGAACAGTTGTTGTTCATTCATGAATGTTATCTGTAAAACGTTTGCCTCCAATGAGCCACGTTGTTCCCACGTTCCTTAATAAGAAAACCGCGCAATAATTTCAGTATAGAAGTAAAATCTTAAAAATAAATCGTGTGAATGATTTGGCAAATTGCCCAGAGACATCAGACGATACTGTTCGTATTCGGAAATACCGATAACGAGACGAATTAATTGATATTTAAACTTTAATTTAAAGATTTTTGGGGGGTTTTTACTTTTTGAGATTGGTGAAATTTATCTACAAATTTTAAAGATTGTGAAATTTTACAGGCAACGTCGAAATATAATCGTTGCTTGTTTCCTTTAGGGCTGATTTTTCAATAGTCAGATAACTTCTATACTTACTACGAATAATAAATATGACAGTTTGACATATTTTCTATACAAAAGCTGTCAAACCACAATATTTATTCCTCAAGTTATAAATGATCTAACTATTGAAAAATTTGGTCTTGGAAATACGATGAAAATAAAATTTTAGAATAATATGTATGGTTTATCTGACTGTGTGAAGATGACAAGTTAATGAATTTCTCACAATACGGATAGCGGCTCTAAAATCGAGATGTGCAGGACACTAGACTAGACGTGGTGGCAGGTGGAGTACACCGTTTTGAATGACTGCCGAGAGATGGTAGGTGTTGGCAGACCAACAGCCAGATGGGTAGCTGATATTGAGAAGGTCGCGTGTAAGACCTGCACCCTCGGGAGCCGCGCGAGCTTCGGGAGCCGCGCGACGAGCGCGGGCCTGCGGGCGGAGAGTAATGGGTAGCTCACCGTCCGATCAGGACCAGGCCCGTGCCGGACGGCGCGTACGTGTTCCACGCGCGCCTCAAAGAGATGTCAGCATCGAGGAGGGGCCCCATAGGGCCGAAGCCTGCCGGGTCAGCGGGATTGTCCGAAAGGGTTACCACTGGCCCGGAACATAAAGGGCTAAGGAAGGAACACGGGTGGGTTTTAGTCATTAAGAGTCTGACACTCCCTTCCGCTCCACCCAGAGTGGGAGGGGTCATTTGATGAATTCCCATCCGCAAAAAAAAAAAAAAGACCTGCACCCTAATTGCGTAACACACTATTAATCTCAATTTGAATAATTTTCAAGCATATTGCTAATCCATTGCTCCATAAGTTCGAAAAATGTGTCTGCTCAATAACGTAAATCATGCTATGAATATTGTTGAACTGTCAAAATGAAACCCATTGCTACTGATAGTGTGTTACGCAATTACCCTGCTGGTTGAGATTCGCACATACCAGGTAAGCATGGCACAAAAAGCAGGAGGCCTATCTACAATTTTATATAAAATCATTGATTTATATATAAATGTATAAAATGTACCTACATTTTTTATAAAATTACTAGCTGTGCCCCGCCTATATGATTATTTAATGACGCCTTTCCTATAAGAAAGTAGCCTATATGTTAATCCAGGGCGTCAGCTACCTCCATACTAAATTTTATCAAAATTGGTCCAGCCGTTTGAGCGTGAAGAAGTAACAAACATATAAACACATTAACACACACACCCCACACACACAATCACAAAATTTTCGCCTTTATAATATTAGTGTGATTAACGAAACGAAGGAGCCTGGATCTCACAACACAGGGAATCCTAGTATGAGGTCTTGGAATTCAATCTACTTGAATGTAAACTTAGCGAAATTTTTATTCTTAGAACTATAGTCTTACCTGTGGACAATCTCCAATATAATGTCCTTTCTTGAAGCATAGATGGCACATGTACGCTGGTGGAGGTGGCCGTGGTGGTCTTCGCAGAGACAAGGCCACCAGCTGTTCAGCCAAAGAACTGGTGTCGTCAGCCGGCGGAGCTGCAGGCCCTGACGCCGCGGTCGGCAGCGGACCCCATACGGAACCTGGCACCCACTGGAAATTGATACAATGTTTTATTAGATTAATATAAGGAAGATTGATTTGATTGAGAGATTTTCGTTTCGTAGGCATAAAAAACTAAATATTCATACATGTACCTACTTAATATACCTCTTTGCGTGCTGGTATTTCTTTTTGACTTCAAAAAGATTCATTTTTCACACCATATTCATGCCAATTGTTAGAGCATGAATGTTTCGTAGCAGTAATACAGTTATTAGTCTTTCGAGCCTAATGAAGAGGGCTTAAAAAGCCACAACAAAGACACAGGACATCACTAGGTACTAATGCTGAAGAAAGCAATTTTTTTTTAAGTTGCTCGACCATTTATTTAATTGTGGTCTTTAGAGCCGGAAAAGCGAACCAGCTAAATCTAAATCAAAATTAAGAGTTAAATCATGTGTTTTCTATGGTTTACATAAATCTTGCCTAAATCTAAAAGTATTACCTAAAATCTTAGTAATTCTTTCATCATTATTTTCATTATATATTGTTATGATGAAAGAATTACTAAGATGAGTTTGTTAATCGGTTTTCACATAAACTTTTTGCCAAAAAACGATAAGAACTAACCTATAAAGGTTGACGATCATGCCATTTATTAATGCAATCTGAACTAACCATCAAGTCATTACAGTACGCCATTGAGCTACCACGACTGACGACATTCCTAGACTTATTTAATCACGACCAATATGCGGCAACGATTAGACAAATGAAATTGCAGTAAATAATGACCGGCGCGCTGCGATTGGTCGGCGAGGGCACAGTATAAAGATATACAGTATTTCGACTTCATACAAACGGACGAAACGCGAGCTATACCTACGCGCCTCGACCTCAGCATGCGCTTGGCATGCAGACAGTCGCGACTGTGCCGCAGTGACGAACGGACGGTGTGTTGTTTTTTTTAACAATAACCGCGCAAAATAAATTGAAGTAGGTACATATTTAATATGACGAGTAGTATATATTGTGCTGTTTTTGGTTGCATGAATTCGTCAATAACGCATCCAGAGATAACTTTTTTTAGATTACCTGGAAACTCTGAAAGGTAAGACTATAAAATAATTTTACTTACTAGTAGGTAGGTACATAATGTGTGTCTTTTTAATGAATAAGTATTTCCTTTTATCTCCCGAAAAAAAGATGTCTGGATTAATAAATAAAGTGAATAGAGTAAAGGAAAGTGATAGACACGAGTGAAATAGGTAGTTATAGGCGGTTCATGAATCATTATACGGTAGGTACGCTTGTGTTAAAACCTCGGGGCATGTGTGTTTTGTTTTGTTAGTTTGTAAAATTCAAAGTAAAGACGTGGTTTTTATTATTAATATTTATGTACACACAGTAAAATACAATAACAAAACTAAATGGAAACACAAAGTAGGCAAATGTAATTAAAATGCTGGAGGCGGGCAGCCCTATCGCATGTTTACGTACCGCGCGGCTGTAGGCATTTATTTCAAGGTTACGGCCGAGTTACAATACTGTATGATCTTTATACTGTGGCGAGGGCGCGCTCGCGCATCTGTTCAACGAATTATTGAGCCCGTGCTCTCGTTCCAATTTCGAATGTGCGTTGACGCTCTGAATCACGCGCGGACACAAATGGACTAAACGCTATGCGTGTTTTTTGAATGTTCATTATTGATTTATTATATAGACAGGGGGGGCCTTTGATATAAGAGCTTCTTCTTCGTCTTCCAAATTCAAACGTTATGTCAAACAGTTTATTTGATAATTGGATTAGGATGGACGAATGGACTCTGTGTCAATTTTGATAAATATGCATCCAGTTCTATTCAAAACAAATGCAGCTGGACTTCGAATTCCTATATGGAGTACGTCTGACTGCTGCCGCACAAGGATATATGACAACACGAACAGTTTACTTCCTGCTATCCAGACAGGCAGTTGCTCGGTTTAAATCAGCAGATCAACTATTTTTTTAAGGAAAAGTACATGATAACAGAGCGGCAATTGGCAATTCTTGTAATTACCTCTCACAGAACGTTCCCTGCCAAAAATAGCCCTAATAGGCTATTTGACTGGTTTCTGACAAACATGTCAGATTATTTAATGGTGTCTAATGAGCCCACAAAAACCTATTACTTCAAATTGCATAATGTATTTCCTTTAAAAAATAGTAAATAAAAATGTACTGTTTAAATAAGCCGCCAAAACGCTATCTTTAACAATATGGCGTCGTGACGTCACGATTCACGTAAACAATCGTTGAAACGGTCGAGATACTAGACAAAAGTCATCTGTTCTGTCAACGATAGACAGAAATTTACTAAATCATGACGTCATCTTAAATTCAGCCAATCCAGACCGTTTTCCATTACGTGGCGCCAGATTTAAAAAGATGAAGTTTTTTCGGGATTTTTTTTTATAAATAATACATTGTTTTGTAGTGAAATTAATGCAAATCGATTTTAAAAGCGATAATCTATACGAGTGTCAATAATTATGACCTTATTTTTTACATTGTCATATAGCCTATTTCTTTAAATTTTTGACATCGATTGTCGCTGAGATGAGATTGCGCCTATGATTTTGAACGTTTTTAATTACGGGATTTTGCCTTCTGGTTGTGCGTCAATGCCCCTGCCACCCATAGCTAATTAACCTTACTCCTAATAATTGCGACATGATTGCGAACGCCGTCTGATGATTGAGTTGATTGCAAACACTTCATCATCTGCCTAGCCTTTTCCCATGTTGGGGTCAGCTTCCAGTCTAACCGGATGCAGCTGAATACCAGTATTTTACATGGAGCGACTGCCTATCTGACCTTCACAACCCAGTTACTGGGTAATACGATACCCCTTGGTAAGACTGGTTGTCAGACTTTCGGGCTTCTGACTACCCGTAACGACTGTCAAAGATCCACGAATGACAGCCGAGACCAACGGCTTAACGTGCTTTCCGAGGCACGGAGGGGTCACAGTAAAGATCACCCATCCACAGACCAACCGCGGCAAGCGTAGCTTAACCTGATCGATCAACCTGTGCGGCTGTTATTACTTAGCCACGGGCCCCTCTTGATTGCAAACACTTATTAGACGGAAATAGTGTGTTAATCAGAGCAAATAATATGAGGAGCGCAAACACACGAGAGCATTCGTCTGGTAATAAAATGATATCTTTACTTGTTTGACTTCCATAAGCTGATACCTACTTCTTCTTATTTGGCTTATGTTTTTGTGTTATCTTGATTTCGGACTTTCCATTTGTACAAGGTGGCGCAACAGTTGTCACCCGATTTTCTTTGGCTGTAATTTATTTATGAATGAAAATCTTTGGTTCTGCTGTTTGATTATGTTTATATGATGTCTTAATTTTTAACCTCCCACAAAAACAGAGGGTGTTATAAGTTTGTTTTTCCATTAACTCGAGAAAATGATATCGGCTATGTGGCTGCAACCAGAATTTATGACCATTCGGGCCCGATTTATGTTATTTTCCATCGCTCTTGCCAGAACTTCCGGCGATAGGTCCTCGCATTCTTGACGGATATTCTCTACGAGGGCTTCAAAAGTCTGATGAGGCATGTTGACAAGACTGCAAAAAACCCCACAAAACGAAGTCTGGAATGGTTAAATCAGGTGAATTGTTCCGCTTTTTTAATGAGTATAGCGTTGACGTGTATTTTTTAATATAATTACCTATACTTCATAAATGTCAAAGTATAAATGACATTTGCCGCCATTTGCAAAAATTTAGTTAAAATATTTATAGATATATGTTACAACAATTAAAAACGTGTGAGACAGCATTTTTGTTTATTGAAACTATTCCTTATTCAAATCTCTGTTTCCAAATTAGTGTTATTTCCATTTAATAACATAGGTACCTATTAACTTTGTGTATGCGTCAATATTGACGGCACGGTTGGCGCAGTGGTTAAGCGATTGACTGCTGCGCTGCGTGTCGCGGGTTCGATTCCCGCACGGAACAAATATTTGTATGACCTACAAGTAGTTGTCCCGGGTCTGGCTGTTTGTGTATGTGAGTTTAAATGTTTGTAAACGCACCCACGATACAGGAGAAATTCCTAGTGTGGGGCAACGTTTTTTTAAAAAAAAACAAAAAAAAAAAAATTAAGTTGACTTCAGAATGACCAAATGTGAATGTTATAAAAAAATTGAAGTTGTTGCGCAAACTGAACTTCCAAAAAGCCTTTCCTATTTGTTTAGGTACATGTTAAGGAATTAGATAAGAATCTTGTCTAATAGGCTACCTAACATTATGCTAGCCGAGAAACACAAAAAAAGTCAGAAAGAACGCTAAGCAAAAAAGGAAGTAATAGGGCGGGCAGGCGATGCGATACGACGGTGTGGGTCGGGGGAACAAGAAATTTCACGCAGACGATGTCGCGGGTAGAAGCTATTATGAGTATGACATAATATTTCAAATTCAAAAGAATGACTAAATGAATGAATCCACGATTGTCGTTGATGTAATTCATTACAAACCTAAATGAAAACAGACTTGCGCTGAAGCTTTTTTTTTTTTGCGGATGGAAAATCATCAAATGACCCCTCCCGCTCTGGGTGGAGCGGAAGGGCGTGTCAGACTTACTGAATAAAACCCACCCGTGTTCCTTCCTTAGCCCTTTATGTTCCAGGCCAGCGGTAACCCTTTCGGACAATCCCGCTGACCCGGCATTGCGCTGAAGCTTGTTGTTTTGATAGCTGATCAACTGAAACTTCCATGTTTTAGTGTTACAGCATATCACCCTTTCACCATGTTCCACATGTCACGTTAGAGATGACTTAAATCGGTATCAGGATTCAAGCAATCTATACCTAAAGATAGCAATTAAAACCACTTTCTTTTCCAGTAGGTCGGAGTAAACCGGAGTAAACCGCAATTTGCAGTCAAAACGATGCTCAAAGCGGCTATTTCACTTAGTATAATCCGTTTATATGAATATAGATATAATAATGCACGTTTGTTTATTAAAATGGCCAGCTATTAATACCAGGGAAGCGGTGGGCGGAGTCATTTTCGGAGACTATGTTCTGTGTTAGTTGCAATTTGTCCGATGCCGATCGAAATACATCTAGGTATGGAATGTTTTGGTGTTGGCTTGTTTTGGTTATAATCTTACTAATGTATCAATTATTGTGATGTGTGAACAAGTATGTAAGTACGTACCCACTTAACTAAGTAGGTACATACCTACTCTACTGTAAGTACTTACGTAAGCTACATCTTTTGGTCGAATTCAGCTCGCAGCAAGCGCTGAAGCGGTATGTTAATTAATTATGTGTAAAAATATATAATAATAATTATGTTAAACATTAGGTAATAGATGCATCGAGCGAGAAACAAACTTTAACAACTTAAACTGACTAAACTACCTAACTACTACTACTACTTTAACTAAATTTAGCAACTTTAAGTTAGTTAAAGTTGGGCTTGAGTTAATTTCTCGTTCCTTTTACTTTGAGAGCTCTGAACTAATTAGTCATCAGTTGTTATTTGCATCTACCATTGCCTTTGCTAGACCAAGGATGCATTATACACCAAACACTTACAAAAAAAAAGAACTTCAAACACAATCAATGTAAAAGAAATGATACAGGTGTTAAAAGCCAAAATTTTCGAAATTCTTGAAAAAACTTCAAAAAACTTTTTTGTTGTTTCTTCATCACTTGATGTAAAAAATTGTGAACCTTGAGGGTCTTCAAAATGTATTTCCTAAATGGGTAAACCTACGACCCTCTCCTTGTTTGGCTAACCTTCCGCCCTGTATAATAAATGTATACAAAATAATGTAAAACATTGCAACTTGCCCATTCTTCTCCATACTAAACTACCTTTTGGAAGGGGCGACTAGAATCAATTACTTAACGAACCTATTATTTATCGACGTTCAAAAGTGCTATCATAATCAGCCTATAATGTTCCCACTGCTGGGACACAGGCCTCCTCTCTGTGAGAGTGCTAGAAAAGTTCCTATTTGAAATAAATTATTTGACTTTGATTCGGCACGTTTGGTCTTATAGAAAAGAGAAAAAAATTGAAAATTGTACATTTGCTATAGAAAAACATAAGTCAGGAATACGTCCTAGAAAGAAGTCATAGATTGGTGCAAAATAAAAAAGTTTTTACTTAAAACAATTTTCAGCATCAATTAACAGGCTTATTTTTATCATCTACATTTTATAGGTACCTCTATCTACAATTTCCTTAGTCCAAAATAAACTTCGCTTATCAGTCCCGCGGCCTCATTTATAAAAGCTATACTTCTTAATCGCATCATTTGTTTCCTATTACTCTTTTATCTGTGGTACAGCTAAGATTGTCGGTGACTCTGTGAGTGTCCAGTTGCTTTACGATGACATCCTGTGGCCCGCTTTGATCATCTTGATTCTTGATAGCTCTCTTGTAAAACTGATTGTAAACACTAACGGTCTTATTCATAAAAAAAGCTTATAGAAGGTTTAAAGCACACATTAGTTAAAATGCTCATTAAGCCTTTAAAACGTTCGATAAAATTTTGTATTCATAAACGCTTCATAAACGTTCGATAACTAAAACGTGCTATAACTTCAATATAAATATAAATGTTGCCATTTTATTGAAGTCATCCAACAAATTGGTCAACATATTGAGTCGTCAAACGAGAATATCTGTCTACGCACCAAATAATTGTGACCATAGACATTATGACGTACGGAAAACTAATTTATTGTCTACGGTTTCGACAGTTTTGCCGCGTTAACGTCATTTTTGACAGTGAATTTGTTAATGTAATTTTATTGTCAGGCGAGCGAAAACCTTTGAATATTTTTTTGTATTTAAAAGAAATGGAATTAAGACCGGAGACTAGTTCCAAGAAAGGGCAAAGAAGTGAATACTCGTTTTGGTTGGAGGACGATAAGGTTTGTACTGTTACAACTAAAATGTGTTCAAAGTAAGTTTTGTTTTGTAAACAATCTTTATTTCTTAAACTTATTCTTGCTTTTGCTTTTCCTTAGATCTTTGGAAGAATTGGTCAGGGAGAGAGTTTCCATAATAGAAAATGAAGGTGGACGCTGGTGATGGCGCCAAACAAGTAGCTGAATTCTGGGCACAATAAGAAGATAGAAAATAAAAACACATACTGACTGACACCAACGCAAAAAAGGGGAAAAAGGCGGCCTGGCATGATTTACGAATTAGGTGCCTATCCAATTTACTTATAAGTTACAAAGTTCCTGAGTAAGCATGTCAAGAACTTCGTTTGATGAAGAGAAAGAATTATAACATTAATTTTGTATTTCAGGACAATAGGAAGAATGGTGCTTCACTACAAATAATAAACAGAAGAGGTGGCATAGATGGCAAATGAAAAGAAACATTTTAAAAATGTTGTTCTGCTAGCACAAGTTCTAGAAGCCAAATTAAAGTTTAGAGTATTTTAAAAATAAATTAAGTAATTAAACTGATATCTGTATATGTATAAGCTTTTTATTAATGCACTACTTGCTAAAATGTTTCCTCTTTATCTTCTTTGTGTCGCGGGGACGACTGTATTTTAGATCTTGTTGGCCCAAAACTTTGCCACTTCCACAATGTTGTCAGTGGCAGCGCAGAGGTCACTTTGACTGCATGTTTTGGGACACATAGGGTAGGATAGGAGGCGGAGCATGGTTTACGACATAGCTTCACAACCACTCCCTACTGGAGCACCTCCCTGCAGGGTGTAAACCTACATGATCCACACGGAAGTCCCTGAACCGTCTCCGGACACAAGTGGGAAGATGTACCTCTAACCTGGTAAAGTGAGGCTACCTCGGTGGAATGTTTCCTGAAAAGTTTGTAAATTAGCATTTGCATTTCCCCTTGCAACTTCTTGGGGTGACTGTATGATATTCATTGATATTGCTACCTACCCTCTAACTGAATGTCTCCATGGTCAACTGCAATATTGTAAAGGACTGCTCTAGCCACTATGGTTGTTGCATGTAAAAGACATTTTGAAAGCGTTGTTTCCACAGCCCAAAACAGCAGCGTCCCACAGTAATTCTTGTTGCTATTCCTCATATCCAAGACAAACTTACGAATCTGCAGAAAATGCATTTTACAGGGAATGATAAGTTTTTTTTAGTAACAGGTACCTATACCTAGGTATATAGGTACCGTGGTACATTTGGTTTTAAAAATACTACTTTTTTAAGATTAAATCTTACCAAACAAACCAAACCAAATGTACCACGGTACTTAGCTGTTACTAAAAAAAACTTAACATTCCCTGTAAAATGCATTTTCTGAAGATTCGTAAGTTTGCCGTGGATGTGACGAATTATGTCCTTCGTTATATTTTTCCTCGCTTCTATTTTGCATTGTAGTTATATAATAACTAACTAAATTGGTTAAACAGAAGTGCAACATAAATTATATACAACTGCACATGTTACATTTGTAGGTCAAACGTCATTTTCTATCAGCTGGTATAGAGTCGGCCATTTTTTTTTCCTTATAGTACTGTTATAGTAGGCTTCTGGGTTTCATAACTTTATAGTAGGTTTATAGAACGTTTTAGGGCTAAAATGCGTTTATGAATAACAATTTTTGACAACGAGACATTAGCAAGACTTTAGATGTTCTATAACTTATTATGAATAAGACCGTTATTATATCGTCCATTGTGAGACTAATAAGAGTTGGGTTATGTTATGTTACCTTTTTGTTTTTTACATTTTGTGGACTGTGACATACCTATAGACAATTTTGTATATCTACTACTCACACATTCAGTACAGTTCACTAGGTAACATATTATAAATAATTAGGGCCATACGAAATTGGCGTTTATTCAAACTGGCCACTCCGATCTCAAATATCTGGCGTTTGGTTAGAAACTCCAAATTCAAATTTATTTAAAGATTAGGCTTGTGTAGGTCTGTATGTGTATTTTGAATTTAGTGATTAATTTTTTTTCCAGCCATTTGATTTATCTTTGACATCGTATGGAAAACTTAAAATATCGCGATGAACGCGATATTTACGAATACGAGTTTAAACACGGTATACATAATTTATGTATTATGTAAGGTCCTCACATAAGAAATTGGTGTTTCATAGGGAAAAACAAAACGAAAAAAAAAATTATAAAGTTTAAATCAAAGTAGGTAAGTATGTCTATTATTTATCCGTGCATTTTCGCGATTTTATAGGTAGTTCATCGATTCCTTTGCTGAAAATATTGTAGGAGCGAGAATCATTCAAAATTTTGAAAGCGGTTTTGATTGACTGCAATCGGAATTCAATTTTTTTCCTTGGAAGAAATTGTTCAAATTCAGAAAAAAGTGGTAATCTGTTGGAGCAAGGTCCGGAGAGTATGGTGGGTGTCGGAGACGTTCGAATCACAGCTCCTCAAATTTAGCAACCGCCTGTTGTGCAGTGTGTGGGCTAGCGTTGTCCTGAAGCAACAGTGAGCTAGAGCAATTTACCAGTTTTTTCTTTTTTCAGTTCTTAAACGACTAGCTTTTTCATCATGGTTTGCAGTTATTAACAACACAGACCTGCCGTAATCGTCTGGCCAGATCTTAGGAAGCTGTAGTGGATGACAGCGGCACTGGTACACCGACTAGTAGGTACCTTTTCCTGAGTCAACTTTGGCTAGGGGCAGGATTCGGCCAGTTCTCTTGAGTTGGACCATTGTGATGACCGTTTCCGATTATCGTACAGGATCCATTTTTCACCAGAAGTAACGATACAATTAAAAATCCCCTCGTTATTGTGCTGTTGAGAAATGTAAAGCAGCACTCGAGGTGACGTGTTTTTTGGTGTGCTTCACTCAATTCATGCGGAACCCATTTTTCGAATTTTGTCACTTTCCAATTTGTTTCAAGTGAATTAAAATTGTTTTATCACTGACACCGAATCCTGCCGCTGACTTTGATGTGGTTTGCGATGGATCCGCTTCCACGATCACTTTTAATTTTTTTCATTGTCAATTAAGGACTCCGGCCACCCACAGGGTTTGATCTGCAGGTCAAAATTTCCAGAACGAAACGTTTGAACCAAAAATGTACGATGTTTTCTTTTACAGTAGCTTCCCCATACACATCATTAATCTTTCGAACTGTTTCTGCAGCGCTGGTGTCACGGTGGATCTCGTATTCGTAAATAACGCGATATTTTAAGTTTTCCATATTGTGAACAGAACCTGTGACAAAACGCAAAACGATGTCAACGAAAAATCAAATGGCGCGAAAACATATGAATCACGAGATTCGAAACACAAATACACAAGCTTATACTTGAAATAAATTTGAATTTGGAATTCCTAACCAAACGCCAGACATCAGAGGGGTAATTCTCGTAATTTAAGAACGTTCACAGTCTGATCTCAGTCTCAATCTGTCAAAAAATATCTCTAATTTTCCGACAAGTTTTTGACATTGATTGTCGCTGAGATGAGATTGCGACTAGATTTTGAACATTTTTAATTACGGAAATTGGCCTGCTGAGATCAAAGTGGCCAGTTTGATAAAACGCCAATTTCTTATGAAAGGACCTAATAAATACTTATAATGTACTTAGAGAGTTGATTTTGAGGACGAAATCAGCCAGTATTTCGTCCTCAAAACAAAAACTAAAACATTGATATACATACACTAGATTAGCAATTACCGCGCCAAGGCGTTGCCACTGGGATCAAGGCCACAGCCTCAATCGTAGCTAATGTCAGTTCAGTGCTCTGTGTGAGGCCAAACGAAGTTAGCCGAGTGAAAATTACCGCCAAAATGGGGAAAATGCGTAGTGAAAGAGTGCGATTCGAGGTCACAAAAACACAATAAATTAACCGGAATTACTTTCCACGCGTAAGTTTATTGTTTCTGTGTTTGTATCAACGTAAAAACGCAATTAAAATAAATAAAATGTAGAATTTTGTAAATTAGGTTCAATGTTGCCACTAAAAACTTAGTTTTAGTTTCCCACATTATGTGGGAGTTTTTAATTTATAGAGTATGTGATTTAAAAAGTTGGGTAAAATTTCGCATGGCTAGGCAACACCCTCCCGCCATTGCATGTTTATATTGCGGTCTTTGTCTAATCTAAGCGACGGTATTATTCTTGTGACTTGTGTAAGTGAGTCAGATATTTATGTTTACTATTAAATGTGTAGTGGTTTCAAAGCTACGTCGTCGCGTTTAAATAGTGGTTACATTTTTTTGACACATTATAATGAGGTTTGCTTCTCTAGTTATTTAGCTCAACCTTTTTGAGTATGATGACCAACAATAAATATCAATCTATCAATGATATCAATGAAATCTATATATTATCATAATTAACATATTTTACAATTTAACACTAAAATATACATATTATATACAAGTTAGTATATAGGTAATAAAAAAAGGAAAAGAAAAAGACAGGAGCTCATTGGGCATCAAAAATTCGTCCGCATCACTGTCAATGGCATATGTGCTCAAAAGGCTGGCAGCATTATCACGTTGGATGGCAATGCTTATTCTTTGGGCTAAAAAAGTAATTAAAAAAAAGAAATTAACTCAAAATTATGAAATAACTTTAATTTCGGAAGTCGTTTCTGTATTTTAGTTTTAGTTTTTTGCCACCGACTTCCGAAAAACAAAAATTTTATCGAAATCCGTTCAGTGGTTTAGGCGTCAAAAGGTAACATACAGACAGACAGACAATAAATAAATTCGAAAGTAACTCGTTTGTCTGTCTGTATGTTACCTTTTCACGCCTAAACCACTGAACGGATGTCGATAAAATTTAGCAGAGAGATATTGCATCCCGGGGAAGGACATAGGATAGTTTTTATCCCGATATTTCCACGGGATCGACACTTATACGGGTGTAACCACGGGGCGTTGCTAGTAATATTACAAATGCGAATGAGTGTTTGTTTGTTACGCTTTCACGGCTAAACGGCTTAACCGATTTCGATTAAATTTGCTATGGGGATACTTTGAATCCTGGGGAAGGACATAGACTACTTTTTATCGACATACCCTGCGGGCGAAGCCGCGGGCGGAAGCTAGTAATGTTATAAGTCGATCGTTTCCTAGCATACCAGAGTATAACAGCATTCCCGGACACAATAATAAAGGTAGGGTGCATGCTGCCGAGTAACCATAACTCTATAATTAGACCACGGCTACCTGTCTGGTTTCCATCACGTGTTTGTCAGCCAAACACTTTTGGACGTACGTTTTCCGTATAACGGGGGACACTTTTGAAGATGGCCTTTGGGGACATTTTAGTGTAATTCCAGAGTTAAATTATAGGGGAGTTTAAAACTAGAAGGTCTTAAGTACAGAGGCACAGGCGTCAGACCTTAATAAATCGCGTGATGTTGTTTATTTTTGAAGTGAAAACTTCTTTAGACGAGTTGGGCATTTTTGGAGATGGGAAAAAAGTTTTTTCCCCTTCTCGCGCCACTGTTACCGTAAGCGACACCGTGCATGTTTTGTTTATAAGATGATTAAAAATAGCCGCTTTGGATGTGTTCGGCTGTCCTCGGGATGTACTCGGTTTTAATGTATGTCCGATATGTCAGTGAGTGATGACAAAGTATTCGGTTTGTGTTTTGTTTTCACTTCTGTCGGCACTCCCGGAGTGCCACTGTTTTTTTTCCGTCATCTTCTTAGCGTGTCGATGGCAATCTATGTATATACAGTCAGCCCAGAATTTGGCAACAAGCTTGGCACCTTCAGTAGCGTCCATCAACTCCTGTAGCGTGCAGACAACAGGACACGCTTTTTAGGGTTCCGTACCAAAATTATAAAAACGGAACCCTTATGGTGAGACTAAGTCTGTCTGTCCGTCCGTCCGTCTGTCTATCACCAGGCTGTATCTCATGAACCGCGATAGCTAGACAGTTGAAATTTTCACAAATTATGTATTTCTGTTGCCGCTATAACAAACAACAAATACTAAAAACAAAATAAAATAAATATTTAAGGGGGGCTCCCATACAACAAACGTGTTTTTTTCGGCGTTTTTGCCTTGTGATATGGAACCCTTCGTGTGCGAGTCCGACTCGCACTGGGCCAGTTTTTTAGCCTTGATAATTTGTTTCAATTGTAAGGTGATAAGTCCTAAATTATGTACTTACCTTTGTCTATGATTAAATTGATTACTAGATTCTCATACTTTTTCTACCCATATTTTAAAATAAATTATTAGAATTTGGGTTTTATCACTGGGGTAATTACGTAAGACACTAACTGTATGTAATTTTTACCGACTTCAAAAAAAAGGAGGTTATGACATTTCAACAACATTCATTGCGTTATTACGTTGTTGAGCAGACAAACTTTTCGAACATAAGATGGAATGGATTAGATGAGAGTCAAAATGGCGGGTGTACCTTAACTAATCGAATCCTTCCATTTACCAAAAAAATGTACCTAAATTGTACTATTTAGTACCTAGGTTTAAAAAAACTGTACCTTCTTCAGAACGACATTATTTCGAAATAAAGGTACACCCGCCATATTGACGTCAAGATGGCGGGTGTTCTATAGTATTTTATTATTTAACCATTACTCATAAAATGTAATTACACCAAAAAATTTACCTAAAATGTACTATTTAGTAGCTAGGTTTAAAACAATTGTACCTTCTTCAGAACGAAATTGTATTAAAATTAAGGTACACCCGCCATATTGATGTACATCAGAACGTTCAGCCTACCAAGGTAGGGAGCTGGCTGCTACTCCAGTTTCTAGTGACGATTTTGTGACGTTTATAGATGCCAGTCAAATAATTTCTGATGTACTGTCACAAATTGGCGGATAGCGACTGAAATAGGGTGACAATGTAACCTAAATTATATATATATAATAAACTAAATAGTACAATTTAGGTACATTTTTTTGGTAAATGGCAGGATTCGATTAGTTAAGGTACACCCGCCGTTTTGACTCTCATTGGATTAGCGATATCATTCAAAATTATGTTACGCAATTAGAATGCAGGATAGAAATAACGTCACCGATGAGAAAGTCGTCCCTATGGCAGGAGCTGTTTAGTCACACTCAAATACACACTATCTGGAAAATTACATGAAAAAATAATGTATGAACGATTGATTTTTCTTATCTAACACTAGCTGTTGCCCGTGACTTTGCCTGCGATCCAGGATCAAAAGTAGCCTATGTCCTTATCCAGCCGGTCGATTCTGTAAAAATCTCACCGTGCAAACTTAGGTGAAGTGAGTTTGGTTTTTGCTAGGAATTGACACTATTGACAGCTCACTCCACGCTCACTTCACCTAAGTTTTCACGGTGAGTTTTTTACAGAGTAGCACCGCTGGTCATGGTCTGTCTGTGTGACAAATTTCATCCAAATCTGTTGAACCGTTTTAGCGTGAAACCGTAGCAAATAACTCATTGCGCATTCATATTGTTAGTTAGGATATACTTAATCTAAGTTACTAATAGTCTTGTATGCATGTGTGTGTGTTTCTATATTATCAAGACCTCAATAATAAAATAACCAAAGGTGTAATATTTCTTTAACTTAAAAGAATTCGTCCATTATTTTATTAGTGGTATATACAAGCCACTAAACCAACAGTAGGTGGGGCAGGAAGGTACTGGAGTTAAGAAACAAGGGCCGGAAGACGAAATGTATCAGTTAAAAGATGGCAACATTATCTGGCAGTATCTCTATAGTAGCAGGAAAAAGATGAATGAAGAGGCTTAGAACCGAAAAATTTAACAACAGAGCTTATCTTCACTTATACACAACTAGCTTCTGAAATTTCTTGTTTCAACATAAAATATATCCCCCCCCCGCCCCCCCCTATAAGGTACTTCGTTTTCGCTTAGCTTCTTTCTGACTTTTTTTTTTCTTTTGCTCTGCTCCTAAGGGTGGTGGTGTGATGTCAACTATAACCTTCCTCGAAAATGGGGCTATCAAATGCAAAAATATTTTTTCAAATCCGACTGGTAGTTCCAGAGATTAGCGCCTTCAAACAAACAAACGGTTCAGCTTTATTATTAGTTGATGATAGATAAGATTTCCAAGTTAGAAGTGTCACCATCGTCACCTTCATAGCTCTTTATTATTAAGGGGCTGGTTTCAGCCTCACTGCACTCGGATAGCTCAGACCTCCCCCCCTCCCTATGTGGAGTTAAAAATAAATAAAAAAAGATAACCATAAGAAAGAAATAATTTAAAAAAATAGTAAGTAATAATCGTTTACAGTTAGATAGGTATAATATTTGTAAATAGGTATGTGAACACTATGTAGGTATCAATATAGTAATTAATTTATCTGTTACAAGACGTGTGCCCGTGGATTTGTCATCGGCAGAAATGACGAACTTCCATAAAAACTTTTATCCCGTATTTAACCCCTTTAGGAATGAGTTTTCCTTCTATAGTGCTAACCTTCGTTATGTAAGGAAGACTTGTGCAAAATTTCATGCTTTTAGGCCCAGCCGTTTAAGCTGGGCGTTTTCAGTGCAATCAGATAGCCTCCATACGAACTTTTTGGAAGTGGCAACTAGGTTATATTCTTCTTTTGTAGGGGTTCCGTACGCAAAGGCTAAAAACGGGACCCTATTACTAAGACTCCACTGTCCGTCTGACCGTCTGTCACCAGGCTGTATCTCATGAACCGTGATAGCAGTTGAAATTTTCACAGATGATGTATTTCTGTTGCCGCTATAACAACAAATAGATACTAAAAACAGAATAAAATAAATATCTAAGTGGGGTATCCCATACAACAAGCGTGTTTTTTCGGCGTTTTTGCCTTGTGGTACGGAACCCTTCGTGTGCGAGTCCGACTCACACTTGGCCAGTTTTTCTTTTATTTAATTCAAACATATTTATGTTAGTAGGTATACTTCAAAAATTATGTTAGTAACCAAAGATTAAATACATGCCACAATAATAAATGTACTATTATAATTAAAACTAAAATTAAATAACTTAAATCATCATCATCATCATTTCAGCCGAAAGACAATCAAATTGTAAAATAAATTCATTAGTTAAATCGCAATAATCTTTAAATTCATTTAAAATCTTTAAGATCATTTACATCTTCAAATTAATTAAAATCAAGAAATTAAATTTTAAATGTTGATATTATCTAGTGCCTTTGGTCTTGTTATGTGAAACTTTAACTTTGAATTTAAATGGGAAGAATTATAATCGGACAATTCCCAGCTGTGAGACAGGAAAGGTTATAGAAAACATAATTATGTTCCCATATTTCCGAGATACCGAGTACATCGCTACATGCAGTAAATTAACAGTAGTACCAATTAATTGTCATAGCAGTTGCACGGAATATGCGTAAATATTGCGTATTTAATTTTTATGTCAATGACCCTTGTTGCCGGATTTAGGCGCGATTTAATAGCTGTTTATACCGTATCTGAACTATTTTGATCGCGCACACGGCACAGTCCATGCTTGCTTTGGTCAATATACTACTGAACTTTCGTATTGCGGATAGATGCACTTGAACGGACTTACAGGACTTAAACACAAAAAAACGCAAGTTTTAGAAACAATAAAAGTATATGATTGACTACAGTAAACAAAATCAGAAAATATATAGAGTATATACACCTACAATAGATATTTTGTAAATAGATAATTGCTTCATATTTTGCAGTAAATTACCAGTGTTGTGTCATCGCGCTTTTCTATGCAATCCGACAAAGACCGCGCTTTAGGTCATATAAGCCCGGAAAACATATGCCTGTAACTTGCACAAAAGTATGCAAGTAGCTTGCATGCTATTGTGGTATTCACCAAACAAAAGTTCTTATGGTATGCAAGCTACTTGCACACTTTTGTGCAAGTTACAGACATGTGTATTCCGAGCTTTATAGTACGGAGTTACGGATACAAATATTCTTGATCAGTCAACGTTCGTATTGGTCCTATTTTCTTAATGAGTTTTAATCAATTAGAAACAGTTCTAAAGATACTTCAAAGCTATTCTGATGTCGATCTGTAAAACATATGGATCAGTCTCTACGTAGGTAGCAGTAATGTTTTGACCCTTGTTTATATAGCGTGTTACTACCTACGTAATAGAGGAATAAGAACCAATAATCAACAATTTGGTCTTTAAGTCCTGATTAGGCGACTTTAACCTAAAAACTCCTTCAATTAGGTGCAACTGATGATGAAACTATTGAAGTAATCAACTGTTGACTCATACTTACTATGAAACTGTTAGATTTATTTTGTTACTGACGTCACAACGCTATATGGATCAGGGAGAAATTTCTAATACATCAGTATGGATTGTTGACTATACAGCTGTTAGCCTGGACTTGTATATTTTTCAGTTCCTAGAAGCTTGGTCGATCTCAGTAAGAGCAAAAATATTTGTTGCAACATTTGAAACGAATTTTTTTAAATAATGGTTCTATTTTTGACCGAATCAAGATGGTTTACTACTTTTTCAGCGTTCAACAAGGGACGTTGCGTCTAACAAATACATGAAAGAAAGAAGTCAATACCTGATCATTCTGGTCATGAGTCAAGTACAGCCAGCCGAGCAGAGCTTGGGGGCAGCTCTCGGTCTTGCCACACCACTGGGGCAGTTCCGCAGTCGGCGACATTGCACCATAACACTATCACAACACCACTAATACCAAAATACCGGGTTTACTTGAAATTTTGGTACTCTTTGTTTGTACGTCAGGCCATCGCGTCGCGGCCCGGTCGACGGGTATTTTTGGATCGCGATCGGTTCCACGGGATGCGTCTGCGCCGGCTACGTTGTGACTAGCGGTCGCCGCCGCGCCTTAAGACGGGAGATGTGGCAATTAGGGACGTCTGGTCGGCAGAATAATGTTTAGATATCGATTGCAATGAGAAATTAGAGCGAGTTATGTGAAGCTTTAGGAATTTTTGAAAGAAAAATGAAATGAAAGTGAAACTTTGGATACATAAGATTCTTCCGTTTAAGCATTATTGACATAAAGGTTATTAGATATGTACGTAAACCTGAAATATATAAATTCTTCTCCAGAATTCTAGGACTTAAATCTTTGTGGCTACTATAAGTAACGTATTTTAATTCCATTATCTCTGTATATATACTTTTGTTGGAATGTTTAACTGCATCAAATCTAGCAATTTAAATATTTCTTAAATCCATTACTTTATTACTCCACTGAATGTCCAGTATTCCATAGTAAATATATCTGCAACGATATCGATAGTTTCGTGACATCACTAGTAGCGACCATGTGGGCGCACCCGCCCGCGCCGGGGCAGCCAGGAGAGCAATATTTTGGTTCACTCCGTACCACGACACCACCAAACGACACCACATATCGCTCTGCTACTTGGTACCGGTAATAATCTTTCAGCTATTGATTTGATCATAACACAAGCGAATGTTAATAGTTTTAAATGGCTTATTTACCGAATGCAAACTATAGTTTTGTATCTCAGTACTCGGATGATTTATCAGAAAGCTTTTTCAGCACTATTCGACCTCCTAGGTATCCTACCAGAGATATTATATTTCTGTGTATCCTACCTTCGACGATTAATTTAACGGTCAACGGAAATACAATCCTAGTGTTGTGACTTGTGAGCCAGTTCATGCTTATTCATAATGGTGCGTTGTTGTCGTTTTAAAGTCAGCAGTCAGCACTCCGAGTTCCGACCTCCCGCCATGTTCCCTCCTAATATAAGTAGGTCGCACCATCATTTGCTAAGGATTCGGTATTGTAGTGTATTTTAAAGTATGACGTATGGGGAGCGGAGTGTCTGTTCCGTTTAAGTTTCTTAGGTAAGGATTTTGTGGCTAATTGAAATCTCGATTAATGATTGTTTTATTCTTGTTGTTAGTTTCAGCAGTGACAGGTAGGTAGGTCTTACATTTACCTATGTGTAGTATTAAGGATAATTTTCAAATCTGAAGGTGTCAGGCTGAAGGACCAATTTTGGCCCATTGGTCCTGACACAATTTTAATAAACTATCTTCTGCCAGCGACGTCGTTCGCTTGGCAGTCGTAAGACACCTTTCCATCCCGCGCCATTACTTCGTTTTCGCATAGCGTTCTTTCTATTTGTTTTACATTTTGCTCGGCTCCTAAGGGTTGTAGCGTGGTGTTAAGTAGCCCATAACCTCCCTCAAGAATGAGGCTATCAAATGCAAGAAGAATTTTCCAAATCAGACCGGTAGTTCCAGAGGTTATCGCGTTAAAAAAAACAAACTTCAGCTTTATCGTTACTGTTTTAGTAGATTCTGCGTTTAAAATTGTATTTTTTTTAAAAGCTTTTTGATTTATTGTTACTTTGCCACACCATGCAGTTTCCAGTAAAAAACACTCGTCCCTAAGTGTCTCCCTGCCATAAAATAAAGCTTTCATAATCATTTATAATTCACACTTGAATGTGTCAAGTTACCTCTCAAGTGTTTTGAAATACTCTCAAGAGTTCTCCCTTAAGTTGTGTTTACATAAGGCATATTATTGCAAATATTTGGCGCAACAATGTACCTAAGTATCCAAGTGTTTAGTTTCTCCCACTAAGTTGTGGGATGTTTTTGAAAACATTTGGCTTACGTATATTTGTGGAGAAGTTTTTCATAAGTTTATAAATTACTAGCTGGGCCCCGCATCTTGTATCTCGTCATCTCATATCATGTTTTGTATGTTAAGTGTCTTCTTATCTCTTAGTATCTTGTGGTCATGGTCTACCCATGTGCCAAATATGATCCAAATCTGTTCAGCCGTTTTATCGTGAAAGCGTAACAAAAAAAAAAACACTGTTTTGAGAGCAGTGGTGATGAAACTGGGTTCGAACCCACGACCTACAACTGTAAGTCGGTGCCGAATGTGCCGATACCACTGGGCTGCTCTACCCACAACAGTTTCCTGTAAACTCGATGTAATAATGCCATTTTTCTTTACATCGTTATTGAATAAAAGCCTAGTGAGCGGCGGGGCGACCACTCTTGCGCATGTTTTGTAACAACACTTTTATTGTAACTATTATTTATTTATCTTTGCAAATAGAAGCGTCTGAGTGCTTATTTATTTGGTTTTTATACTTAATGACCGTGCACGTTTTTACACAAGCTTTTTCTGTTGCTTTTTGTGGCGATGACATTGTTTCACTCTTACGTTCCTTATTGCGAATTGTTTTCGCAAATACCTCTCAAAGATACATTCTGATGTCGGTAACATATTGTATCACGGAAACTTGCATTAAAATCACATATAAAGAGGTCAATTTCAGTATCAATATCTATTGAAGAGCCCACATTACACTATCAAATGGAAAAGTTCCTTCATCATCATGACTTGATAAACATTGGCCCAACTGTATCATCCATTGCTTCTTCGTCAAACATTTTCTTACATTCCATCAGCGTTAATTCACCAATGTATGTCACACAAACGCCAATGTTTGTCCGCCATGACACATTGGTGTGACGTTTTAAATTGTCAGTTTATTGTATGGTCTATTGTAGTCAATTAAGGAGCGACATGCAGTCCAATTGAGTTTATTACGATGCCCAAGCGTTTGTATGAACTGTTAATAAAACTACAATTTTATACGCGTTCGAGTACTTATTTCTTTTTCGAGTTTGACTTGGTCCTTTTGGTGTTTTCTTCTACGTTTTGTTTCTTTGGTACGATTATCTTTTAAACCAAAAGGAAAAGTTCTAATTCATTTCTCTATGTTGAGACGAAAAAGGTTTACATATCTACTGTATTATTATCACTGCCAAATATTCCTTGTATTAGAAGTGGCTGAGGTATTATAAGTACTATTATTATTTTCCTGTTGATGTTCCACTTCAGCGCAAAGGCCTCCCTACTCTCTTTCCACTTCTCTCTGTTCAAAGCTGCTAAGGACCAGTTCTTGTTGAAGGAGTCCAGCTCATCCCGCCATCTCCGTCTGGGCTTGCCACGATGTCGCTAGCAGTAAGAGGAACCCAATTGAATCGTAAGTATGGCCTATTGTTCCTTCACGTAGTTTTAAGGAATTGCGCAATGTGTCCAGCCCAGTTCCATCTTAGCGTGGCAGCTTTCCAAGTGACATCAGTTATCTTTGTGATGGAACGGATGGTAGTAGTCATAAACCGGTCTATTAGTTTGATACCCAGAATACTCCGTTCCATAGCCCTCTGGCAAACCTCGAGCGTGGACCTCTGCTGATTTGTCAAAGACCATGTTTGACCACCATATGTGAGGATGGGAAGTATGCACACGTGAATGAGTCTTCTCTTAAGGGACAAAGAAAGGTCACCCTTCATTAGGCTGAAGTATACCTATCATAAGCATAATCAGCCTATAAGTAATGTTCCCACTGCTGGGACACAGGCCTCCTCTCTGTGAGAGGGAGTGGGCCGTCATCTACCACGCGGGCCCAGTGCGGGTAGGTAAAAATTTTGAAAAAAGAAAAAAAAAAAATATTTTTTTGTTTTGTTTTAATCACATGGATGGGGTATGTAAGATGGTATTCCTACATACCTAGGTACCTACTACTTTCAGTAACATGTAACATCACGCCTGTAACCCCTAAGGGATAGTCAGAGGTGTACACACGACAAAATATCAAGCTAGGTATACTTTTCCAGTTTTAGCTGACGTCGCATTGCTTTGACTTGTCGTACAATGAGAAGTCAGCTTATAATTATAATAATTTGAATGTAAAACGATGGATGGACTGTGTGAAAGATAATATTGCCTACTGAGATGACGACTAGAGAATTATGGAAAAAAAGACATGTTGCGCCGACCCCAAATAAATTATCAACGATGATGACCACGCCACGTTTTACTGAACAAAAAACTGTCTCCTTGGGGGAACTACCTTCATGATTGACAAAAAATAAAACTGAAGAACAGAATGTTAAGAAAGTACTATAAGTGTTTAGTAAATAAAAAATAAAACCGTCGCCCCAACTTGACTTTATTAGTTAGATCAACACAGCATTGTTGTTGTTTGTCACTTCTCTTCTTAGACGTAATAATTTATCGCCACCTTAGGCCCCGTTCCCACTATGTCGTGACGACAGATTATCGTGTCGTTTAAAGCGTCGTGACTTGTGCATTTAAATGGAGGTGTTCACATATCCGATTAACTGTCGTCCACGAAGTTTTTTTTGCAGTGACGACAGATTGTCAAGTCAATGGGAACGGCTAGCACGACAGTCGTAAAAACGTACGATACGATAAAAAAACGTCACGACAAATCATGTGTCGTTCTTGCGACTATCTATCGTAGCCACGTATCACATATACGTACACACGTTTATACCACTACTGATCTTCAAAAGAACGTAGAAGCAAATAATGTGCCAACGACAAGGCAACTGCCGTGAACAGTAAAAAGTCGTCACGATCAATGGGAACAGCTAGATACGACAGTCGTCCAACGATAAATTAATCGTCACGACAGTGGGAATGCGCCCTTAGCGTTAGAAAATATGGGCAGCGGGATAATTGTGTAACGTAGGAATGGCTTTCATTTTGACAGTTCAACAGCATTCATTGCGTTATTTACGTTGTTGAGCAGACTAATTTTTCGAACATATGAAGCAATGGATTAGCAATATCATTCAGAATGATTCAGATTCTGATTGATAGTGGGTTACGCAATTGGGTCCAGAGGTCATTCTCAAATTTATTATAGCTCAAGTACGGCCTCATGTTCATGGGCGTGGGGGGTCCTATGTTCGATGCTCAAGAGTGTTAATATGTTTCGATTAGGAATTTCTCAGTAACAGTCCGGAATCTGGATATTAGTCACTAGTTTCGCCCCATGTTGCCTGGGACCTAACGTGCGAATTAAAGCAGGTGTACCTGACATTTGACAATACAGTACAAGTCTGCCTACCCCATTTAGGTCGGCATCCGCAGGCGTGATGTTGTGTCATGTTATTTTTTTTATCACTTCAATGTCTCCAAGCTGTTCCCACTATAATATACCTAGTGATAAAACAAAAACTTTCTTTACTGAGCCCATTGATAAATAACTGAGCCCCACACGTGTTGTGTCCTTCATTTGTTTTTGGAGAGTACATTGTTTTTTTATTAATTTGTGCAACATCTGCCGCACTGACCATTTATACACAATGCTTGATGTAACAGAACCAACCTTTCTAATTTTTATGCGTTTTCGTTTCAAGTTTTGTAATGTTCTTTATGATCTTTACTTATTGTTCACTAGAGGATAAAGCAGTGTCTTTTGTCACGGGCGCTACTTTGAATCGCGAAGTAACGAATAAGTCCAAGTTAAAATTAGAATCCTGAGTGCAGCAAGGGATTCCAAATTCTAATAACATTATTGACAAACGGGTTATACTGAAATTCAGTACATTATTATTGCCCGGCAAGAGCCTAGGGCTATTACGACTTGCTTTAGGTTAGGTTTGCTTTTAGTTTTACTTTTAGTGCCCGGTTCGGTAAATGGTTTTAGATTGGCGTAACAGATAGGGCTTTTGTTAACATCCCGTCATGATAAAAGCAGTACCTAGATGTTTTAAGAATTGCAGCAACACAACACACTACAAATCATCATCATCATCATCATCAGCCTTTAATGTTCCCACTACTGGGACACTGACCTCCTCTCGATGAGAGGGAGTGGGCCGTAATCCACCACGCGGGCCCAGTGCGGGTTGGTGGATGTCACAGGTCTTCGAATTTTTGGTTCTAGGACATGCCGGTTTCCTCACGATGTTTTCCTTCACCGTTTTGAGAGCAGTGGTGATGAAATAACTTACACAAAGTAAAGCGCCTGTCTGGGTTCGAACCTACGACCTACAACTCGTAAGCGTGTCCGTGACCACTGGGCCACTCCAAATCACTGGGTCACTACAAATGTCAGTGCAAAAATATATCTAATGCGCTACATGTTTTAAAATCTGGGTTCACGACAAGCGCAATAATAACAACTTTTTTAACTGTCAATTTTTTTACCAAATTTTTGTTTTTTTCGAAAATTCCCAAAAATTTAAATAAACTGCTTATTAATGGCCAAATTGAATGATATTTTTTTTTTTATTGAATTAAAGTAATGAGTAAGCAATCTAGCAAAACATGTTTTAGGCCTTGTGTCATTAGACATAAAAAAACATAAAAATTAGGTAAGCAAAAAAAATAGGCAAGACTTCGTCGAAGACAACCATGGCTTAAATGGTTCTAAATTGTCTGTACTATCTTCGCCTTAAAGCTTTTCACCCATCTTCCAATCACCTGTATAATAGAGTTACTTTCTAAAAAAAATAAGTAAAAAAACATGTAGGGGAATAAACTTTAGGTTTTGGAGGTTCTTAATCTCGTGTGTGAGTGACGTGCGGTTGCGTGTCACACAAAAAACTATGGTTTATATCACGGAATGACCTATGGTGTAGTATGTGTAGTATACTAAAAGGTTTACCGCTGAAGGATTAGAAATGATAAAGTAAATAAACTCGTGAAAACAATCAGTAGAAAATAATTACAGTAGACTATGTTAAGCAGGGAGCGGTGAATGCTTATGCGAATCCCGCACCCCCGGCCATAGGTAGAGGTGGAACACCGCGGTGGTTTTAGTCGGTAAGAGTCCGGCATGCCCCTCTGTCACCCCCACGATGGAAGAAGTCCGTGAGGATTTACACAGAGCACCAAAAAAAAAAAAGAGTATGTTCGGCAGATTATTCCTAATTATTTTGGAACTATTTCAACAATATTATTGATTAAACTTATCTAATAAGATGTGGAAAAAATATGCAGTTTTATTCAATTCAAGTCAACTCAGCCTATCGCAGTCAACTGCTGGACATAAGCCCCTCCCAGGCTGCGCCACCACACTCTGTCCTCCGTCGTCCGTTTCCAGTCTGTCTCAGCCTACATGTCGTCGGTCCAACTAGCGGGGGGCGTCCCACACTACGCTTGCCGATACGCGGTCTCCACTCCAAGACCTGTCTGCTCCACTGGCCATTTTTACTTTGACAAACATGGCCAGCCCACTGCCACTCCAACTTGCTTACCTGCTATGCAAGTTATATCGCTATGTTTTATTGCCTTACTGCAGTGACATATAGGTATTACTAGCGCTGATAATATTTGTAGTATACTTTCCTACCTATACTGCAGTCCTTTTAAAAAGTACCTAAATATTTTTGTTTCCGTCATTAGTTTACTGTGGTTGAGTCGGGCATTTGTCGGGTCGTCGAATCATTATTTATAACTTGAATAAGGTTTATCATATTATGAGTATTAATACCTAGATTTACATTCTTAAAACAATTACATTGCTGGCTGGATGTAAAAACTCCAACAACGAGGCGCCTACAGAAAAAAAATAAAAATTTTTGACAAACAAAATAAAAATGTTCCAAAATTGACAGTAGTTATTTGACACGCCGTGTTTCTGTTTGTTTCAAGATTATTTTATTTCAAGTGAAAAAACATACTGCAATAATTCATCAGCAAAAAATCTACTCTCCAAAAATCTGTCTCTTTGATGGTTTGCATGCCGATTTTCTTTCAGGTAAGATTTTTAGATTTTTGTTTTTGACTTACGTTTGACGTAAGTACGTAAGTACTACTTTTAGTAGGTAGTTCACGTGTCTGATACCATTTATCTGGAGCCAGCAGCCGATGATCCTGGCAAAATTCTCGTAAGCTTCTCTTGAAAGTTACAAAAGATTTAAAGAATTTAATAAGTTTAATGATAACAGCGTCAACCAATATTAAGTACCTAAGTACCACTTTCAGCAACTGGCTATTAATAAAGGTAAAGAGGCGTAAATACCAATGTCCATGAATTTATCTCATTTGATTTGTGCTCGACTGCCCGATGAAGGCCATAGAGCACTGGTGGCCCTCTGGAAACCACCGCGTCTTAATGAGATGAAGGTCGTAGGTTCTGATCCGCAACCTACTTGTGTAGGTACCTAACACACTTTCAATCACAATCTGAATCATTTTGAAGGATCTGCTAATCCCAATGGATGGCTTCATATGTTCGAAGAAATTGTCTGTCAACAACGTTAATAACGCAATGAATGTTGTTGAACTGTCAAAATTAAACCTATTGCTAATAGTGTGTTAAGCAACTACCCGCCGGGCAGGCATTTCCCTTGCGTGTAAAATATTTTATCATAACGGCTCACAAAACGATGAAGGAAAACATCGTGAGGAAACCGTCATATTCTATAACCAAACCAACCCGCACTGGGCTCGCGTGGTAGATTTTTGTTTTTTATAAATTCACCCGTCATCACAGGGCGTTGCGTGTTTCCTCTGACGTGTATGATCAGACCCCTTTTTTTACAATTTATTTATACTATCAAAGGTACAGATTTTCTTAACTTATTTTACTTAATCCAGTTTTACATTTATTCGCGTGGTAGATTACGACCCACTCCCTCTCACAGAGAGGAGGGTCGTAGTGCTTATGCTGAGGCATGACTCGATCCCTATACATGTAATAGGGATGGAGACCATGACATACTAGCGAAATCGACAACGATTATCACTACATACATTTCTGCCTAAGGTAACCTTCAGAGAATTCAAGCAAAATGTTATGCTTTGTTCAGACAGAAGTAAGGTGTCCCCACAGCTGGCTAGAGGGGGGGGAGGTGGGGGGTGGGGGGTAGTGGGGTCACCCGGTCAGCAGGTTGTGATGCCACACACTGTTGTTTTTGCGTGTTTTGATTACTTTACCTACTACCTAAGTGTAACGTGTGTCATGGGCTGGTAAGTCGGTCAATGTAATGCCTATGTAAAAGGTTTTTGTGCTAAGCTTTCCTGCTGAACTAGATTTAATGTACGGATTTGCTTATGTTTAACGTTGTTTATGTGACTTTTTTCTTGCTAAAACTTACCATCTATCTGTCTCTCCGTTTTTCGTCGATATTTAATATTCTTTCTGCTGTTATATCATCATCATCATTTCAGCTAAAAGACGTCCACTGCTGGACATAGGCCTCCCCCAAGCACTTCCACTTCGACCGGTTCTGTTGTTATATCGCTGTTTAAAAATTACGTCATTTTCAATTTGGCCTTTGTTGATTTGAATTTGAGTTTTTTATATTTTATTTTTTACTAGCTGCGCCCCGCGGTTTCACTCGCATAAATCTCGATCCCGTGATTTCGAATATAATTCAATCATGATTCGAAAGACACGTGGCGCCATCTATTATCATAATATTATTGTTTTCTTCGGGAACAGCACTTTTTTTCAGGATGAAAGGTACCCTATGTCCGTTTCTGTACACCTGACAACGTATATGCAAAATTTCAGGATGATCGGTTCAGTGGTTTAGGCGTAAAAGGTAACAAACTTACTTTCGCATTTATAATATTAGTTAGGATTAGCCATTAATGTCCCACTGCTGGGCAAACGCCTTCCTACTCTCTTTCCACCTCTCTCCGTCCAGAGCTGCCAAGGACCAATCTTTATTAAAGGAGTCCAGGTCATCCCGCCATCACCGTTTCTGACTTCATTCATGACATACATTTGTGAAAGTAATGATGCCTACCTACTCTTAATCATTAAGGTTTAGCCTTTACATTTGTAATGATAGCGGTGTTAGCACAAGTTGCTAAATTCAATGAAACAAGTACCTAGGTACCTGACTGAAATTGCACAAACATAAGTATTGTTTCCCGACACTCCCGACACAAAATACAGGGTGGCAAGAACATGACGCGCAACCAGTTATCTATCATGAATTGAGTACCTACATGATTCTGAAGTCTGAATCCGCGTGCGATGAAATTATTAGTCGGTTATTAAAAAAAAATTGCTGTTCCATTTTTGACCGCATAGGTACCTATTGCACTTCTAATGAAACAGCAGCTTTTTCTTTTATAAGCGACTAGCTGCGCCCCGCGGTTTCACTCACATAAGTGTCGATCCCGTGGGAATATCGAGATAAAAAGTAGCCTATATGTTAATCCAGGGTGTCAGCTACCTCCATACAATTTTTTTTCAAAATTGGTCCAGCCGTTTGAGCGTGAAGAAGTAACAACCATATAAACACACACACACAAAAAACTTTCGCCTTTATAATATTAGTGTGATGTAATATTCTGCCCTAGGTGGTCTAGAACCATGTGCTGAATAAAATTCATGGTTACAGTTTGCGCGTAGCCTTTTGCCTACCACATGGCGTTTTTTTTTTTTTTTTGCGCATGGGAAATCATCAAATGACCCCTCCCGCTCTGGGTGGAGCGGAAGGGAGTGTCAGACTCTTACTGACTAAAACCCACCCGTGTTCCTTCCTTAGCCCTTTATGTTCCGGGCCAGCGGTAACCCTTTCGGACAATCCCGCTGACTACCACATGGCTTGAAGTTACACACTACTTAGTACTTAAGCAAGTCGTAAACTAAAACATAAAATAGCCAACTCTGTAATTCTTACAGTATGTGATTTATATTTTTTCAGGCACAGGCCTATCATTAAAACTTCGTTACAAAATGGAGGCTAGTATGTAACGACGCGTAATAAAGTTACTGAAAAAGTGTGTAATCTAGATTTAGGTTGCAGGAGTCGCCTGTAGGGAGACCATACTTTTGGTAGATACTTATTTAACAATTAAGAGTATTATTTCTTCGTTATTTACGAAAAACACTCAATCTGTGTAGCCTTTTCCCGACTATGTTGGGGTCGGCTTCCAGTCTAACAGGATGAAGCTGAATACCACTATTTTACATGGACCGACTGCCTATTTGACCTCCACAATCCAGTTACTGGGTAACACCGTAACACGATACCCCTTGGTAAGACTGGTTGTCAGACTTCCGGGCATCAGACGACCCGTACCGAACGACTGAACAGATCCATGAATGACAGCCGGGACCAACGGCATAACGTGCTTTTCGAGAAACGGATAGGTATCGGTGTGTAAATATGGTCACCCATCCACGGTACGACTGATCTCGAATCATCGTCCTCTAAATTCTACACGGTGGAAAGGGATGCGCTGGACAGAAACCGGTGGAGGCGGATCATCCGCTCCGGATGCAACTCCGAAGCTGATCACGATCTTCAGACATGAGAGACCGACTCCAGTGAGAGAGAGATCAGATCATACAGTGCCAATAGTTTCATCATCATCATCATCATTTCAGCCGAAAGACGTCCACTGCTGGACATAGGCCTACCCTAAGCATCGCCATTTTGATGGTTCTATGTTTCTCGCAACCGCCGAATTCCGGCGGCCTTCACCAGGTCATCGGTTCACCTTCCAACGCTACGTTTTCCGGTACGCTCGACCCTCCAATTCTTAAGCCACTTCTATTTATAAGAAGCACTCTTCAGTAATTTTTACTGTGTTTTCCAGTTTCCATTATGCTATTTTACAAAATAATGGATAAAACACTAACGATTGGAAAGACAAATAGACTTTTAACTTAAAATGAAACGGCAAAGCAAAAATAATACCACACGAAACAAAAACAAAGAAGTTCTGTTAACGTTTCTTTAAAAAAAATGACAATGACGTCGTTCATGCATCCGCCGTGATCTGCCCATATATAACAATTTATTACGTGAACTCGTATACAGACCCTTCTAGCGGCAACTAAGGAATTAGTTACCAGCTATCGGTTTCATAGTTATTGAATGGTTTGACGCAGTGACAGTTAACCGAAGTTTATCTTATGCATAATTTTATTAAATTAGCTAATCAGAATTTATCTGGAGACTTCAGAAACCGGGCATTAATGATGCACAAAGTCCGTCGCATACCTACTCTCTGCGTTCAATGTTCTCTTGGACGCTAAGCCTGACTGTGATGTGTTTGCGTATGAATGGAATAAGGAAGACCTTGTCAGTATGACTGGAGTATTGTAAGGTGAGCGAGACTGTCGAGTATTTGTTTACGTGTTTAGGTCTTGTAACTAATTTAATTGACCTTGGCCGCTTTATGTTAAAATAAATAGATAAATGATCACTCACCAAAATTTGTCTCCATTAATCACAAACGCATTGCGACCTTACTTCGATGTTAACGCGGATTATCAAATTGAAGTAAATTACTGCCGTAGCAGTTTATGACCGTCATGCCGAAGTAGGTGAAGTCAGGGAGCGACTGCTTCGGGAACCTTCGGGTAACTTCGGGTTTATTCAGTCTGAACTAGTTATATACGCGAACAAGGATACATTTTATTGTCTATAAGCTATGTTTCATAGTATTTTACCAATGTTTGGCTAGAAATCATAATTGTCAGACGCTGATTAATTTGACTGGACTAAACTAAAACTTATCTTCTGTCCTTTTCTTAATGAAATAGAAAGAAAAAGATGCACTGAACTTAAATTCAGTTTAGTTTGTGAACAACAGAATCGGGACTATTGTCTAGATAAATTGCGATCCAAAATCTAGCTAACTGTACTAAATCTATCTATCCATACTAATCTATATAATAACTAGCTTGCGCCTTGCGGTTTCACCCGCATAAGTCTCGATCCCGTAGGAGTATCGGGATAAAAACTATCCTATGTCCTTTCCCGGGATTCAAACTACGTCTATACCAAATTTCATCTAAATCAATTCAGCGGTTTAAGCGTGAAGAGGTAACATACAGACAGACACTTTCGCATTTATAATATTGTTATTACTTAGTATGGATAATAAAGCTGAAGTTTCCAGTCGGATTTGTAAAATTCGTTTTGGATTTGATAGTCCGATTCTTGAGAAATTTTATTTAGGTTTTTGACTTTTACATCACGTTACGACTCTTAGGAGCTGACCAAAAAGAAAAAAAATCAGAATAACGATAAGTGAAAACGAAGGAACTAGCGGACGATGCGACGCGACGCGGTGGGTCGGAAGCCGAAGAAGTTATATAAAAACTGGCCAAGGGCGAGTCGGACTCGCACACGAAGGGTTCCGTACCACAAGGCAAAAACGCCGAAAAAAACACGTTTGTTGTATGGGATTTGTTGACAACCTTAAATATTTATTTTATTTTGTTTTTAGTATTTGTTGTTATAGCGGCAACAGAAATACATAATTTGTGAAAATTTCAACCGTCTAACTACTACCGCGGTTCTTGAGATACAGCCTGGTGACAGACAGACAGACGGACGGACGGACGGACGGACGGACAGACAGCGAAGTCTTAGAAATAGGGTTCCGTTTTTACCCTTTGGGTACGGAACCCTAAAAATGTGGCTGTTTTTTTAGTATATTAGTTACCACGCGACACCGAAGTCGCAGGCATATACTCGTAGTATAAACATCTAGTTATCGTTAACTAGGCTGCTTGTTCAGCAGAATCCGGCGCTAGTTTTACAGAAGCCTGCATCAGCATTGAAAACAGTTCGCTTTCTGTACTAAGAACTGATAAAGATTTTGTCGAGTCAGTGCATTCTAGCAGTGTGTAGACGTATTGCACGGGTTCGGTTACGACAGCTTACAGTGCTGATTGTTCATCTAACTAATGGTATACTTTGTAGGTAAAAACTTCCTTTGTTTATTTTTAGGGTTCCGGTAAACACGGAACCCTTATAGGATCACTCGTGTGTCTGTCAGTCCGCCTGTCACAGCTAATTTGCTCCGAATCTAATGGACCGATTAAGTTGAAATTTGTTACACATAATTATGAATCTTTGTGACCCAAACACAGACGTGTAACGTAAATAAATGAATTTTCAATATGGGGGTCATTTTTGGGGGGCAAATAGAAAATTTAAAAAAAAGTTTCGCAATTGTACCGTGTGACATATCAAATGAGGTCTTACTGTGAGGATCTCAAATATATTTTTTTCATTACTTACATTAAAATAAATTGTATTAAAGTTATTAAGAAAATAGACGAAAATTGACCATTCCCCCCTTATCTCTGAAACTACTGAGCCTAAAATTTAACAAAAAAAAATAGGTACATTAGCTCTACACCTATAGATTACAGAAAAACTTATAAGAAGTCTGTGGACTTAAAACAACATGGTATATCTCTCAATATTGCGCGTACAATCTTACATTTTCAATTGGAATGTATGGGAGAATATGTTTTTCAACTACAATGTTAAGTTTGTTCTTGGGATAAATTCATTCCAACTACGGAACCTTTCATTGTGCGTGGTCCGACACGCACTTGTCAGGTTTTTTTTTTGTACACGCGAACCAGTGAAAAGATTGTCGTGAAAGATTAGCCGACCTTTCAACTACCAACGCTCATGGTCCAACTATCTGGTCTGCTAACGGCCGAACCCAATAACTTAATTGCCATCTGTAGTAACTATCCTGTCCAACAAATAGCTGTCAACATGAGGGACGCAGATTTTGACTTTTTCATGCAAATAACTATCCGTAGTAAGCATATAACCTCCCATCGATAGCACGCGCCGGTAAGATTCCTTAGGGCGGATTGGTACACGTCCACTTAGCACACGTATACGTCAAAAAACTGGCCAAGTGCGAGTCGGACTCGCACACGAAGGGTTCCGTACCACAAGGCGAAAAAACACCGAAAAAATACACGTTTGTTGTATGGGAGCCCCCCTTAAATATTTATTTTATTTTGTTTTTAGTACTTATTTGTTTTTATAGCGGCAACAGAAATACATAATTTGTGAAAATTTCAACTGTCTAGCTATCGCGGTTCTTGACATACAGCCTGGTGACAGACAGACGGACGGACAGACAGCGAAGTCTTAGTAATAGGATCCCGTTTTTACCCTTTGGGTACGGAACCCTAAAAATTCTCGCTACGTATGTTACGTTATACAACGGTTAGAAACAACCGACTCTATAGATTATTGGGACGTTAAAACCAGAGGTAGATAGGATATTTTATAGATAGGTTATTGGGTTCGGCCGTAAGTAGGTAGGTACAGTCAACAAAAGAGATAAGATATACATAGTTGAAGTTTAGTAAGAAACCGATGGATGTTGTCGACTGAAATTTAATTTGATAAATGAGCTGATTGTTTTCTATTACTTAAATTAAATTTTATTCAAGAACATACATCGGTTTCTTACTAAACTTCATACTATGTATATCCGACGATCCTGCATACTTAAGGCTCGGCGCAAACGGGCCACCGACCACAGTCACTGGTGGCTAGCGACACATACTTTTTCATATATTTTGTATAGACGCGCCGCACACGTGTAGCCGGTGGCGGCCACTCGCTACAGCAGTGTCCGCGACTCGTCACTTGTGGTCGCTACAGGCCACACAAGACGCCGACACGGCGACACCCGCCACTGTCGCACTGCTCCACTCCCCGCGCCAGTAAAATTGGATGTACCCAATATAGGCGGCGACGGCGTTGTCTACGTCGTCTGCGTATTAACAATAGCGTGCAAACTGTCCTTGTCGGAGTCCATCGTAAGACTGCGCAGCAGAGAGCGGGTTATAAAATGTGGCGGCTTCCGAACACCGGTGGCTGTCGCTCGCTTCTGACACTGTTACAAATGTGGCGGTAGCGCGCGACAGCCACCGGTGGCTGTGGTCGGTGGCCCGTTTGCGCCGAGCCTAACTCTTTTGTTGACTGTACCTACCTATCTATACATTTAAGAACTTAATTGTGGCACTATGCCATAACAGTAATGGAAACTATGCCACTATGTCATTCCCTGCAATAGGACGGAAGCGAATATAAGAGTTGTAATTATTACCTAAGAAATTTTTATTTAGTCGACATAATCACGCATTTATTACAGACCTACTAAACGAATTCGATCGATATTTGGATAACATAAAATTTACATTACAGGCTACGTTTACAGGTCATAGCACACGTATCAAACCGGAAAGGGATTGGCACCGTATCAACTCAAGCGGTTCAGTACTTTTTGTATGAAACTCGGAATCGTAACGTAATCGCCTCGCCTCGGGACAAGCTCACGAACCGCAGTTAGGTGCGTTACGGCTCGTCGTCCCCGCGCTTACGGCTCGTCGTCCCCGCGCTTACGGCTCGTCGTCTCCGCGCTTACGTCTCTTCGTCCACCCTTGCCCCTCTCACCCCTCCGGCCTGCCTGCTGCACCATCAACCAGCGGTCAGCGAGCCGTAAGCACGGTGTCACCTAGTCGTAACCGAGTCGACGCGACGTATCGGAGCTTCTGATCCGCTTTGGTTACGTGCTTACGTTAGGTTGACGCCTGTTTGACGGCGAGGCGAAAGGCGATACGGTGCCGATCCCTTTCCGATTTGATACGTGTGCTATGACCTTCGCGAAATGATGGTAGTTTTCCATCTAACTACGAACTACGAAGACGCTAGCTGCACGTGAGTTCCGATATAAAGTTACAGTAATGCGTCTGACATAAATAGGCAAGTTTTTAATCACGTCTAAACTTGTAGGTATCAGGCGCAGATGGGTGTCAGGCGCTGATTAATTTGACGGGACTAAACTAAAATGTATCTTCTGTCCTTTTCATAATGAAATAGAAAGATAAAGATGCACTGAACTTAAATTTAATTTAGTTTGTGAACAAGGGAACCGGTACCAGTGTGTTCAACAAGCAAACTTTTAAAAATTTTGGAAAATTATTCCATAAACAAAAAAAAAACTTTAAAAAATTATTGTCTATTGCTGCAGCAAAACTTGGTCACGGCACGGCAACTGTCCACGACTGTAATCGCTCAGTACCTACTTGAAGCACAGACGTTGCGCGGTACACTCGACGACACAATATTTACGATCACGTGATCCGAATATCTTTGAATTCTAATTTTTGTTGTGAAAACTTCGGTTTTCAGCTCTTTAATGTACAGGATACGGAAATGTATTTTTCTGTTCTTTTATAAGCTTACGATTTGATTTGTGATGGGAAGTATTTGCTAGAAGTAGAAGCTATCTATATTATTTGTGATGGGAAGTATTTGCTGGGAAGGGGTCCGTTAGGGCCAAAGCCTGCCGGGTCAGCGGGATTGTCCGAAAGGGTTACCGCTGGCCCGGAACATAAAGGGCTGAAGGAACACGGGTGGGTTTTACTCAGTAATGAGTCTGACACTCCCTTTAGCTCCACCCAGAGCGGCAGAGGTCATTTGATGATTTCCCAACCTGAAAAAAAAAAGTATTTGCTGGAAGTTGACGCTATGTAGGTATATTATTAAACAGAAGCCAATTAACGATTGGATGATATGATCAGTAATAAAATAAAAAAAATAATTATAGGGTGTTTATTTTTTGGCAAGTGAAATGAATGCAGCATGTATGTGATCGAATTGCTAATCGAGAGGTCAATTTGATAGAAAGGTGGCCTAGAAAGGGTCAGGATAGTCCTGCACCCTAATTTCGTAACACTATCAATCAATCACAATCTGAATCATTTTGAAAGATTTTGCTAATCCATTGATTCTCATATGTAAGAAAAAAATTGCTCAACAACGTAAATGACGCAATGAATGTTATTGAACTGTCAAAATGAAAGCCATTGCTTGCTACTGTTAGTGTGTTACGCAATTAAGCCCCGCTGCATTGCTAGAATCTTTCAAAAAATCTCGTACCTCGTAGATACTAAAACTGAGGTATTCCACTCAGAGCACTGATAAGAACCGCACTTGGACGAACCGCACCTGAGCACTTCCACTAACCGCACTGAAACAACATTTTGTAACGTGCGATGCCTACTTATTCCAACGATGATAACTCTACAGGTACCTATATTACGTATTCGATATAACCTCACTCAGCGGTTTACCAAAACCGACATCAACTCACATAAACTTAGTTTTATGAGTCCACTCCACGGTTTAGCGTCCTCGCTACTTGCTATGTAAATGTACAGACACGGACATGCATCTAGGGCTCCGCTTTTCCTGATGTAGGCCCGTAGGTACGGTTCGTTGAATGTGTTCGACTAAATGGGTCACAATATGTCCGTCTACGGGCATTCTGCATGATATGGGTACTTACCGCGGTGTAATGGATAATGCAGTCTGAAAAGCGGCCAAGTGCGAGTTGGATTTGCACATGAAGGGTTCCCGTATTGTACGGAAACCCTTCGTGTTTAACACTACATATTTTTTTAGTTTCTTGTAAGGGGACCCACTTTAATTTTTAACTTTTTTTATTTGTTGTTATAGCGGCCATAGTGTAAAAAGAACCGAAAAAATCCGTGAAAATTTCTTGTTATGCGCGCTGCCGCGCCGTGTAAAAAAGGACGTACTTTTCTAGGTACAATCTGTATTTTGTTATTCACTCTCAGCTTGGTCTTTAGGTATTAATTAAAAAACCCGAACACGTGGTCCTTTTCTCCTTACACATCAATATTAACGATCATCAAGTGAGTATAATCTTGCCGCTTTCCCGCCTCTAAGGAACCATTCGTGTCCTAATTTGCTTAAGCAACCAATTTATTCCCGCGAGAGTCTGGAATTAGTTATTGTAATTAATTTTTCGCATCACACGATAGTAGTAGCTATAATTCCTAGTAACTTGGTTGGCTGAGAAACGTAGGTAGGTCCGAGATGAGAATATTATCATCGCGTCCGCATCAAAGCGATTGATAGTTAGTGGATAGGTACTGTACAGAAACTAGGTGGAAAGCTAAACCTTTGATTTCCTAGGAAAGCGGTCCCGTCATATTATAACCGCCATCTTGAAAATCTGTCATTTTCATCAGTATTTGACAAGATTTAAACTAAGAAGAGTCTTTTTTTAAAGTGAAAACTTCATTAGCCGAGTTGGGCATTTTTTGAGATGGGAAAAAAACCAATGAACTCGCGACACTATTACCGTAACCGACACCGCGCGTGTTCTGTTTATAAGACGATTAAAAATACACACGTAATTGTTCAAGTTTTCACGTCTGTCTGCTTCTGTGGCCGTTACTGGTGACCAGAGCTCTTCTAGAAAACCGTCACGACTAGGGCTTAGCTGAGGAGTACCTTAAATATACCCACATTTCGGCAGTTTTGTTTTAAATTATTTATCCATATAACCTGTAATATGCATCCATTTCAAGTCATCTTTTCTTCTTTTATGGAGAAAGAAATAATAGATCACCGTTTCCATGCTACACCTATTTCTGTAATTCCTTTAGCATGTGGTAGAAGACGCCCGGAGTAGTCCCATAGGTATATGTTTGATTAACTATGATTTAGCAGCTTTTGATTCGACTCACGTCGACTCTTACAGACGCGCGTTTTTTGACGTCGACTCAATGAGTCGGTGTTACAGAGAGGTTTTTAATCCAGTTTGTTTGTTGTTGAATACTGAAACTAAAAATAGAAAAATATAAACTTTTTCAAAAAAAAAAACAATCGATTTCAATATCAAAGCCTGCGACTTAAACAATGTTTCTGTTTCACTTTGTAGATACTAAAACTATGTTTCACTTTGTAGACGCTTTTTTGGTTTTCCTTTTGAAGTCGGTTGTTTTTTAAGTTCAAGTTTTTTTTTAATACAATGGCTTAAACCACAGGAAAAGAAGGTAGTCTACAATTACTGCAGAAATAATTCCCCGTGGTTCCATGTAGTTATTATTTTTCCACGTAAAGCCACGTGCTTCGGCCGTTGCACTTCAATCCGCGGTCGATCTTATCCCGCCACTTAATCATAGTTCAGGAGTTCACGTAATATTCTTACACCACGCGGACCTGACGCCATTATTTAATGAAGTATGTTATTTTTACGCACACTTGTTAAATAGGTACTTGAGTTAAGAGGTCCTTGTGACGAGGGAGAGTGCAGATATGTCACTTTTGTGAAGAGCTTTGAAGTGGAGTTTGATAAGAGAGAGGTGCAAAAAATAAGAAACCAAATAGTTAGAACGTTTACACACAAAAAACGTTTGTTAAATTAAGTGCCAGCTAAACATTAAAGAACCTAAGGAGTTTATTTATAAATTTTGCTTAAAGTTAAGGGTCGTCTAACCGTTAAAAATGTATGGTTACATAACATAACATAATCAGCCTATAATGTTCCCACTGCTGGGACACAGGCCTCCTCTCGGTGAGAGGCCCGTAAATTAAAGAGCCCGAGGTGTGTAAATTATTTCATCACCACTACTCTCAAACGGTAAAGGAAAACATCTTCAGGAAACCAGCATGTCGTAGAACCAAAAAAAAAATCGAAGACATGTGATATCTACCAACCCGCACTGGACTCGCTTGTTGGATTTTGGCCCACTCCCTCTCACAGAGAGGAGGCCTGTGTCCCAGCAGTGGTAACATTATAGGCTGATTATGCAGTGTACAGTCACGAGCACTAATATGTCAACACTTGGCAACTTTAAATTGTGATTTTTTCACGAAATAACGAATGCAACGTTGATATACGACATTTTACATGTACCTATGGGTTCGAAAATACTATGTTCCTACTAGTATAACATTACATTCGAAAATAAAGGAGAAAATCGCCTTTGAATAAAGCCAAGTGTATACATACTTATGCTCGTGACTGTACTATCAATTACATAAAAATGTTTTCCACCTATGAAAAGGTTTTCCCCATTCAAAACAACACACCGAATCCCAGACATTATCTCACTTCCCCTTCAAAATGAATTTCACCAGCTTACAAATACCGCCATGGCCATACTTTCAGACGTCTACCACTTCTGGTCACCCCCTTGACCGCCACACGCGAGGGGTCATCGCCCGCGGTCACGTGGTATGACCAAGATGGTGTAATTGCCCGTTATGCGTAGCTTTTTAGCAATAACCGCCCGGTTGCGTGACGATTGGTGAAAAAGTGCAATGCAACTTATGCACCTGGGTTAGGTATGGCTTTTTTCCTTGTTAGAAAGTTAGCCTTTGAGTTAAAGGCTTGTAGTTAGACGGATATTTTATTAGCTTAGTGGAAATAGAATAATATAATCAGGATTTTGTACCTAATAAGTATGTTGATTTAAAAGAGTTTCCTTGGGAGTTTCTTACCCGTTCTTCTCCATAGAGATCTACGTTTCGGAATAAGCAAACTTAAACTTTATATCTTGATTTTAAAGAGTTTCCTTGGAGTTTCTTATTCGTTCTTCTCCATAGAGATCTACGTTTCGGAATAAGCAAGCTTCAACTTGATAACTTGATTTTAAAGAGTTTCCTTGGAGTTTCTTACCCGTTCTTCTCCATAGAGATCTACGTTTCGGAATAAGCAAGCTTCAACTTGACGTCAACGCCTTCAACGTCTGTATTAGCTGACCGACTCCTGGACAGTTCAAAAATGCTTGTAAATGGTTTAATTGAAATAAATACTGAGTTTGCAGCGATTGAAAAGATTTTTTGATTTGCTTGAACAAAGTCTTTTTGCTATCCTTCAATGTGACGAACTTTTCCAACTGTGAATACCAACTTGTCTAAAGACAACATACTCTATACACTGTGTTCTTCAAGTTATCCATAAACTTTGTCAAAAGCTTTTACAAATTAAATCTAACAAAGGAAAAAGGTACTTAAAAAGGCTTCGTTACAAAGATATTTGTAATTTCATTTAATGGAATTTAATTGAGCTATGCAGTAAGAAAGGGTCTTGACTTATTTTTGACAAGTTTCAGCCCGCCAAATCTTATGAATGAAAATACGTCGTTGCCAATTCGGATAAAGAGGCATGCATAACGGGTGATTTACGTCAAGGTGTTTAGTTTGTATGAAAATAACAAATAAGAATTCATTAATGTGTCCATGTAACACCCACTCCCATAAAGATCGGAGACGCTACACTCGAAGTCGTGGACGAGTATGTTTACCTCGGACAAACTGTCCAGTTAGGTAGGTATAATTTCGAGAAAGAGGTCAATCGTCGAATCCGACTCGGCTGGGCAGCGTTCGGGAAGCTACGCAATATCTTCTCGTCCCACATACCGCAGTGTCTCAAGACGAAAGTCTTTGACCAGTGCGTGTTGCCAGTGATGACTTATGGCACTGAAACGTGGTCGCTCACAATGGGCCTTATAAGAAGGCTAAAAGTCACCCAAAGGGCAATGGAGACGGCTATGCTTGTAGTTTCCCTGCGTGATCGAATCAGGAATGAGGAGATCCGCAGGAGAACCAAGGTAGCCAACATAGCCCGAAGAATTGCCAAACTTAAGTGGCAGTGGGCACACATTGCTCGCAGAACAGATGGCCGATGGGGCCGAAAGGTTCTGGAGTGGCGACCACGTACCGGAAGACGTAGCGTTGGAAGGCCTCCCACAAGGTGGACCGACGACCTTGTGAAGGCCGCAGGAACCCGTTGGATGCGAGAAGCACAGAACCGGTAAAAGTGGAAGTGCTTGGGGGAGGCCTATGTCCAGCAGTAGACGTCTTTCGGCTGAAATGATGATGATGATGATGTTATTATTATTATTTCCATGGTCTGAAAATCTGATCGAAGTTTACGTATATCGTCCAGAACACGGTGTATAATAACAACATACTCTAAAAACCTAGGATAAATATTTAACGGGACAGTGTCCGTAATAATTATTTAATTGTTATGAAAAAGTGTATGAATGTAGGTCACACACGGCGGTATGTAAGATACACGGCCTGTCTTTTAACTATTCATATCATTATGCCCCACTTCAGTAGGTCGACGAAGTTATTAAAAAACTTACAAGAAAATTAGACAAAAGTTTTTGTAGGTAATTGATTAATTATGTGTCCTAGTATGTACCGAACTGGCTGATTGCTTACCTATCTTGAAGATTAAAAACCTATAACCGAAATCCTAAAAAACTTAAATACATCGTAAGTACATTGTTCTATGGCACCGGCAGGGCTTGGAACCGGGACCAAAAGTACAGGTTCCGTACCGGTACTTAGCGGTTCTTGCCACTTCGGTACCTGGGCTGGTTCAAGACGGGTACCGGATCCGGACGAGTACCAGTACTCCATCTAAAAAATACCGGTACCAAATACAGGTACCCGGCGCGTACCTCGGATCTTATACGCGTATTAACTTAACTATCCTTTTTACTTACTATATCTGTTTTCTCACTCTTAACTTACGGAAATATTTGTTTGTTACCGGTGCAGTACCGATACTGATTAGAAATACCAATAGTACAGGTACCGGTACGACGTGGAGCATTAATTTATGAAACAACAAGTGGCGTGCCCAATAGGATTTCTGACAAACTTCCATACAATATTTCATCCCTATTTTACCCATTGATTCATTAAAAAAAAATCCTTCCTTAGTGCTCACCTCCGTTATCAGAGGAACTCTAATGCAAAATTTCACGCGTCTAGACCCAGCTGTTTAGGCTATGCGTTGTCTGTATATTATTGAGGATTTGTATATAAACATTTCTTAAAGCATAATTTTTACATTGAAGCGTCTTTTTACTTTACACAACCTTTATAAAGGTATTATAGGGGAAAGTCAGCCTGTTCACACAATATTTGAAATTCGGAGATAATTATAATCTGTCGGACGTCAATTTTATTCCACAAATAAAAGTTATCTGTCGATTGAAAAATCAGCCCTTAGTGTTCTCGTTGGCAACAAACTAACTATAATTATTTCTACGTTAAAATCCATTTTAATGTTTCGTCCACATTCAACCCTGCATCCCTATTCACCTCGTTACCTACCTACGTTACGTTACAATTTAAATGAACGGTTATAAAAATTTAACCAAAGGTTGTGGCTCATGCCACAACAGCGGGACCAATGACCTATTTGCCTGACTACCTTCAAGATTACTTATTTCGAACAATTTCTGCACGACAAGTTTTTCTACCTTTCGTTCAAAATGAAGTACTTTGCTGAATATTATTGGTCTGTCATCGTTGCGGGCCCATTGCAAAAACATGGTCTTTATTGTATTATTTATTGATGAAGATATGCCTCGGTTCTGGGGGTGGCGGTGCGTTTCTTTTATGAGCGGACAGACCATAGTGTATGACTTTTGTTTGAACCAACATTCTAACTTCCTAACTATATCCATACTAGTATTATAAATTCGAAAGTAACTCTGTCTGTCTGTATGTTATCTTTTCACGCCAAAACCACTCAACGAATTTCGATGAAATTTGGCAGAGACATAGACTGCATCCCGGGGAAGGACATAGGATAGTTTTTATCCCGATATTCCCACGGGATCGACACTTATGCGGGTGAAACCGCGGGGTGCTGCTAGTAAATTATAAAGGTCGTTTTTAATCTAGGTACTAAAAAAAAATCTTTCAACTTCGCTTTCTTCAGTTTTAGATTATCTAAAAAAACATGTAGATAAAAGCATAAAATAATGTGATAAAATTATTGAAAATAGATACTGAAAATCGAGTAAATGAAGTCAATGAATTATTATGAATTTTTTTTTTTTTTTTTTTAATAATATTCCACAACTATCACACAACGCCGTCTAGTCTCAAGCTAAGCAGAGCTTGTGTTATGAGTACTAGACAACTGATAAACATACTTATATATTTCTAAATACATACATATATAGATAAATTACACCCAGACACAGAACAAATGATCATGCTCATCACACAAACATTTGTCCTGGGTGGGAATCGAACCCACGACCTCCGGCATAGTAGTCATAGTCACTGACCACTAGACCAACAGGCCATCAACGACGAAATTAAATTACGAAGTTAAATGTCGTAAGCACAAATGATCGTTATCAGTGAGACCACACCGTCATACTTCCCGTACAGCGCTCGGATGGTTGCAGATTGCGTTTGTCGTGTTGTCGTGCGCGCCGTAATTTACGAGCCCGCGACATCCAGCGGTAGGACTGCGGGCCCGTCGCTGTGTGCGTCGTGCAGGCTCGCCTGACTAGATATCGACTCCGAAATGATATTGCCGGCAATTTTATTGCTAATTAAGCGCTGTAGAACTCCGGTGATGTAGTATTTTCGATAGGTTATTTTGTTTGTGAAAGAAAATAGGTGCAAGTAGATTAAATTAGGATAGTAAGACACACATGTATTATTTAGCTCAATATTAAACTTCCAACCTAGAAACCCCACAGAACTTATTTTAACCCCAAATGCAATAAAACAAATTAAAAATGTTGAATATTTTATAAAAAATATGACAGTAAATTGTATTTCCGTTTGGGGTTTGACGCACCGCCGCGCGCCGCGTAGCCGATGCGACCCCATCCGTCAGTGTAGGCCTCCGCGCGACCGTAGCCGCCCGCCCGTAGCACCGCTACGCCGTAACCGCTACGAGAAAACACGTGAAAAATACTTACATTCTGATTGGTTATTTCAGTTTTAATATTTTAAAGTTCTTGTTGTTTATCATGGATTTACACGTTATGGACCTGTTTTGTAACAAAATGGGGTAAGTTTTATCAACTTTTACAGCTTTGTTATTCTTTTTAATGTTTTCTAATTATTGGTTTGTGGATCGTCATTTTTATGGTTTTGTAATTTGCAAATGACTGAGTCGGGTTTTATTGTTGTTGAAGGGGGAATAAACATGAATGTTGTTAAGGCAGACGGTTGACATGGCATTAATGTTTATCAAAGTATAATTTTTTATTTGGTTTTCTTGGTGATAATGTCACGAATCAATCATAATTAATAATACAGGTTCATTAAATGCTCGTGTTTTAAGGATCCTGTACGGTAACAAATATATTTCCGTATTCCTTTTAGTAGACACGTTTTTCTTACAGTTCTGAGTTTAGGTCATGTTACGATTAGTCCTAAAAAGCGCTTTCTCATTTTTTACATTTGCCATTAAATCAAAACCAATTCAAAGAACTTACTTTATATCGCTCGAGAGAACACTGCTGATGGCGCCGAGGCGTTCTTTCTATCACATTCAGTTTTGAACGATAACTTCTTTAGCGTGCACGTGTATCATAAGGCGGTTATATTGGTAGCTGTAAAGGGCACGTATCGACGTTATCTGATAATTCAAACATGCTCCAGGAATCACGGTATTTTTAGGGATTATATTATTTATGTGGGTAGAATTAAAACAAAACACCACTTCTTTTTAGTTATATATAATTAACTATTTTACAATTTAACTCTAAAATATACACTTCTCTTGAATGTCGGATATTTATGCTACTAAGGCATTTTTTAACGTTACAGCCAAAATATTAATTGTTAACAAAAAATCGTTGTTGAGGCCTGGTTACCAACAAATAGGAGAAATATCTCGGTCAACCCTTAGGCTTGTCATTGGACATCTCTCCGCTTAGCATCGAAGCAGTATCTTGTTACTTGTTGTATGAAATGGATACTTAACTAAAGTGTCTTCTCCGCTTTGGTGGAACTCTAAGGGTAGCTCTATATACCTATCTAGAGGTACAAAGTTAGGAAAAGTAATATCTTGCAGTCCTTGTTCATGTGACCCAGACGCCGCGGGAGACGCTCCGGGCGTCGGGAGCCGCGTGACGACTCCCGGCCATCGTTGGCGCGGCCCTGCGGGCGGAGAGTAATGGGTAGCTCACCGTCCGATCAGGACCAGACCCGTGCCGGGGGGCGCGTACGTGTTCCACGCGCGCCTCAAAGAGATGTCAGCATCGAGGAGGGGCCCCCTTCGGGCCGACGACTGCCGGGTCAGCGGGATTGTCCGAAAGGGTTACCGCTGGCCCGTAACATAAAGGGCTAAGGAAGGAACATGGTTGGGTTTCAGTCAGTAAGTCACATTCCCTTCCGCTCCACCCAGAGCGGGAGGGGTCATTTGATGATTTCATCCACAAAAAAAAAAGGATAGATCTATAATACCTATCTAGAGGTACAAAGTTAGGAAAAGTAATATCTTGCAGTCCTTGTTACTGTCTTTGAGGATCTAGTCATCTGACCCAGATTGTAGAGTTTATGCCTATCGACTATCACACTATCATATTGTTCGTCAGTAAAAAATCCCCAAGTTCAGCAGACAGAACACTGTATTGACGGCCGAGGACACAGCGCTGTTATCAAAACTTCATATCTTTCGGCCCAAACGTGTTTGTTTAAGCCAAGGCCAGTTTTTACCGACTTCATATAAGCTCTTCAACACTCGCGTACAGAATCTATGGTATATGGATATTTGTGATTATTACCTTATTCAGGGCGGGGTGACGAAGCGTTACTATTGTTGTGTCAACCATGTCTGAATCGGGGAGTGAGTATGAATGAGACAACTGACAGTCTAAGGGCTGAATTTTCCATCGCTAGTCGCAGTGTCGCGGGTTCGATTCCCGCACGGAACAAATATTTGTATGACCTACAAGTAGTTGTTCCGGATCTGGCTGTTTGTGTATGTGACTCACCCATAATACAGGAGAAATTCCTAGTGAGGGGCATGGTTTTTAAAAAAATAATTGACTTTTGACAGTTCTTGTATGAAATAACTGTCAAGATTTTCCTCGAATAAACTTATGAGATAAAATCAGACCTAACAAAAATAGGCTAAATTATTCTGTCTTTTAGTATCGATGGTACAATCTTCCATTAAAATAGCCAAACAAACAGTAGTCTCAAATAGCACAACACTAATATTTTTTTTTTTTTTTTAAACTTTGCCCCACACTAGGAAATTCTCCTGTATTGTGGGTGCGTTTACAAACATTTAAATTCACGTACACAAACAGCCAGACCCGGAACAACTACTTGTAGGTCATACAAATATTGGTTCCGTGCGGGAATCGAACCCGCGACACGCAGCGCAGCAGTCAATCGCTTAACCACTGCGCCAACCGTGCCGTCAGACCTCTTAAGAGGTCATTCATTATATTCATCATTATGAAAAACTATTACTATGGGACCAAAAATAAAATCGCAAAAAAAAAAAGCTGTTCCTTACATTTTGAACGAGTTATACGAACGTAAATGTAGGGAACAGCTGATCTTTTTTCCGCGTTCGAAAAATTTGTCTGCTCGACAACGTAGATAATACGTTTTTGAGACAAATTTTAATAGCATTGAATGTTGTTGAACTGTAAAAATCAAAGCCATTGCTATTGATAGTGTGTTACGCAATTATCCCGCTGAGTTAATGTATTATAGTAATTTATAGCCCATTTAATTTTATTTTCTGGGCCGCTTTCTATAATCAAGAAACTTAATTTTCAGCCACAGCAACATTAATTTTCTAAATTGGTGTAGTACTACTTCGTTTAATTACGTATAATTTGTAAGGTAGGCTACTTAATAGCCGCGTAGAAGCCATTTATGACATGTTAACTAGTGCCTTAGGTACCAATGTTGACGTTTGTGGCATGAAATGGCTAAAATGCCTAGCACTGTTCATATTGATTCATACATCTTACAGCATAGGTGCAAAATGTACTCTTTTTAAACAATATTAATACAATGTAGCCGCAATCTAGCATCCCTATCAGAGTTTTAATTTTACTCTGTCAATTATACTTATGATCAAGATTAAGATCGAAGCCAAGGTTCTGTTTCTCACAAACCTTCCCGTCCTTGTCCCATATTACTTAGGGTCGGCGCAACAACACACACAACAACTACCAACCAACCAACACCAACGACCAACAACACCAACCAACCAACCAACCAATCAATCAACCACCGACTAACCAATCAGACAATCATTCCATTAACCAACTAACTATCAACCAACCAACTTTCAATATCATCATCATCATCATCATTTCAGCCGAAAGACGTCCACTGCTGGACATAGGCCTCCCTCAAGCACCTCCACTTCGACCGGTTCACTTTCAATATATGGACAGATAAACAATACGTTGTTCTTAGACCACATCCTTAAACATTCCACAAAAGAAACGGCCAAATTGTCACGTGACATGCCGTGACTAACCAGTCTCATAATGGTATTTATTAGCTTCAGCTGTTCTGCACAGCTTATTAAGCTATTTAGTTAAACAAAATAAAAAGGGGAGACGCAAAAATGAGGAGGTTATGGTGCGTGTTTTGGTGGTGAATTATGGTTGAAGATAGATAATTACAGTTATTGAACGAACAGATCCAAGGGGTAAGGTTTTAACGAATTTGGATTTTTGTGGCGTAGGATTGTAAAATTAAATAAAAAAGTGTCGTACCGAGCTCGCGATATGTCATTTGAGAGTATGAGTAGTTAACGAGGTAGTTATTTTCGACTGGTTTTGATAATTTGACCAAGTGGTTTTAACGAATTTGGATTTTTGTGGCGTAGGATTGTAAAATTAAATAAAAAAGTGTCGTACCGAGCTCGCGATAATATGTCATTTGAGAGTATGAGTGCATGGTTAACGAGTTAGTTATTTTCGACTGGTTTTGATAATTTGACCAAGTCTTCCATTAATAAGTGCGCATACACACGAGCGACACGCGTCTACGGCAGAGGCAACTGCAACTGTCGACACCCATCGACGCTCGCCGTCTACGAGTAGGTTGTCGTTGACGTCTTGTATTTGAGTAGCATAATCAGCCTATACTGTTCCCACTGCTGGGAATTGGGAAACAGGCCTCCTCTCTGTGAGAAGGAGTGGGCTGTAATCCAAAACGCGGCTCCAGTGCGGGTTGGTGGATGTCACATGTCTTCGAATGTTTGGTTCTGAGGACATGCCGGTTTCCTCACGATGTTTTCCTTCACCGTTTTGAGAGCAGGTGGTGATGAAATTCAATACGCAAAGCAAAATGCCTGCCTTGTTTAGAACTCACGATCTACAACTCTTAAGTCAGGGCCGATATCGGGCCACCAGTCCATCACTGCTCCACTGTTTCCGTGTATTTGATTACGATGCTCAAATACACAAGCGGCATGCTGTCGACGGCTGCAGTTTCCTCAGCCGCTGACGCGTGTGGCTATATGCGTCACATCTATCTAGATAGGTTTTTCTACCTCCAGTATGCCAAAACTGGTGATAGATACTTAGGTAATTGGGTTCGGCCGTAAAACAACCACAATCTTAGTCTTTGCCACCATTTTCATTTATGGTTGAGTTTAGTTTGTTTGATGGTTTAACGTGTGCCTAGTGCTGACATAATATGACAAATTATACAATTGTAATGTTTTTTTTTTACTAAAATAATTACTTTGCATACTTACTATATTGTATAGAATCAAGTTCTTCTACGTTTGTTTTGCCACTTCATCTTCCCAGCTACCACTAGGAAGTGGTGAAGGGCGATTGTTTGAGAGACTGTCTTGCGTAATTCTAGCCAAATTTCATCCAAATCCGTTCAGCCGTTTTAGCATTAAAGCGTAACAAACAAACAAACTTACTTTCGCATTTATAATATTAGTTAGGATGTTAGGATATACATTTACTTAATTATTGTTTGACCTGAAAACCCCAACCGAGATGCAATTTCCCAAAAGCGAGAAAAACTTTATTGATTACGATTGTTATCACAAATCTAGCCAAAGATCAGGGCAGTGCAATTTGTCGACCTTCAAATAAAAAAGTTTCTAAGACAGGGCAAGATTTTGGGTCGGGAGTTCGGGACCCGTACAAAAAGGTCGGTCGCGTGCGGCCCGCTATTTGAGCCCATGCAATGTAACGAATTACTAATCAATAACATGCTTGTTTTGTCGCAACTATGCAACTTGAACTACCTTTTGTCATTTCATGTTTGCTGTAGAAGAAATAGATAAGTTTTTGGCGGTTTTTCTGAGAAAACGTTGTCAATATGTTTCGTTTTATGGTTATTTTGATGAAAAATCGATTGTTTTTTCTAATTGCTTTAACTATTTTCTTTAAAATTAAGTTCCACTTGGTTAAAGTGGAACTTAACGGCGCTTTACTTTGTGTAAATATATATTACATTTCATCACCACTGCTCTCAAAACGATGAAGGAAAACATCGGAGGAAACCGGTATGTCCTAGAACCAAAAATTCGAAGACATGTCATAAACTCCCTCTCACCGAGAGGTATGTGTCCCAGCAGTGGGAACATTATAGGTTAATTATGCTTGTGATTATACGCAAATTATTAGCGTGCTTTAAAGAGGAAGAAGATCTGTATCGCATTGCCTAACATTCTTCTTCCGCGTGTCGATGGCAAACTAAATGGACTCGGCCCAGAATTCGGCTACGTGTTTGGTTTCATCACTAGCATCCATCAGTTTCTGTAACGTTCAGCTGACAAGACACGTAGGACATGTCAAAGTCAGAGTCAAATCATTTATTTCAAATAGGCACATTAAAGGCACTTTTGAACGTCAAAAATTACAACAAAGTAGAATTGATTCTAGTCAAAAAGTAGTTTATGTATGGAGAAGAATGGGCAAGAAACTCCACCGTTACTCTTTTAAAATGTTTTACAAGGTTTTTATACGTAATATAATTATATGTGAAGACGATACACCTAGAATAAAATTAGTCTACCACACAAGGTAATGCCATGGTACTGCCTAACATTATGGACCCCATTTTATTTTGACTTTATTTTGGGATTATCATCCTCGACAAGCATTTTGTAGTACCTAATCATTCCCGTTGTTATAACAAAGAATCAATTTACCTAAGTTACGGCATAGTTAGCTTCATAAAAATACTATTTTTTTGCACACCTACCATAATGTCACATTTCTGTTTGCAGTGAAACAAATTACAAATCAATATTTAATAATGACTTAATGAGTTTGTTGTGCAAACTTCGCCATTTCTTGGTCACGAATCACGAATTAGTTTATCGAATAGCTTTTTAAGTAAGTAAGGATTTTGCATTATTGTCTTTGCCTTATGTTAAATCCTACGTCAGTATTTCGCTGTCTTCGTATCGTAGGTAAAGTTAGGAAGATTCATTGTTTAGCAAACTACCATCTTAATTTGTCCGTATATTGAAATCACAACTGTAATTCTTTTACAGATGTATAAAAAGGCTATAACACGGCAAATTGAGGACAAGAGGAGGAAATCCTCCTTCCTCCTCTTGTCCTCAATTTGCCGAGAGGATTGAGGAGGCGCATGAACGACTCTTATTAATAAAGAAACATCTACGGTTTACGATAAAAGACAATTATTCGCTCCTAATTTCGCATATAATCATTCGCATATAATTTCCTTGATTTTAGGTACTTAAAACTGAGGTATTTTGTAGAGAAGTGATTATAATAGAAATAAATCTTAATCTATTTGAATATTTTCATGTTTCAGAATGCAAATGCAAAGCTTATAGCTTCATTTAAAATTCACGATATAAAAACAGTGACTTTAGGTCAAAGTTCCCAGTTTGCTATAAAACTGTTTTGGTAGATATTGAAATCCTTTGCTTTTTCTAGCTTCATATTTTCTGACTGACCGACTTCTTGACAATTCAAAAGTGCCTGTAAATGGTTTAATTTAAATAAATGGTTTGAGTTTTTAGAGATCAATGTTACCATGTTTTTCATAATTGGTCCTCACTCACTCATAAACTGGAAATACAAAACAAACATCATTCATAGCATTACTGCAGCATGCCGCAGCCGGCATGTCCTAGAACCAAAATTCGAAGACATGACTGTGACTCTCCCAACCCGCACGGGGCCCGCGTGGTGATTTACGGCCCATTCTCCCTCGAAACGAGGAGGCCTGTGCTGTGTTCCAGCAGTGGGAACATTATAGGCTGATTGTTATGTTATAGCATTATTAGTAGGCATTTTTAATGTTTCGAGAATGTAGAAATTTGATTACCTATCAATTGTTTAGTAAAGTAATTTAATAAAACTTCATCGGCATTATGAAAACATGCTCATATCATACTTAGTTAACCTATCTTTCAGCAAGTCAAAAAGTACCTAAGTACCTAATAATAATCACAATTCCTAATGTTCTCAAGGAGAATAACAAAGTTTTATTAACAGAAAACTTTTATCAGATGGTCTAGTGTCCATTTATTCTCACGGTCACGCTAAAAGGCCGATATAATTTTAGTAAGTACCTACTTATGTGTAAATAATAAATTATAGTTCTAAAAACTTCAATCAATAACAGAATACTTTAATAAAAAAAATAATTTCGTCGGTTCAGGGCTAAATGATAAATGATTTTATTTTTGTAAGTAGGTTTGTACAAACACTTTACACACGTCAATCATGTTTTTAAAAAATTGAAGGAGGTCGGCGTTTCCTACCTACTACTACTACTACTACTACTACTACTACTACGACTACTCTGAGAAGAAAGACCGAAACAAACTCAGAGGTCACAGTCTCTTTTAAAGTCCAGACATAATCTTGGTCAGGTTATATGAAGACCTTGTAGATCGATGTCTGAGATGGTTAAATTACAGTACTTCCACGATGTCTATTATCTATCTATCTATCATCATCATCATCATTTCAGCCGAAAGACGTCCACTGCTGGACATAGGCCTCCCCCAAGCACTTCCACTTCGACCGGTTCTGTGCTTCTCGCATCCAACGGGTTCCTGCGGCCTTCACAAGGTCGTATCTATCTATATACTTATATAAAATTCAAAGTCCTAACTGACTGATATATCAAACACACAGCCTAAACCGATGGTCCTAGAGACATTGGGTGTGTTCTTTGTGAAGAGTAAGAAATGGTTTTTCGAAATTCCACCCCTAAGAGGGTGAATGGGGGGAGGGTGAAATTTCAGTGTGGACAGAAGCTAGTCGATAAATATAATTATGGATTTCGTTCGTAGTCACTCTATCAGCATACGATCGACTACGTCATGAACTAAGTGCCCACTATACCATGGCCTACCCTGAAGACCTATAGATTGATTGTTATATGATAAACCGTAAAGCAAATCTGTCACACTAATATTATAAAGGCGAAAGTTTTTGAGTGCGTGTGTGTGTTTATATGTTTGTTACGTCTTCATGCTCAAACAGCTGGACCAATTTTGATAAAATTTTGCACACAGATAGTTTATAACTAGGATTAACATATAGGCTACTTTTTATTCCATATCAGCAGGTCCTGCTCCATAGGACAATCTAGAGTCTAGACAAAATCAAACTGGTTGCTAATTTAACTGTATAATTTATTTATTTTTTGACATTCATTACATTCTGTAATTATTTTTCTTTAACTCACACCCTGACATTGACCCTGACAACTTGAATAATTTTTTTTTTTTTGTTTATTATTTTAAATGAAAATCATTTACTTTTACCATGTTTGTAAATATGTGAGCACCATGTATCTATCAGATAATTAATTAATTTATATATCATGGTTTCATTTTTAATTCTTTTACCTATTGTGGTATAGTAATTTTATTGTAGGTGCATCGTCTTCACATATTATTATTATATAATGAATGTATGCAAAATATTGTAAAACTTTTTAAAAGAGTAACGGTGGAGTTTCTTGCCCGTTCTTCTCCATACGAAAACTACCCACCCTTTCGAATGGGCGACTAGAATCAATTCTATTTTATTTATCGTAATTTTTGACGTTCAAAAGTGCCTTTAATGTGCCTATTTGAAATAAATGCTTTGACTTTGACTTTGACATATTCCCACGGGATCGATATTTACGCGGGTGAAACCACGGGGCGCAGCTAGTATAAATATAAAACAAATTCGGGTTAGTTACACCATTTATAACCCAAGAACAGCTGGACCCATTTTATGCTCTTTGATTTGTCTCCGCCCCGAATAGCATAATAAAGAACTATTAAAATATGAGAAAAATTCGCCACAAAAAAAAATTCGCCATATAAAAAAGATAATTAATTTTCCCTTACATTCATTCTTATTGATACTGAGGCGGCACGAAGTTCGCCGGGTCAGCTAGTAAAAAAATAAATAAAACCATTTCTATGGCTATACAATATAAATAAATAAATAAAACCATGTCTATGGCTATACAATATAAATAAATAAATAAAACCATGTCTATGGCTATACAATACGCATCGGGCCCAGCCATGATACATTTCCTTGGTTATTCTGTTTACAGTCCGGCCGCCAGGAGAATGCGTTCCTGACACCTAGCCCGTCAGTGCGACAATAATTCTAGTAGCTAATAAAGATCAAATTCGCGAAACACGTATTCGTTTGTATGAAACTGACAGGTGTCAAGACCGCTCTCGTCGGCCGCACTGTAATAAAACCCCTACTTCATCTTTACATCACGTAATTACCGTCTACTCACGACAGCTAAGTAAAAGTAAACTAATTTTGCATTTTTGCGACAAGAAAATTCTCAAATTCTAGATTGTTTGAGTTTTCTGTATAAACTGAAAGATAACCGCCTAAGAATATTTCATACATTCCTTCAGCGAGAAAACCAGACAAAGCTGTAGCGGTATCTACAACGCCACATACGAACAACGCGTCATACTGACGTCACGCAAAATCCTGCATCTCGCAAGCAGAGTTAACCGCACAACTAGCATAGATACAACGGCCCGACATGAATCATCGGGCAGTTGCCCGCCAGACACAACACCCGTCTGGTCGGAGGTCTTTTTCTATAGAGTATGAGTGGTATGAGTGAACTTTACACCCTGTTCCTCATACCTCTATAAATCTATGTAGTACCTCAAATCTGCAGGACGTATTATATCCTCTTTTCGCACTTCAACAATAACATTGACAATTCCAGTTCCCTTTACAGCCCCTGGGCTGGATACTTTGCATCGCAAATAGCAAAGTACTAACCGAACGTGGACCGCTAACAATTTAGAATAAAAAAAACAATGTTTGTTTTTAAAAACTAATTAATTATGCACATTGAACTTGTAAAAGCCGTGTCCCCAGGGTCACGCTGATACACGATAAATGAACCCCACCGGTGACATTGAGTCCGCGCCATTAAGCGCACGGAACGACCACACATGGGTACTTTCAACTGCCTGTTTCAATGTCACATAGATCTGTGGTGGTTTTTTGTGGTTGATCAGCGACTTTGTCAGGCTTAGGGTGGCAAAATGGTGGTAAAGGAGTACTGCAGTTTGTTCTTAGTTAAAGAAAGGCTTACCTAGAAGTTTTTTTTTAAGTGAAAACTAGGCGCGTTGGGCATGTTTAGGCCCACTAGAACTGAACTTAAATTTTGTTTGTAAACAACAGAATCGGCACCAATAATAGCTCATTATTACTCGTATATAGGTATGTAGCTATAGCTAAGACATTGGCTATAGAACAAGTACCTGATCTATGCCTGCATACACACTTTTTACATAAAGAAAGCTATCAATCTATTCTGTACTGTAAAAGTCTCATCGTGCAAACTTACGTGAAGTGAGCTTGAAGTGACTTGTCAATAGTGTCAATCCTAGCGTCAGGTGGAATGACAGCTCACTTCACCCAAGTTTTCACGGTGAGATTTTTACAGATCAGACAGACTGGGCCCTAGTTCACTCACTGTGACCACTCAATGATTCCTTGCTTCGAAACCACGTCCATTCCTTAGCTATTCTCGCTAACCTCGCGTTCATTTCGCGCGGTTTCGTACCTTGCGTCATAGACAATACGGCCCCTGGTCTCTATGCAAGACCAACCCATTCATATGCTATAAATATCCACCGACAGCAAATAAAGACCTCAACTTTATTTGTGAACCATTTACTGACAAAATGTTTACTCAAGTTACGATATTGTGCGACAGACTATAATTTCATTTAGCCTCACAAATCTATCATTATTATAGTCAGCAATTACTGGCGACCCTGACCTTGGGTGGCGCGGGCGTGACGGGGTACCATTTTATTTTCACTAATTAAAATGTCATTGTAATTGATAAAGGATAGGGTGTTGGTACACGCGATAGTTTTAACTGATCGGATAGGCTATCTATCTGTTGAACGACAAATTGCAGCAGTTAGGGTATCTCGTTTGTATAATGGCTCGCGCCATGGGAAGCCATTGATATTTAGTGCTCATACACACGCGTCAACGTCACGGCTGTCATTCGTGGATCTTTGACAGTCGTTACGGGTAGTCAGACGCCCGAAAGTCTGACAACCAGTTTTGCCAAGGGGTATCGTATTACCCAATAACTGAGTTGTGGAGGTCAGATAGGCAGTCGCTCCATGTAAAATACTGGTATTCAGCTGCATCCAGTTCTACTGGAAGCCGACCCCAACATAGTTGGGAAAAGGCTAGGAAATTGGTGATACACGCGCCAACGGCAGAGGCAACTGCAGTCGTCGACGAGGGTCGACGACTGCAGTCGACAACATGCCGATCATGTATTTTAGGACCGTACTCAAACACACGAGCGGCATGTTGTCTACGGGAGCCGACTCTGTCGTTGACGCGAGTCGCTCGTGTGTATGCACATTTATGGGAACACTTCTATGATTCGGGAACGAAATTCTCATTTCAGAACTTCGTTGTAAAATAGCTCGTCTCAGGGCCGTCTTAAACATATTGGGCGCCAGTAGGGTGCGAAAAACAGTCTGGGTGGCACAGGTTTTTTGGCAATAAAAAACAACTTGATTTTGGAGTCCAATTTTTAGGGAGAAGCACCAAGGTAGCCCGCGAAATTCAATTTTACGTGTATTTCTTACGTTTTTTACAATTTGCATGTGAGTGTCAGGTTGTATATTTTGTCTTGCAATTGACTTAGAGGGTTGTATTGATATATAGGTAACCCGCGTAAATTCATCTAACCCTATTGATTGATATTTCATTAAATAGTAATTTTGAATTTCACGGGCTACCCTGGCGCCTCCTAAGACCCTGCGCCCGGGTGCTCGTCTAATAAAGCTTGCCAGTGTAATTACAGGCATATGAGACATTTCTGCTTCGTCTCTTGGATGGTGGTGACAGCACTGGTAACGGCCGCGACTTACGAGTTATACTTAGTTCGTAGGTTTGAATTCAGACAGGCGCTTTAAAATACTGTAAATTATTTCATCACCACTGCTCTCAAAACGGTGAAGGAAAACATCGTGAGGAAACCGGAATGTCCTATAAAGAACCAAAAAATCGAAAACATGTGACATCTACCAACCCGCATTGGGCTTGCGTGGTTTATTACGGCCCACTTTCTTTCACCGAGAGGAGGCTGTCCCAGCAGTGGGAACATTATAGGCTAATTTTGGTCTTGGATAGCAACACTTCTGATATAATATGCGGTGGTATTGTAGATAGTTCATCGACGGTGACCACTTTTATCAGCAGGTGGGCCGCCTGATTTTTGTCTTCCAAAAACACATACATTCAAATAATTATTTCACGCCCACAGTTTTACACACACGTGGGTTAAGGGCAGGCCCAAAGGAAAATCTTCAATCTTAGATTAGATTTAAACAGTAGTGAATCATGTTCAAATTGGAAAAAAAGTATATGGCAGGAAACTTCATTATAAATGTGAGGGTCGACCCAGACGAAAACACGATACGATAAAATTTTCTCGATAGAAAACCATCACAAAGTTACCTCTAATTTTCATCTAATTTGGTTTGCATTCTATTTTGGTGCATATTACTGAACCACAAATTAGACAAATAATAACACTCATTATTACCTAGCGATGACCCAAGCGATTTTTTAAAATAATGTCTATTTTAAAAGATAATCGAATAAAAAGCATTTGGCGCTTACTACATTTTTAATCCGCGAGATACGCTGTCTTCCGTCTCGCGTGACACGAGCTTGAGGCATCAGTTTGTTTCACCAGTCAGTACCCCTCGCTCTGTTGAGACGGGAAGTCTATGACAATTTTCTCCGCGCCTAGCAACTATTATTATTATCGACATTTTGTTGAATAATAAATGGGAAACAAAAAAATACAATGAAAAAGCGAGAACTTAAACACTTGAAGACTAAAATGATTGCTAATTGCCGAAGTCGAAGGTTTGTTTTTATATCAAGGTACTTATGCGTATAGTATACGCAAAATAAACAGATGATTTGACCGCTCGATATGATCGTTTATTGTTTTCGTGCGAAATTATATAATTTAGCTAGAATTTATTTTTGATAATATGTGAGTGTTGTCCACGCTTCCTCACTAAAATTAGAAATACGAAAGAATTACAATATCCCTCCCTCTCGACCCGTCTCTTTCTTTGTTTGTTACTTTTTTACAACTAGTCGAGTGAGGTATTAAAACAAAGAATATAAGATTGTTCCAAAAAATCGCTTGTTTTAGGTATCAGTTCCCGGAAAAGGATATTAATCGAGTGATCGAGTTTGTTGATGGTTCTATCGGTAGTACCATTGAGGTCGAAAACAATTTTAAACCACCACCCTGAGGTACACCGGCAGAAGTATAACAACAAGAAGAACACGTCTGTTCTATGCATATACGTTGCCGGCGGCCATACAGGTAACTACGAAGCGAGCGAAGCATGCCAAGCAGGATATCGAAATTGACGATATTGAACGCATTGCTTAAATCCAATAAGCAAAGAATCGTCAGATTTCCTCCCCATGCCTAAGCGTATGTCATTAGTAACGTTCACTAGCGTACAGTAGCGGTGCTGTGACCAGGACGAAATCCGGATTGGAAAATATTCAGCAGACTATTCTTGCAAAGAAATGCACTAAGCTGATTGTGAACAAGGTGTTCAAGGACTTTGGAGAGGAAAGGCAAGATGGAAGTAGCTCGGTATTCTGAAAAGGAAGCAAGATTAGATTTTTTGGGTAAAGCAGTGATTTTTGGCTCTTTTCACATCGGAAGACACTTGACACTACACCCGTAGCTCGTATCAATACGCCAGGCCGTCACACTTACACGTATTAGTCCATATCTTGAAAATTACTGAACCGATGTTGATGAAACTTGCACTGTTCCCTAAGTTGAAGTAAATGTAAGCTAATACAAAAAAATGGTCACGATCCGATTAATAGTTGCTGAGAAATGCGTGGACAAACATACATACATACATACGTCTATGAAATTTTGTATATTTGTTTGGAAGCCTTAGTAGATTGTCATATGTGAATATAATGCAATTCCAATAATATTACATACATACGTATCGAATTGATAACCTCCTTTTTTTTGAAGTCGGTAATAATATGTATCTAAGAATCGATGCTTGGCGTGATTTTAATTTCATGGATTTATGAAATTTCCAGACTTTACCTAGATCTCTGTTTTCAAGTGATGTGTGGTTATGGCGGCGTTGGGAATCTCTACCGGTGGGTATTATTGTTATTGCAGCGATTGTGAGCATCCACAAGGACGGTTTGACGAAGAGGGCCGATACTTCAATTTTGTTTTAGTTTCAGCTTTCTTATGCATGATGCTTGTAATATCGTCGCAGATGCTTGATTTTTACTGCATGAATTGAGCGTGAACATCGTATAGCTGATTGTCTGTCAGCAGATTGACTTTTTCATCCATTGAATCGACACTGAATAAAGGACCCGACGAAAAATAAATTCAAAAACAATCATTGTGATGATTATAAGATATTTCTTATCACTGTGTTTGATTTGCTTTTATACCTTTTGGATTTTTTTTATCACCTATTTTATCACTTCTAATTTTTTATGGTGGAATGGAGTATACAGAACTTTTATTTCTCAACATACAAACACAAAATAGGATTGCATTGTATATATTACACAAGTAAAGACATTCTTATCCCTGCACATTAGCACTGCTACATTTTGCGAATTGATGATTTTGTGAAACCGAGAGCGTAGCGCATATTACTATTTTGTCCAAAGAAATTTAAAAATAGAATTTTAAAAAAGTCTTTGTTTTCAGGGTTCCGTAGTCAACAAGGAATCCTTATAGTTTCGCCCTGTCCGTCTGTCCGTCCGCAGCTTAGCTCAGAGACTCTTAGTACTAGATAGCGATAATTTGGCATGGATATTATATGTCGCATTACTGGATGGCGGAGATGCGATACATCGGGTCTTCTTCACGATCCAACATAGTTTAGATAGGTGTGGGCACTGCAGTGGGTACTCGAACGAAAAGATTATTTGAATTTGAAGTAACTTTAATAAACTAGCGATTAACAACCGAAACGCACACGTGTGTCGGGAACTAACACGTGCGTTGGTATTGAGCGTTTGCCTAGAATGTCCGAGCTCGACTGTCGACTGTCGCAACACTCGGTCTCTCCACCAGTCCTCGCTGCATCCCGTCCACCGATGATCGTGTCCAAGCGGTAGGCCTCGCTTGCGTTTCCGATCACATGATTTTTCTGACATTTAGCTGACAGGGGTTCCCCCCTGCATCTAAATGGTTGTCTTTGGTTATGTGAAAAAATTCATGGTAGTAGTATAATAACGAAATTAAAAGGAAAACTATCACGGCTAAGTAGGCTTTACAAGTTTACGAATAATAGTCGACCAACTTACATGTATGGGAGAACATGATTTTCAACTATAATGTTAAGTTTGTT